>JARGCV010000016.1:20312500-20672500 GCA_034064705.1 Bothrops alternatus | reverse complement strand
CATCCAGCTTCCATTATCAACAGGAGGTCTTAAAGATAACCAGACTCCAATCTGTTTAGGGTTCCATGGGTAATAACCAGTTTCTTAAATTCCACATAGAAACAAACCAATAGCCAAACCAGTAATACAGCTACCATAAAAAAGATGCAACATGACAATAATGAAGTTGAACAGACATCAAATGGGCAACTAGATTCTGCAACAGTACTGTTTTCAAAAGTAGCCCCAAGTATAGCAAACTACAGTAGTCCCATTGACATGGGCATAGGTATAGTAGTCAGTACATAGTGATTTAGTTGAATTTGGACAAAGACCTTTTTGTCTATGGATTTTACCTACTTTTTAAGTTGGAGCCATGAGTTCAGAAATACTCTAAATTTTGAGCATTCTTGGGTCAAAACCTTTTCCCACATCCCCACTTTAATTGTAGATGGTATCATATTGGCCTCTCTCTGTGTCTTCATGTACAGTAGATGTTAAATAAAATGTCTTCATATAAAACTCAAATAATGATAACCCAGATGGATATTTTTAATGAGGATGCTGCCTGTATAATAACCTTGAGTTCTGATATTAATGAATTCTGAGAAGTGCATTTCTGAACAAAATAGTTCTTAAAATGTGTCACTCATGTAAATTGAGAACAATGATGGCTTTAAAGATTAAAGGTAACATTTTGAAGTAACTGGTATGAATAGGCAATGTCCTTGAAAAATAGAATTATCACCACTCCTTGTCAACCAGTATGCAGACAAGGGCTGATTACAACTGGGTTCAAAATTCTGGAATATATTAGGTTGCCAATCCTTATCTAAAGACACTTACAGTAGCCATCTGTATTGTTGCTATTCTCTATAGCAACCTGTTCTATTGCATAGTAGTCTAAACAGAATATTACTAGAACACAGATTAATAATAGTCCTTGTACAGGAGAAATATCATCAAGTTCACCCAATTTTGTGAAAACATTTCATATCATTAAACATATTTTTTATTTTCAGTATATTCACTGACTGAGAACTTTCTAGCTCATCTTAAACAAGTAAAAGTTAAATCCAGTTTCCTGGACAAGGAAGCATTTCATTGTTTCATTTTTTTTATTCTCTTCCAGCCCATTACTGGATTCTGACAATGACTCAGTCTTTCCGGGCCTTTATTTAATTGGAAAGCATTCAGGAATAAATGGGACATTGCCTGATTTTTACTGACATTTCATACTAAATATCTAAATGATCTCTCCGAGTTATTTCACGCAAGTGTAAATTATCATGAAGGCCAAGATGTAACCTACAGATATCCACTGCATATATCAAAGTTTAAAAATGAGAGAACCGCCATATCATCATGTACTTGACTCTAGATACCATGATTGATTTTATGAAACCCTAGTGAGAGATCAAGATGAATTAAGAGGACCACATATTTTGTAATACAGGCAATTTCTATTATTGAGCCAATCTTAGGTGGATCTGACTGCAATGAGTTTATGGATCACCTCCAATATGCACTTCTGGTATTGTACCTATAAACAAACAAGAATGAAAATTTAAACCCTAAGATCTCAAAATACAAGTGCTGAAATAATGGCTGCACCTTGACAGATATGAGTCATTTAGATCCTATATTCGTTATAGAGTACATTAGAAAGGTATTGATTCCTTTCAGTATCTCTAACAGTTTTGAAACCAGGTGAGATCCTTGTACTACAATTAAGTCATACTAAAGTGTATTCAACACTAGCATATACATGATTCAGGAGCAAATTGTCAAGACAACTCAATATATCAAGATAAAGAGAACTGGAAAGATTGTAACAGTCTCCTCCTCCTCCTCCTCCTCTTCCTCTTTCTCCTTGCCTTCATAATCAATCTTCTAGTTACTGCAGTTTTCTTGGCAAAGCCTTCTGGAAATGGTTTTCCATTGCCTCCTTACTAGAGTTGAGAAAGTGTGACTGGCCCAAATTAACCCAATTGCTAACCACCACCACCACTACAAATTTGTTCCTGACAAAGCCAACATGAAACCCACACATTTTGGATCACAACTGAACCTCTACAGTGTTTTTTGCATCTCCTCTCTCAAAAAAATTGAAAAGGTTCCTGTTGTAAGATAGATGGCATGGCAAGCTAAAAAGCATAGATCACAAAGCAGAAATGAACTCTGTCTTCCTAATGTCTTTCTGATTAATATTTAGTTGACTTGGTAAAACTCAGGAATGGAATTTGAAAGGTCAAAGGCTAATTCACCATGTCATCTGTCACAAAAAGAAAAATGTTAAACAAATAAATGTTGTGGAGAGACTACTTCCCTGATTGAAAGATTCTATATGGTCTACAAATATTGAATTTTTTTTCTTTTCCTTCCTTCCTTCCTTCCTTCCTTCCTTCCTTCCTTCCTTCCTTCCTTCCTTCCTTCCTTCCTTCCTTCCATCCATCCATCCATCCTTTCTTGATATAACTCATTGAAGGGATAACTTCATTTTTTTACACCTCTAAGGGGGAGGGGGAATTCCAGTCCTCCACTACAACTATATAAACAAAAATAAATCCATCTAATGCAGGGATCTGAACAGCATTGCATTAATATTGTTGTGACACTGACCAGTATTTTAAAGTAAGAGAGTGGGGAAACAAGGCACCTTGATGGGGTAGATGAAAGGAATAAAGGAAGACCCGTGCCTAGAAAAAAAATACTAAATTTTTTATGGAAAAAGACATAACTTGGTAGGTAAGCATTCTCATAAATTCCAAAAACAAAAAAGGGGGCAGCTCTTAATGATACACTTAGAGCAAATCATTTGTCTTGAGAGACAGGCAGTCTCTGGTGACCTGTGTGAGAGCCACCAGAGACTAGCAGCCTAGCTACTTTCAGCTAAATGTACTCTCATATTAATATTTTAAAATGCCATAATGCTTCTCTGTAAACCTCGGAGGACAGATACATCAATTTGCGAGGTCTTCACTCCAGGAAATAGAAACAGGGATAATCTGCCATTAAAAGAAATAGTTCATTATGCCAGCTTCTTGGGAGCACATAAACTATGTTCCAAACATATTTAAGTTGCTAATCCTCCCTTTAATGGGAACGGTCTGAAGCATTTTTGTCCCTCCTCCTTGTTTATCAGTACAAAAGGTTTGTTGCGGTATGAAATTGTAAGCTCATCACAGTGATCAATCAGCTTCAAAGGGAGATGTTACCCTCAGCCAGAAATCATTACTGATCCATCAATTAAACATAAAGTTTCTATTTTCAGAATGACTTGCAGTACAAAGGACTGGCAATGCATCATAGTTGAAGGCAACAATTTTACCGGTGGGGCTTCTGTTATTATGAGCTCCCTCCATTACTTTTCTTTCTTTCCTTCCGCTTAGTCTACATTTATGTTCCTCCTTGTTTCAGTAACATGCAGAATATTTTTGTTGCATTCTTAGGAAGAAAATAACAAAAGAGAAGAAAACATATTTTCACAGGAAGATGAAAATGGACAGTATCACACTCTATTAGAAGTAGAGAAAGTGGCAGAGAGATTCATTAGCATCCTTTCATTGGGTGGCATGCACTGTTGACTGTTGATGTGTCATTGTTGCATTTGCAACACTTTTCCTGATGTAGGTCAAAGCCCCTGTTGAGCAACCAAATTACAACTATGTAGGATTAGATGCTTTTAAGCTGGGGTATGTATTGTCTTTTTCATACTGGCATCCATCTGGTGTCTTGTGCCAGGAATCAAAACCAAGAAGTCCAGGCCTGCAACAAAGGGGCCAAACAGGGAATAGCAGACAGTTGTATAACAGTGAACCAATTATCAAGTGTATTTCAGCCTTCCATATCCTCTATATCTTCATGGGGATGAAGTTCTTTATGTAGGAGAAGGAGTGACAGAACCTGGTGGTGGAGTTAAAAAAGGATCAGCCTAGAATCACTATGTAGCCACAAATGGACTAAATCCACATGACCCCACCCTTGGATTCCATTGGCTTTTAACTTGCTCCAGCAGTGCTAACCATTTGTTGAGAAGATTCCTATGCATAGGCTTTTTAGGAATAAAGTTTTTTCTTTTTAAAACAACATGCTGTAGTTAGGAATCAAGGAGCTAGGTGTGCAGAGGTAATTGTCTTACAGCCATTTATTTAGTGACCCTTCAAAGTTACAATAGCACCTAAAAAAGTGACTTATGATTGGTACTCATACTTTTGACTGTTACAATAATTCCCATAGTCAGATATCAAAATTCAGGTTCTTGGCAATTGGCCTGTATTTATGACAGTTGCAGTATCCCATAGTCACATGATCACCATTTATGATATTCCCAGCCAGCTCCTGACAAGTAAAGTCAATGGGAGAAGCCAGATTCACTTAATGACTGCAAGATTTAATTTTCTGCAGTGATTTGTTTAACAACTGTGGCAAAAAGATGTTGTAAAATTGGCTACAACTCATTTAACAACCACATGGCTTAGCAATAGAAATTATTGTCCCAACTGTGGTCTTAAGTCAAGGACTACTTGTATATAAATCCAACAGAGATGTGTGTTTCATTTTTTTAATGTTATGCTTCCCTGAACCTTGGTGCTACTAATTCCCAGGAAAGACATACAACATGGCTCTTTAAAGACCATCCCCACTCAGTCCTATAAGTTAAAGGTCTATTGATGATCTAGTAGACAGTTTTCTGAGTCTTTGACAATTATATGAATGAGAAGATACCATTTTATGCCAGTGAGATGTAGACATGATAATAAGTGACTGACTATCGTGATTTTACTGTTATTTGCAGTTCAACCAAAGAAAAGATTCTTTTAGTGATACTGTCTATTACCCCATTTAAATCCATATGGTGTCTGCCATAGGAAATAGGGAAATATAAGATTTCATGAGAAAAGGGAAGAAAAAAATAGAAGGAAAAAGCAAATTCCTTGAAATAAATTGTACTCCTCCTCTCTCCTCCTGAAACCAATTGAGGGATCACAGCTAACAATATGGAACTGAAGTGGGCACACAAATTACCTCTTGAGAGGTAGGGCCAAATTAAGTTGGCCATTTTGGAGTAGCCCTTCTTGGTTTCTTTTCTATTTCATAAAATGTGGTCAGGCATGGGACTTTGGACAGGAATGATACAGTCAGTAGTAGAGTAGCAGAATAGCAAAATTGTTATTTATTTATTTATTTATTTGTTCGGGCTTGTATGCCGCTCCTCTCTGGAGACTCGGAGCGGCTAACAACATATGTATAAACAACAAATTACAATAAAAATCCCAAACAAAAAATATCTAAAAATACAATAAAACACCACTCATATTCAACAGTCAACCACAGTCATCCCCAGGCCTGCCGGCAAAGATGAGTTTTAAGATTTTTTCGGAAGGCCGGGAGAGTCGGAGAAACGCGGACTTCAGGAGGCAGTTAGTTCCAGAGGGCAAGCGCCACAACAGAGAAAGTCCTCCCCCTAGGGCCCGCCAGACGACATTGTTTCGCTAATGGGACCCGGAGGAGGCCGACCCTGTGTGCTCTCACCGGTCGTAGGGAAGTATGTGGCAGAAGGCGGTCCCGTAAATATCCTGGTCCCATGCCATGAAGGGCTTTATAGGTAATAACCAACACTTTGAATTGCGCTCAGAGACCAATAGGCAACCAATGCAGCATGCGGAGAGTTGGTGAAATGTGGGCACAGCGCAGAAGGCCCACAACTGCTCGCGCAGCTGCATTTTGCACTAATTGTAGTCTCCGAACACTCTTCAAGGGTAGCCCCATGTAGAGAGCGTTGCAGTAGTCGATCCTCGAGGTGACAAGGGCATGTGTGACTGTGGGGAGACACTCCCGATCCAAATAAGGACGCAACTGGTGCACTAGGCGAACCTGGGCAAATGCCCCTCTCGCCACAGCCGACAAATGATGATCCAATGTCAGCTGTGGGTCGAGGAGGACTCCCAAGTTGCGGACCTTCTCCGAGGGGTTTATAGATTCACCCCCCAGGGTAATGGAAGGACAGATTGAAGTGTCCTTGGGAAGCATCACCCACAGCCACTCTGTCTTGTCAGGGTTGAGCCTTAATCTGTTAACGCCCATCCAGACCCTCACAGCCTCCAGACACCAGCACATCACCTCAACCGCTTCACTGAAATGGCCAGGAGTGGAAATGTACAGCTGAGTATCATCAGCGTACTGATGGTATCTCACTCCGTGCCGGTGGATGATCTCACCCAGTGGCTTCATGTAAATGTTAAAAAGTAGGGGGGAGAGAACCGACCCCTGAGGCACCCCACATGGGAGTAACCTAGGGGTGGACCTCTGACCCCCATCTTCTTTCTATATTGTTGCACATTCAGTCAGATATTCAGGATGGATTTGGCATTTTTATCCACCATCAAAGCCTTCCAAGGACTTGGGATAAACAGATGCTTCTGTTTGATGGTGCTAAAAGTAAAGCTGCCTTTTGCAATTGGCTAATGGTGATTTTGCCAGTGCCAATGATGTATAATTGATATTCCAGTTGTTGTTATTATTATATACACAACAATTTGAAATCAGAGTTACCATTTCTTCAGCTGGTGTTGGGTTTCATACATATATTGGCATCAGGAACAGCAGCTTCAGTTGTTTCCAGATTTCAACTGAAGAATATGCCTTAATTTCACTGGCTCTGAGATTTCCAGGAAATAGAACATTTGCTCATTACTAATTTCTGCACATTTGCCTCTCATCCTGAAGAATTACTTGCTTCTTTCAATGAACAAATGTGTTCCCAACCTCATTTTTTCAATTAGTAACACTCTGCACTTGCTAATGGCAAGATTACAGAAGCTACAGAAGCGCCAATAAATGGTTTTAAAAAAGAAGAAAGCATTATAGTTTTACATATGATTTGGCTTTTCCATCCCTTCCTGTTATCAATATTGAATCACCACATCATTTCTATTTTTAAACTTTCAAGAAATCAGGATTGAAATTCTTTCTCTTTAGGCTGTCTACCCTGTTATATCAAATTTTACTCATTTTTTCAGAACAACTGATGCTTCAAGAGGTAGGAAACAATTTACAAGTTTAGAAACAGTCACAGGGCATTGTCCCATTCTTGGTACCATTCTGGTTGACTTTGCAATCACACTGTGACTATTTAGTGCTAAGGATATGATTTGTGGATAATTTTATGCTGACAGATGCATACAAGTCATTGACTTTCCATCAATCATTTCACACCTGACTTTAGGTGAAGCTTTGTTTGTGCATGGATCACTTAAAGTGTATTATGTTGAAATATGGATGTGCCTGGAAACTAACTAATAGTTCATTTCTGTTTGCCTAATTCTGGAGGCAAAATGCAGATTTTTACTCCATAAGATTGCACTAGTAATGGGATGAAGTCAATTCAGAAGCGCAAACGAACAATATGCAATAGACTAGATACAGTAGATAGACCATATATAAGAGACACACCAACCAAACAAAAGGTACTCGGAGTATACTTGAAGAGGGAAGGGAGGAGGGAAGAACGTTTACTAAAACAGATGTTTACAAAGATTAATACCTAATGTTGTATGCTATGTTCTAGGATGATTGTTTAGCAATAGGATCTTTGGTTTAATGTTGATCACATTAATATGGAACCAGATAAGAGAAACACCAATCAAACAAAGTGTAACAGGAGTATAGTTGAGGCTAGACGCGAGGGGTGGAAAAAGGCTTACTAATTCAGACGTTTTCAATGACTAATACTTAGTATTGTATATCAGGTGCCATGATGATTGCTGCACAATATGTTTTTATGTTCAATGTTGATTGTTTTAATAAAAGAATTTTATATATTAAAAAAAATTATATATAAATTTATATGATAAATAAATTTTTATCTGGAGCAATGGATAAGAATATAAACTGATCACATTTTATGAAATTTTATATACCTTTTGTCATTTTGTGTGTGTGTGTATGTGTATGTATGTATATGTGTATGTAGGTCTTTGGTTCTTCGGGTTTTCTCCCACGTAGAATTTGAAGTGTCTTGGCGACGTTTCGACGAAGTCTCATTCGTCATCTTCAGGCTGGTGCTTTCGGCTTCTGCTTCTAGGAGCAATGTGAGATTTTAGCTGTTTCTTCTTTTTAACTGCCAGTTAACTTTAACTGTTAAACAGTTTAACTGCCACCTCCACCCAATCAGAACACAGCTGAGCTCCCAGCCAATCAGTTCAAACCCCCACTGGCAGTTAAAAGGAAGAAACAGCTAAAATCTCACATTGCTCCTAGAAGCAGAAGCCGAAAGCACCAGCTTGAAGATGACGAATGAGACTTCGTCGAAACGTCGCCAAGACACTTCAAATTCTACGTGGGAGAAAACCCGAAGAACCAAAGACCTACATACAAACACCCGCGAAAACCTCAGAAAACAAGTATATGTGTATATACATACAAACCTCAGAAAACCTCAGAAAACACACACACACACACACACACACACAAACACACACACACACATCGTGAAATTGATAAACAAAAATGATCACCAGAATAAAATCATAAACAAAGCTGCTTAATCTACAAGAATACTGAGCTTTTTTGTTTATCAATTTCACGATATGTGTATACCTGGGATTCGTGTTTTTAATATTATTACTTTTGTATGGTTTAGGTGACATTTTCCCTTTTGTTTCCTTAATGACTTGGTTCTTTCTTAACCAGTTCTCTAAGGGATATTTTCCTGACTGTTGTCCATACTGCTTATGCGCATGCTTCATCTTTAGGTATGGCAGCTTCAGCCTAGTTTCACACTTCTCTCCCTCCCTCTTTCTTTTTCCTGCTCAATCAAGTGATTCCACAAAGATTATATTGCCTATCTAGAGAAGTGTTTCTCAATATTAGCAATATTAAGATGCACAGACTTAATTTCTCAGAATTTCCCAATCCAGCATGCCAATTTGTAGATTGTAGGGCACAGGTGTCAAACTCGCCATGTCATGTGACGTGTCACAACGTATGGCAACTCTCTTTGCATTGCTGGCAATGGGGTGGGCACGGCTTCGGTATGATAAAAACTGGCCTGTGGGCCAGCAGTTTGACACCCCTGTTGTAGGGGTCGGATAGTGAAAGTATGAGCTTTGGCTCAATCCTAGTTAAGACTATGTGGCTGTGAGGTGTAGAGGCTTCTGGGTATAATTAACACCAATAAAAATTTTCATTGCACATAGTTCTGTGCAATGCCTGATTCGTTCTGTTTGTCCCACCTGATTTAACATGCTCTGGGTTGACATGTTCTGGGTACCTTCTATTGATCAATGCCACCTGACTCACAAAGTGTGCATTCTTTGCTAAAGTGTCCACCCTATGGAAGAATTTGCTTCCTGGATTCAGATGCCCCAATCTTATGAATGAGGTAAAGGAGGTTATTGGAATGAAGAAAAACTCATTTAAGAAATGGAAGGCTCTTCCTACCGAGGAGAACAGGAGGGATCACAAACTCTGGCAGACCAAATGCAAGGCGATAGTCATGAAAGCCAAGAGAGACTTTGAGGAGCATATAGCCAAGAATATTAAAAATAATAACAAAACCTTTTTTAAGTACATCAGAAGCAGGAACCCAACCCAACCGAAAATCAATTGGGCCACTTGATGACAATGGTCAGAAGGGGATAATCAGAGAAGACAAGGAAATTGCTGAGAGGCTAAATGACTTCTTTGCCTCCGTTTTCACCGAGGAGGATAGAGAACATTTGCCTGCCACTGAATTAGTTTTCCCAGGGAGAGAAATAGAAGAATTAAACCTGATAGAGATAAATAAGGAAGATGTTCTTGCATGCCTTTCTAAACTAAACGTCAACAAATCGCCGGGTCCAGATGGCATCCACCCTAGAATTCTCAAGGAACTCAAGTGTGAAATTGCTGAACTTCTAGCTAAAATATATAATCTTTCTCTAAGATCAGGCACTGTACCGGAGGATTGGAGGGAAGCAAATATAACCCCGATCTTCAAGAAAGGATCCAGAGGTGATCCAGGAAACTATAGACCAGTCAGTCTAACCTCAGTTCCAGGCAAACTGATGGAAACCATTATTAAAGATAAAATTACAGGGCACATAGAAAAACAGGCATTGCTGAATGAAAATCAACATGGTTTCTGCAAAGGCAAATCATGTCTTACTAACTTGTTAGAATTCTTTGAGGGTGTAAATAAATACATAGATAAAGGGGCCCCAGTTGATATTGTATATCTTGATTTTCAAAAGGGTTTTGACAAAGTTCCTCACCAAAGGCTCCTAAAAAAAGCTCTCCAGCCACAGAATTAGAGGACAGGTCTTGTCCTGGACTGGTAACTGGCTAAATTGTAGGAAGCAAAGGGTGGCAATAAATGGACAATTCTCCGGATGGAAAGAAGTGAGAAGTGGTGTACCCCAAGGTTCAGTTTTGGGACCTTTACTTTTTAATTTATTCATCAATGATCTGGATGTAGAAGTTAATAGTGAGGTAGCCAAGTTTGCTGATGACACTAAATTGTTCCGGGTTGTGAAAAGTGAAACTGATTGTCGGGAGCTCCAGAAGGATCTCTCGAAATTGTGTGAGTGGGCAACAAAGTGGCAAATGCATTTTAACCTAAACAAGTGCAAAGTTATGCACATCGGGGCAAAGAACCCCAATTATACTTACCAACTGATGGGGACCAAACTTTCTGAGACAACCCAAGAAAGGGATCTTGGGGTTTTGGTGGACAGCTCGATGAAGATGTCAACCCAATGCGCAGCAGCAGTAAAAAAAGCAAATTCCATGCTTGGCATGTTTAGGAAGGGAATCAAAAATAAGTCAGCAAGTGTTGTATTGCCTCTGTACAAATCAATGGTGAGACCACACTTGGAGTACTGTGTACAGTTCTGGTCACCGCACCTCAAGAAGGATATAATGGAACTGGAAAAGGTGCAAAAAAGGGCAACAAGAATGATCAAGGAAATGGAGCGCCTCCCTTATGAAACCAGATTGCAACGCCTTGGTCTCTTCAGCCTTGAAAGACGGCGTTTAAGGGGTGACTTGATCGAAGTGTATAAAATCATGCATGGGATAGAAAAGGTGGATAGAGAAAAATTCTTTTCTCTATCACACATTACCAGGACAAGGGGGCACTCCCTAAAGCTCATAGCTAAGAAAGTGAGGACAAATAAAGGGAAATATTTCTTCACCCAGAGGGTCATTGATTTATGGAATTCACTTCCAGAAGGGGTCGTGACAGCTGTCAGCCTTGACAGCTTCAAGGCAGGGCTAGATAGATTCATGGATGCCAAGTGTATTGGTGGTTATTAAAACGGATGTCCATGTGCCACCTCTATGTTGGTTGAGGCAGGCAGGATTCCCTTGAGTACCATTTGTTGGGGGTCAAGGGAAAGGGAGGGTTTTGCCTTCTCTTTCTGCTCAAGATCCCCATGTACAATTGGTGGGCCACTGTGTGACACAGAATGCTGGACTCGATGGGCTTTGGCCTGATTCAGCATGGCTCTTCTTATGTTCTTATGTTCTTAAGATAAGGCTCTTAAAACCTTACAAAAACTGGAGAAGAGGTTGTATTTAATTTAAAAATCTTGGAAAGAAGAATAAGCCTTGATTTAGTCCAATCTGTGCCATGTGAGCCTATTGAGGAATGGCATACTGCTCTCAAATGACTCGGCATCAGATATTAATATCATTATGCAAATTTGAATGGAAAATTAGCTTTGTTCTGTTTCAAGTATATGAAGTTGTGAAGCATTGCAAATGTTTTGTAATGATTTATTTTCCCACTGTCGTGAGCAGAACTAACATGAAAGGGGAAAATGAACTTATGTTCACCACCTTCAGAATATGTATAGGTTTTGTAGTAGTTTGAGGGCACATTGTAGGCACAATTGCCCTTGGTATCCAGGCGATTCATAGTTCTCCTATGAAACACCTCCTTTTATCTTTTTCACATCTTTCCCGTGTTGCAAATACTGCCTTTTGAAATGGGGGAGGCAGAAAGCAGATTATTCCCCCACCCACAATGAGGTCAAAGCTTCTTGTCAGACCTTGGCCATGGAAAATCAGTTTTTGAAAGAACTGTAACAGTTGCAGCCTCGGTGGTTAAGAGCTGTGGTAGCACTGTGGTTAGAATGCAGTATTGCAGGCTAATTCTGCCAACTGCCAGCAGTTCAATTCTCACCGCCTCAAAGTTGATTCAGCCTTCCATCCGTCTGAGGTCAGTAAAATAAGAACCCAGATTGTTGGGGCAATATGCTGACTCTGTAAACCACTTAGAGACGGCTGTAAAGCACTATGAAGTGGTATATAAGTCTAAGTGCTATTGCTATTGCTACCAGACTAGAAATCAGGAGACTGTGATAGATATGAAAGCCTTAGGTATGAAAGTTGGCTGGGTGACATTGGGCCAGTGACTCTTTCTCAAGCATGAAAATAGGAGGATCAAGGACTATGTTTGTTGACCTTCAGTTATTTATAAAAAAATAAAAGTGGGATAAAAAATGAAATATAAAGAAATGCTTAAGAATGTTCAAAATGCAAATACTTGTCATACATATAGAAATATTGTAAAGTAATTATCTTACCCTATTTCAGATGAGTATTACAGTTGTAAGTACAGTATTATGCTCCCTATGTAACCTGGGAATATGCCTCATTAATCTCTATAACATTTATAAGGAAGACATAACAGAATGGGTGTCATTAATAATATACAATATTTCATCAAACTAAGGTTTCTAAGTATTCTCTTGAAATGCTTGGGGAAAAAAACCCTTGAGATTTCTTTTTAAATATTCAAAGAAAGATTCCAATAGTAGAATAGAATGGAAGTTTTTTATTGGCTAAGTGTGATTGGACACAGAAGGAATTGGTCTCCAATGCATAATCTCTCAATGTACATACAAAGTGATAAATCATAGATCATAAACCTAAGATACAATCATAAATCATAAGATTCAAATAATAAGTGATAAATCATAAGAGAAGATAGTAGGAAAGATGAGAAGAAGAGAAAGATGAGAAGATGACAAGGTTAATAGCAATACGGCCTACTGCAGGTATAAGATACCATGTTTTCCTGAAAGTAAGACCTACCCCGAAAGTAAACCCTAGCTTGATTTTTGGGGGTGGACCTAATATAAGCCCTACTTTTGGGCCTAAAAATCAAGCGAGGGCAGTAGTGGAGCTTACTATTGCAGCCAGGCCTCCCATGGATCAACACTTGCCTCACCGGCCCACTTCTTCTGTGGCCGAAGAAGCAGCTTCATTCTGCAGCTGAAAATGGAGCTCAGGCCTGCATTTCGCTATCAGAGGCCTTTCCGGAAGGCCTGTGCAGCTCAGAATCTAGCTACTGATTCAATCCATAGCTACATTCTTGGCTGCACAGGCCTTTATGAAAGGCCTCTGACTCTGAAATGCAGGCTGGACCTCCATTCTCAGCTGCAGAATAAATAGGCTTAATGTCTTTTTTTCATCTATTCACAAGGAGAGCCATATATGTAATCAAAGCATTATAATTGCAAACACTTTGTATAATTACAGTATCCCGTTTTGAATTTAAAGAAATGCACAGTGAATAAAAAAACAAACATGGGGAACAGGTACAGACTTACCCAGAGTCAAAAAGGTCAGATGGGAATGGTTCAGAAACTTGACACGGGTCTCTTGGATCTATCAGCTAAATCTTCCTACTGAACAAGTAAGATTTCTGAGTAAACATTAGTGTCACCCTCTGGGCATCTATCTGTCTTATATTTCTCCTTTTCCAAAGAAGCAAAGTGATGAGGTAAGGAAGCCAATGAGAAATTAAATGGCTCTTGCAGCTTGTCTTGAATATCAGTAAATTCTACCTACATCCACGGGTGAAGGAAATTCCTAACTGGAAGGCTTTTTTAAAATAGAAAGCATCACTTTAAATTTTGTATTGACTCTTCCTTGAATATAAAAACAAAGGTCTATACATTTCTCAAAACTATTTGTTTTGTTTAAAAAAATCACAATAAGAGCACAGTGTAAGACCTTCAACTCACAATTTATTTATCTTTGCACCTAGAAGATCATCTTATATCAAATAAAACATGTTTTGAAAAGGTCAAATGCACATTCTCTCTCTCTCTCTCTCTCTCTCTCTCTCTCTCTCTCTCTCTCTCTCTCTCTCTCTCTCTCTCTCTCTCTCTCTCTCTCTCTCTCTCTCTCTCTCTCTCTCTCTCTGAAAGGAAACAGAATTATTTGAAAACAAAATATATCCAGTTTGCTGAGCCCATATTCATACTGATTATATTGTAAATTATACAACATAGTTCCAGCTATATCTTATAATTCCACATTTGTATGCTTACACTTTTTTGTCTACTCTTTTTTTATATTACCAGTACATGTCTGAAATTATATTTCTATGCTCCATTCATTTCAATGCAGCTCACTCTCATTTGCCATAACAACAAAGATCAAAATAGTCAAAACAGTATTTCAAAACAGTATTTCAATGATCATACATGGCTGTGAAATCTGGACACAGAAAAAAGCATAAGACAAAGAGATGGTTTCAAACTATCTAGACAGTTACTAAGAATACCACAGACTGAATCTATCCTAAACTGCTGTCATGTGGTGATGATTAGCAAGTGGAAACTCATAATTAGGGCATGTTTTGGGAACAGATGATTGACTAGAAAGGTTGACAAGGTTTTGAGAGAAGAAGATAAATAGTTGGATAAGATGTTCCTGGAATGTTCTTGAAAGATGTATAAATTATAGCTGGAAACATATCAATATGATGAAAATTTTTTCAAGCAGTTATCAAGTCAGTATATTATACCCATTTGTTTTCCTTCAGAAATAGGAAACTACTCATTACGTCCTGGTGGCAAAAAGTTTCATACCTGATATCTAAGCCAACATCTGAGCAATAGGGTTGCTTTTATGTTTCCTTCAGTAACAGAACACTTAGCTAAAGGAATATTAAAATAGAATTTGTTTCTGATCATTGCAAGGGCACCATCCTCATAAGGAACTGACTAGAGTACTGATTCCTCTCACTGACTACCTTTTTCTGCTCTATTGATCATTCTTGTTGGACTTCAAGAAACATCTGATGCCTTGAGACCAGAAGAATTAATGCTTGTCCTAAGAAATAATTCACAAGACAGTGAAATCACAAATAAGTTATTTGCCAACATTGGTGCAACATCAAAAACAAGCATCTAATTTTTAAGCAATCTTTTTATGATATGTCATCATATTGCTTCTGATATGTACTTTGATCTTTTGTTTATTTTCTGAAGTAATTCATTCCAAGATCAGAGTGATTAAAATTGATTTCACTTCACTATAATTAATTATTTATAATTAATGAATATTTTTGGGAAACTCAAAAATCTATCCTATCATTACCAATCTTTAAAATAAATATATAACTGTTTTTGTTAGTTAGTTTGTTTGATTTTCCAAATGATTGTTCTTGAGTTACACGGTGCCATCTTATATTTGAATCTATCTTTTGAATCCTGTTGAAAATGAAGTCTGTTGTTAAATTTCAGTCTTAGTTTGTGGAGGGAGATGGGTCCAGATTATCATGAAAGCAAAAGCTGGAGCATCTTCATTTCCCCATTATACAATGACCAATTAACACAGAGAAATACTTGATTGAAGTAGCTTTGTGCTGTTACAATGAACTAAGATATGCCTGATATCCACATAGACATATCTGCTCATTTCAGCCTCCAAAATCTTATTAGTCTAGTCTGCAATTCTGCCTGCCCTTACTTCATTCTTCTTCATTCTTCTGCTAGGAACCACTCAGGTATTATAAGCATTTCCTCCTTGGCTGTCTCTTCCATTTTTCTTTGATGGCACTCTATTCACTGTAACATCTTCCCTTCCTTTCCTTCTTCCAAGTATGTTCTTGAATTGGAGCTGTCTGTACAGGAATTGATGGGTGGCGCATCAGTGACTTGGTACTCAGCAGGAGAGTATCAAAGGCCAGGCTATTCAGAGGCTCTTACAAAGTTGAATTTTGATCAGTCCAGCTGGAGATATTATGGTTGTGACCTTAATGTGTAAAGGCAAAAAGTGAGGGGATAAGTGAAAAGATAAGGAAGTTTAAGTACTTTGATTTTCTACTAGAATAAAATAAATATATTTTTAGAGTATAAATATAAACAGAATAAGAAGAGACATGGAAAATTATTACTAGATTATTGACTTGTAGGCAGGTTTTTTTTAGTATTATTTGATCTCAGTATAACATCTTTATTTTATTTATATCCTGACTCAATACAGGATTCTCAGGAAAGCCTTTACTTTTGATTTTCCACAGATTTTTTTTTATGTTATTATCATTAAACCTTGTGCCTGAAAGATGCTAAGTAGAAATTATGGAAAAAGGAGAAATATACGTGTATGTTTATAAGCTGACTATAAACTACTGTGTTTTTTTAAAGCACTGATATTTAGAACAGAGTCCATTTTCATAAGACCCTGGCTCAAGTTTTTGGGTTTCATTTCCATCTTTAATACAACAGGAAGGGGAAATTATTAAATACAATATGGAATTTTTTTCTGATGTCCTTTTTATGGACGTATGTCTATCAAAGTGAATAAAGTTCTGAGCATAAAAAAGCATACTATTGCTTTTTATTATATAATTATTTTTATTATATAATGGTTTAAACTCAATGCCCAGTCCCTTGCAGAATGTAATAATAATCTACATTGCATGTGGAAGAACTATTCCATTGAGATTTCCCACTGAGATTTTTTAAAAAGACACTTAGTCTGGTACTTTAGTAGAAAAATGAAAAGGTTTATTTTCATTTTTTTCCAGTTCTTTTTATCCCTGAGACAAATGCTATTATTAAAGTAAACCAGTAGAGATTTCCATACCGTTTTCCAACTTAAATCTCTACACACTTATATTTCTTAACACAGTTGCCTCAATTGTGAATCTACTCTGAAATGAAAAGTGTTGGTCTCCAGGGATTACAATTCATGCAACTGTCAAGAAGTTTTAAATGTTTTTGAAGAGAAGACAAATGTGTAGGTTTAGATGAAAGATGCATGTTTGATACACACACATTTCTCTAGAAGGTATTTAAGAAATGAATATATTAATAGATCTTATCAGTATAACCCACTAAAGCAGTTTGAGTCAGTGTTGCAAGAATGAGGTTTATAGTTTTACAGTGTTTGTGAGATCCCCTAATAAAACATCACTTTTTTGTCTTGGGGAAATGAAATTCAGTGTTTGCTCCAAAGAGAAGGGGGAAAATTAATGTTAGAAGACAGCTACTTCACTATCATTAGTAAAGGTCCTCCAAGATTATCACTATACGGTTTTTACTTTATACATGCATGTATTTGCATAAAAAAATTCCCAAATTCAGAATGGATAAAACAAGTCTTTATGTATTTCTGTTAGTTTATAATGCAAAAGCAAGAATGCTTTATAAGATTCCCAGTAGAGATATATTACACCAGTTCATTGCCATCCCAGTAGGTTGAAATCCCCTTTCCAGGCTCCATTCTGAATGCAAAGTCCATATTAGCATATAATCAGCCTGAAAGATCATTTTCACATGCCGAAGTCTTAAGATATAATTGTGAGATTCACCTTCACATTGTATTTATGTTGAAAGTTGGCAACAAGTGAAGTATGTTTCCTATGGACAATAGCACCCTATTTTTTCCTATGATCCTATTCCCTTTTCTTTCTTTGGCTACTGAGAACTCCATGAGTTAGCAAGAAAGACAAGAAAAGAACAGCAGTCAAGAAAGAAGAAAACAGGACCTTGGACAGCTCTGATTGCATTCATTTGGCTTTGTGTGTGTTGGGGGAGGGTTCCCTCTATTGACTAATAGGACTCTGCAAAGCTTTGACTGGGTGCACATCAGCAATGCTTTAGGCAAAGCATTTCTTCAAAGCCTCTTTGCAGAGCGAGGCCCTTCTAAGGAGCAAAATGAGGCTGCTACATTTTGCTTTGCTCAAACAGCATCCTCTAGAAATTCGCCCTTCCAGCAACCTGAAGTGAAGGAGAACATCAAGGTTGATACAAATCACTTCAACAATGTGAGTAATGTCATTACAAATTGAATCAACAAGAATAGTTTTTTTCTCTGTGGCTCAAGCAACCTATAGAGAGTGAGAGGCAAAATAGGATTTTCAAACAGTTCTATTAAATAAAAGCAGAACAGTTATACTGAAAGCATTCTGAAGACAATTGAAATCACTGATATATCACCAGGATCTATACCACTTTGAATTTCACCTACATTAGAGTCTCAGTTTTCTGCGAGACTGAAGAGTTTGAGGGTTATGCTTGTGGGTTCATCATGTGACTTTAGGGATGACATCAAGGCTTCTCAGAGGAATCTTGTATTATATTCTTCATCATTTAAAGGCCTAACAATTTCAGTATAAAGTGGAAACAATTTTTGGAACGTTTATCTAGTTTTTTTAAATCAGATTTCAAGTTTGCACAAGCAAACAGAGGGTAGTTAAAAAGGCCTTAAAAGATCTAACAAAGGAGATGGTAAGAGAGATTGAAAGAGAGAGATTGAAAGAGAGATTTCTTAAAACTAAGAAACTGAAACTTTTTTCTTTGCACTTACAATTTCTAGTCCTTAGGATCACATGTGCCCCTCCCTAAGTTCTACTTTTGTGATTCTTAATCAAACTATCTAGAATGTGAGAGCTTTCCTGGACATGCTGTAATAAAAAAATATCTTTCATTTCTGCCTCTAACTAAAAGGTGAAGCCATTTATTCAAGGCAATGAATCCACTGCTTCCAAAAATCTGAGCAACATTAATGGTATTATTCCAGAAAACATAATTTGAAAATAGTGAAATGTCTTTCCTTGCTAAATTGTTGATGCAATGATTGGAATATAGCATTGCAGACTAGCTCTGCCCACACACCAAGAGTTCAATCCTGACCTGTTCAAGGTTGTCTCAACCTTCCATCTTTCCGAAGTCGGTAAAATGAGGACCCAGATTTTGGGGGGCAATATGTTGACATTGTAAACTGCTCAAAAGAGTGCATATACCACTAGAATTATGTACTGATATATAATTCTAAGTTGTTGTTATTGCAATTGTTCCTTTTATGTCTCAGGAAAAGCATGTCTGTATTTTAAGAGCAATTAGAATATTAATCACTAGGATTTAGGTACATTTCTAAAAATAAATGAAACTGAGATCCCTCCCCCCAATCTCCAGATGATTTGGGATATTATACACCATTTGTTTGTTTGTTTTACTTTCAGTATGACAATCTTGGGATCTAGATGATGATGATGATGATGATGATAATACCTGAAAATAGAAATAGAACAACTGTGGCAAAAATAAAAAAGATAGTATTAATAGTAATAGGAGCCTTCAGTGCAATTCCAAAACAACTGGAGCATCACTTGTCAATTGGCATTGACAAAAATCACCATCAGTCAATTGCAAAAGGCAGCTTTACTCAGAACAGCTTACATCCTGTGATGATACTTTTAACACCATCAAACAAGAACAGCTGCCTATCCTGGTCCTTGGGAAGGACTTGATAGGTGGATTAAAATGCCAAAATCAGTGTAAACATCTGCTGACTGTGCAATGAGCCATCATCATCATCATCATCATCATCTCTTCCAACAATGGCAAATTTACTACCTGCTTACCTTCAGACATAATCCTGATTGTGAAGTCCTTGGTGCTCTCTGAGTGTGGTTGTTTGCTTGCAGAGGTTTTATTACCTGACTAGGCAACATCATTAATGTGATTGAATGTGGGTTTTTTTCCTGTTTATATACAATAAATTGCCATGCAGGTTTTGGTGGGTGTAATATAATCCTGATTTCAGGAACTTTTAATCATCTCCAAATTCTCTCTGAGGCATTCATTCTTTCTGGGAAACAATAGAAAGTCTAATGAAGTCTGAAAGCTGAAACTAGAACTCCTGGAAGCTAGAGCCAGTTTGGTCTAGTGGTCAAGGCACCAGGATAGAAACCAGATGATTGCAAGTTCTGGTCCTGCCTTAGCATGAAAGCTGTCTGGGTGACTTTGGGCCAGTCAATTTCTTTAGCCCGATTGTTGGGAAAATAAGGGGAAGAAGGAGCATAGGTATGATTGTCCCTTGAGTTATTTATAAAAATAATAAAGACAGCATACAAAATTAATCAATCAATCAGTCAATCAACCAATCAATCTGATGCATGGGGCAAGGCCCACCATGAAAGCCTCCAAAGAATCCGTCCATTTTTCCAGGCCCAGGAAAAACCATGCAAGATAGCCCTTTGCCTCTCCCTCTTTAAGTGTGAATTGTTCTAGTTGAAATACATTGGTTCCACAATCCTTAAAGAATTAATCCATTTTTGAAAAATCATTTCTCTGTAGAACAACTATTTATTTAATTTATTTATTTATTATTTATTTAATTTGACTTCTATGCCGCCCTATTTCGGAGAACTCAGGGCGGCTCACAACATAATAGAAATCACAGTAAAATACATGAATATAAAAACCCCTAAGTTAAAAAGAAAAAACACAATCATTCCACAAACATACACACAAACATACACTGGCTAGGGGCAAGATGTTAGCTGCCCCAAGCCTGCCGGCAAAGGTATGTTTTAAGCAGTTTACGAAAGGCGGAGAGGGTGGGGGCGACACGGATCTCCGGGGGAAGTTGGTTCCAGAGGGCCGGGGCCGCAACAGAGAAGGCTCTTCCCCTAGGCCCCGCCAGGCGATACTGTCTGGCTGACGGGACCTGGAGAAGGCCGACTCTGTGGGCCCTAACCGGCCGCTGGGATTCACATCTATGAGAATACAATAATTGTATTAATTTCCCCACTGACAATTGCACTTTTGGATTAGTAATCTTTCTCTAACCAGACAACCAGACCAAAATGTAGCACAAAGACTTTTTTCCCCTTGATGGTCATAGAAAGGACATAATTGACTCATCCTATGTTTATGTCTGTGTGTGTATGTTACAAAGCACCAGTTGTGAAAGATGCCACTTCCATCTCCAGAATGCAGGTTTTTTAGCAAGCACTTTGAAAAGAAAAGAAAAGAAATTAAAGTGTTGCTTATCTAGCAAGGCATTGTCAAATAACACATAATTTCCCCCTCCTCAGCAACCACAAAAATATTTTGCTCATGATGCATTTGAATGACAATGGCACCTAAGTCAAGGCTGGGCATGAAAGCTGAGTGACTTTGTCTTTGAACAAGTCACACAAATTATAATTTTGTCACAAAGTCAGAGACATGTCCTATAATCAGACAACAATCCAAGATTTCATTAAAGGAAAGAAGAGAGACAGAGAAAGAGAAAGAGAGAAATGCACTGATGCAGTGGACATGGATTAAATCTCTTAAATGTAAGACTGAGAATTGAATGGGAATTTTCTTTTTTCTCTCTGCTTTTGCCCCGTTACACTCCACAGACAAAACAAATCCAGTGAATGAGGTGCTTGGGGTTTCATCTGAATAGAGCTGTTTAGCAATTTGTTTGCCCCCCCCCCACTTTTTCTTTTTTCATTAAAAATATGTGGTTAACAGTGGCTGAGCTGATTTGCATGTGTGTGTTCCTGATTTGTTCACCACTCGGCCTCCCATCTTCCACATCTTAATCACATCTAGGCATCCGCCCCATTACATTACCAGAAGGAAAGTGATGGACGTCCCTTGACTTCCTCCATGACCCCTTGATAATCCTGTTTCACAGACAGGCTCCCCGCTGGAGGGAACACAAAAGCTTCCAGTGTAGTTCTTTACTTCCAGTCGATATTCTGACAGACTTGATCTAGCAAATTAGTGTGCTGTGGTAGGGGCTCGACAAAAAGACCCCTTTTGACACACTCTGAATCAATACAAAGGCCAAGAGAGAGCCATTTCACCACAGTTCTGTTATTTTTCCCCTTTTGATGACCCTGTCTTTCCTTAAGGGGGGGGGAGAGAGAAGCTTGTATGACCTTGTCAGATTTTTTAAAAATGTAATGTTAGAAAAGTCAATGTTGCTGAAGCACAAAAGGGGGGGTGAGAAGAGGGGGAGGATAATTCTAAAAGGCTGAAATTCAAGAGAATAGATGAAATGGTCTTATATTTTTTATGTTGTTTTTCTTTATTACCATCATCATTATTATGTCATTCTTATTCATCATCAATCAATTTTCACATTTCTGAAATAGTCTCATGCTTCAAATGCTGATGTACCAAACCAGGGATGTAGGATTTCGGGCAACCCTTAATGTCACTTCAAACAATGCACAGTTCTCAAATAGAGTGTCCTATTGCGCCATTTTACATCATGTCTTCTGCATAGGCCCCAAGATAGCAAGTGCCAAGGAGCTTCCCACTTCCCACCCACTTGCCCGTATGCCAGTCAACTTTCTTTTCAATGCTTCCCTTGCTGAGCCAGGAATGCTCAGGGTGCAGTTCAGAAGAGTAAATACGAGAAATATGATAAATATGAGATGTGGTACATGTCTAAATACCTGTTATATGGAGACAATGCTTGGGCTTTTAACTTTATTCCATAATTCACAGAACAGCACTATAAGAAGTCAATTGTGGCATTTGTAGATTTCCGAACACTGCAAACTTTTCTTGAGAGAGAGTTCTGTCATCATCACCACCATCATCGTCACTACCAACATCATTATAGTTTGTTTGTCTGTCTCTGACTCTCCCCCCCCTCTCTCTCTCGCTCTCTCCCCTATGCATTTTAAAGGACTCACCCAGAGCACCATCCTCTACTTGTTAAGGCACTTCATTTCTTGTTTTCTTTACTTTGGCACAAAGTTCTCCTTGCACAAATAGAAAGATTTTTATATTGACTGGAGGAAATGAATAATTAATTTTCAATAATACCTTCAGTCTTCCATTCCTCAAATGCAAATGCAGTTTCTTACTGGAGTTTCTTTGCAAAGGATCTGTAATCCATCATGTTTCTCCCTCCCTCAGATGGCACAAAAGGGTACCATGAACAGGCAGCAGATAGGGTTGTGTTTTTTCCCACAAGCAGAATTCTACCTGGATTAGTTGGAGCCAACTGAGATAGGTAGGTTGACCTTATTCACAATTATAACTCATTCTCATTTAGACGTCATCAGTAGAATTGGACCTATGTTGTTAAGGAGCTACTTTGTTCATGAAATAGTTTTTCTGTAGAATAACAATACTGAAATATTGGTTGTAGCTAATGCTGCTTCTCTGTAAGATGCAATGCACCCCATATATGCAAGTGTGAATTTACTGCTGTGTGCTCCTTCATTGTTAGCTACACAAAAGAGCCCAGTTTTTTCTCCTTCAGGCATTTGGCTATTAGACAGCATGCCAGGTGCCCTGTCCCCAAAACTAGGTGGAGTCAAGATAAATAAATAGGTGGAGTCAGAAAAACATAATTAAGTTGAATTAAATTAAATTTGAACGCAATGATAACTAAGGAAGGAAGGAAGTAAACCATTTCTAAGAATGTTGCCAGAAATAAAAATAAAAATTGAAGGGACATGTCCAGGCAATTACCTGGAGTCAAGACTGACTTGATGACACAAAGGAAATTGGGGGGGGGAATGAACTCAGCTAATATTACTTCATAGATCATGTCTTTTTCTCTTTTGCATTCTACGTGAAATTAAAAGGATTCGGAGGTCACATGCTTTGCAAACTTGGAAGCTGAGAGGAAACAACTGCATGACTATTAATTCATCCAGTTTTTATAAAAATGCATCACATTGATAATAAAAGATAACTAAGATAAATTATCTTTTTAAAGCTGCACTTTAGAAATAGAAACTATGTCATCTATTTTTGAAATTTGACAAAAAGATTAATGGTTTCTTTCATAATCGCAAACCTTTTGAAACAGCCCATTCTTTTAGCAGCCTCCTCTTTGCATTTTAAGAACTCCTAGCACTAAAAAAAAAAAAAACCTAAGTCAATATCATATGAGACATTCCTAGCACTTGAAAGCACTTTTCTTTTTGTGCAAAAATAAAAGCTCTTCCAAAAATACAGGTGGACAAATTACCTTTCATATTTGCCATACAGTATGTACATTTAACCTCTGCTGCACTTCACCATTTTTCAATATATATATATATATATATACCGTACCTTGTTCTCTCAAACAGAACAACCCACAGCCATAAGGGATATGACATACTGCATAAGAAATCCAGACCACTTCAGACAATTCATCTTGAGAACACAGAAGGAAAATTATATCAGCTCTTCCAGCCATAGCTATCAAAAGAATTTCTTTTCTTCCCTGTGGTCATTGTTTCAATTCAACCTGAAGGAATACTAGAATATATGCTGAACTTATTTATGTGGTCATGACTCCATGAAATTAATGGGATTTAGCCAGCCTACATAAGAAGAAATCTGTTCTATAAATGTGGAACTTGACATTATATTAGTATTCTCGAATGGTAACAGGTTGCATTACAAAGCCTTATCTTTAGATTCTTATTATGTTAGCCCTGCTTGTGAGATTCTTTCGGAAGTTCACAATCACAATACAGCTGGTCACACCATTCACAATCACAGTACAGTTGGTCACTACCAATTTTAGGTCATTACAAAAAGAGGAATTGCTACTGAAGTTTTGCAAGGTTTTTCTGGGAACTATGGACCTTCAAAATTCTCTAAGGAACATGACTACTCTTAACCTAGGTAAATTGGGTTCATCTGAGTCCATAAACTATATTTCTCTAGTGTAGCTGGAGGGTTACAAACTCACTATTACTATATTGGAATAATGGTTTTGAGAATAAAATATAGGTATCTCATTTCTGATTTAGAGGGAAGTTGAAGAAATAGATGGATAATAGATACTCTCTTGCATAAATAGATTTCATTTCTACCCTGCCTTTCCTCTAAAAACTCAACAACATGCACATGAAGATCTCTACAATGTATTCTCATAACTTTAGACCTATGAGATAAATTGGTTTGAGCAATGGTAACCAGACCAAGTCATCAATGGCTTATGGTGAAGTGAGGACTTGAAGCAGACACTTTGACCATTACACAGACAGCATCATACATCATTTGAAAGGGTATTTCTAGCAGTTTACTTCTCAAGGGTGCCACTCTGCTTCTAAAGTGTCTATAAAATCATTACTGACATGGAATGAAATAATTCACAAATATGTATAGAGCAAAACATTCTCTCAACTGAAGGTAAATATATGATAGCCACTGATCCATGCCATTTATATTGGAAATTATATGCTAGTCATTAAATGAATACTAATAAGAAATAATTGTAAAAGCAAAGCTTCCCACCCTACTCTGTGTAGAGAAAATTAATTGTTTCAAAATAACCACAATGTCTGATTTCATAGGTTGCCTTAAAAATTGCTGTGGTCTGATCAGATAACTTCAGCTGTGAAGAACAATTATATTCCTGACAAATCAGTTGAAAATTACTCTCCTATTATGCTAATTGCTATCAAATACAATCTTGCTCCTCTTCACATTTATTCTCTATTGAAATGTAACATTTTCCGTGATAGAATAATCCAAATTAATAATTGCTCCACACTTATAGAAGGTCCTTCATAGGGAAGTCCACTTCTTATTTTATTACACACACAATAGACACACAAGATTTTTTCCGGCCATTCTCTCTAGTTTCTCAGAGGAACATTTATGTTGCTATCCTTTTGGTTTTATTTTTCCCTGGACAGGGGTGCACAGTTCTAAAAAGGTACTGGATTGTACCATCATACTTATTATTAGAAAATAAGACTGAAGGTAAGAAAGCACTACATTAAAATAATAATAATAATCATAATAATAATAATAATAATAATAATAACAATAATAATAATATTTCTGGAAGACCAGAAAAATGACAATGAATCATGCCCTTCATCCATGCAGTGACATTAACAGACTCTATTTACCAAGGCAAATAGATGGGCGTGGAATGTTGCAAGTACATCAAATGGTTGAAGAAGAAAAAATGGCTTTGGAAGAATATCTGAAGGACAATGATGAAGATGCATTGAAATTAGTATATCAGGAAGGCTTACTGACTACTGGAGAGACCAGAATGGCCTACAAGAAAGACCAAATGAAGAACAGAATGGAGGCATTGGAAGACAAAGCACTACATGGCCAGTACATTAAAAAATAGCTGGGAAAGCAGATAATAAAAAGACCTGGCAATGGCTAACAGCAGGAAAATTGAAGAAAGAGACCGAGGGATTAATTCTGGCTGCAAAGACCAAGCCTTAAGGACAAATGCATACAAAGCCAAAATTGAGAAGACAGCAACAGACAGTAAGTGCCACCTATGCAAAGAAGCTGAAGAAACAGTGGACCACCTGGTAAGCTGCTGCAAGAAGATCGCACAGATTGACTATGAACAGCGGCATGACAAAGTAGCAACAATGGTGCATTGGAAGATCTGCAAGAAATATCATTTGCCTGAAAACAAGAACTGGTGGGATCATAAAATGGAGAAGGTCATAGAAAATGATAAAATTAAACTGCTCTGGGACTTCAGAATTCAAACAGACAAGCATCTGCAACATACCGGTAATACCCCAGACTTAACAATTGTCGATAAGAAAGACTGTGGCAAAAGCAAGCAAGGATAGTACCAATAGTAATAGGCATTTTGGGTGCAATCCCGAAACAACTGGAGCACCACTTGAACACCATTGGCATTGACAAATTCACCATTAGTCAATTTCAAAAGGCAGCCTTACTAGGAACTGCTTCCATCCTGCGACGATATCTGTAATACCATCAAACATCCACATCTGCCTATCCCAGGTCCTTGGGAAGAACTCAATAGGGTAGACAAAAATGCCAAATCCAGTCTGAACATCTGGCTGACTACGCGATGATTAATAATAATAATAAAGTTGGGAGGGACCTTGGAGATCATCTAGTCCAACCCCATGCTCAGGCAGGAAAACATATACCATTTCAGACAAATGGCTGAAATTTATCTGAAATCTTATGCAAAGGGGTATAGAGGTTTCAATATCTACTTTAGGATATACGTACAAACATCTTCCTATTATGTAGTATTCAACTGTTTTCAATGAGATATAGAGTTTTATATCTGAGATACAAAAGCTTTTAGTTATGATTTTTCTCAGGATAAATCTAACAGTCACATGCTCAAAAAGGAATTGTGGGGCATCAAGAAAGAACAATTGTTATAGTAACTGTACTGTATTTGCCAGTGATAAATACACTCTCCTGTCTTATTCAGGCTGGATAAGAAATAATATCTCAAAGAAGGGATGAGGTGGGGAAAAGAAAGAACATGGTTTACAATCACTGCAGCAAAATGGCTTATCTCTGCTTTTCCAAGAATTTTGAGCTCCCTAAAGAAACAGCTATAATCCCTATAAATAATTGTGGAATGATACCACAACATCTTTCTTTCTTGGAAAGAGGATGTTCATAGTTTTTCACCAGGTACCTCCATAAAAGGCAGGCGGCTAACTGAACAATTATTCCAGCCAGATTATAACCCAAGCAAGAAAGCTGGACAAACTCCTATCATGTTAGAGCCAAGCCTTCCTTTGTGGAAATAGGCATTGCCCTCAGATTTTCAAATGATCACTTCTTCATAAGCTGTAGTAGAATTTTGTGTTCATTTTTTAATACTGTTTGCAGAAGTTGGGCCAATTTCTTCTACTCTGATTATTTAGAGGATATCTTAACTTTGCTCACCAGAAACAAACACCCATCTTCCTGATATAAATGATGAAACAAATAATGTTCAGGGTTTATTGTCCACCAGGGGGACCTAGCGGATAGGCTTCCTGTATGTTTTAAGGTTAGGGGAAGAAGGAATTGTATCAGGTATAATTGGTTATTTGAGAACTACCAATTCTTTGCTGCCAACATTTTTGTTGTTGAGCCATTCAATTGTTTCCAACTCTTTGTGAGCCAATAGATATTGTTTTGCCAACATTGCCTGTCAACATCAGCTTCTTTGAATTCTTGTGAACTCATGCTTGTGTCATCAATGATCACATCTAGCTACATTTGCAGTTGGTCTTTTTAAAAAAAAGATCCCCCCCCCCAGCATCAAGGTCTTGTGGAAAGAATTTTCCCTTTGCATTATGCGTTTAAAAATATTTAATTCTTATTACTGAGTCTTGTGTAGCACCAAAGACTTTTCTATATATCCTTTTTACAACAAGTGGTTTTCTGCATTTTTGCAACCCAGATCTGGTAGCCTTAATTAGTGTAGATACCTCCATGGAATAGGACATAGACCAGTACAGTGAAGTCATGATTCACTGCAGTCATCCCTAGCTGATCTATATCAATAAATCCTGCAAACCACTGTATAATTGGAGCCATGTTTGTCTTTCCAATGCTGAACAGTAAGTACTTTTGACTTTAGGACATTTCCGTTGTCTAGAAATCAGTTTCCATGTGATTGAGATAAACTTCAAAAGAATATAAACATCTGAAAATATGAAATGTCCATCCTCAGATAATATGTAATTGCTTCTTATTGAAATAGAACAATACATTTAAATAAAGCATTAATTTCACTGCATCACCAAGTACACAAATGTAATGAAGTCATTTTTAAAAGATAATTTCCTGTTTGAAAAAAGTGTAATCTAAAACAATATTTTATTTATGTTAAGGTATGCACCAAGGCTAAAATCGTGCTCCCTATCTTGTTACCGTAATTTAGCTTTAAGAAATTCAGGAAAGATTTGTTAGGGAAGCAGAATTTATAGTTCTACACTATACAGATGATAGTTCATGCTTCACAACTAGAGCAGAAATGTCTACTACTAATCTCATTTTATTAATATTTGCATTTGATATCCTATCAGATATTCTATTAAATGAAATGAATCTGATTTAATATTAGCGATTAGGGCTATAATGATCAAAATGGTAGTTCTGACAGCACAGTCAAATCAATCTTGATAAAATAAACTTTTAGAGAGGACATCCAACAGAATGTAATTCTGTAACACTTATTTAAATCCATACCTCTTTTCTCTAAACTGAGAGGGCAAGAAACACAAGTACCTTATCAAGAATAACTTGAAGACCAATCAAAGAGTTTTGAGAAAGTATTTAAGTGTTCTTTTAATCAGCCTGGAGGTTAAATACAACAACGAGGGATTAGAAAGTAAAAGGCAGGCATGATATTAAAAATCACAGATAACAATTTGCAGTAAGTTTAAGATGATGTACTAGAGGAATTAATTAGATTAGTCCCTGTCAAGAACAAGAAAAATGTCAAGATGCATCTAAGGATAGATGACGCAGTATTTCCATGAAATTAAATATATACTCTTTCAAGGTCTGCTTTCACCTGTCAAGAGATCCCACAGTCCTTTGGGAAAAAAAGAATCAAGGAGAGAATAATAAAACTTATATGAATAAAGATGTAAATTAATTTTGGAGTGTTCAGAGGTGAGAATGGATAATAAGAGATGAGCAACATGTTCTTGAAACCTAGTTCTTCTCAGTCCTGTCAGCAAAGGCCATGGTGAGGAATTATGACAGTTAGCATCACATATTACTGATCCCTGAAGAGAACAATAGAGGCCATACTGGGTAATATAGATTAACAATTGGATGGTATGAAATGACGCTCATTTCTGGGTAATACAAAATATCATCCTATTAGTTTAAATTGCTATTTCTTTGTCAGTTACAGGCTGCATTCATATGCTAATCATAAGAAACAATACTAGACAAATGCAAATAGTATAATATTTTTATTGAGAACAATCACAAATCACCAGCTACACATTTAAGATATTGAATAGTCCCCTAAATTCTCATTTGTGCATCATTTACTATTATCTGTCTGTCTGTCTGTCTGTCTGTCTGTCTGTCTGTCTGTCTATTTCTATCATCTATGCATGTACACTTACACATAGCTGTTTAATTCTGATTTGGACTTTTGCCAAATTGTTGTATAAAAAAGACATTCTCAGTGGTGTTTATGTGTGTGCCTTAAAGTCAGTGTTGACTCCTGGCAACCCTCTGGATAAATTGCTGTAGTTTTCCTGGCAGTATTTCAGAAGTGGTTTGCCACTGCCTGCTTCTTAGGGTTGACAGAAAGGGTCTGGCATAAGGTCACCCTGCTGGCTTAGTGGCTAAAGATAGTCTAGAACTCACAGTCTCCCAATTTCTAGCCTAATGCCTTAACCACTATACCAAATTGGTTCTCTTCACAGTGACACTTAATAATATCATTAAATTATTTAAGTACACCAATAGCTGTGCTTGTACTCAAAGCCATTATAGGCCAATATAGACTCAAATATCTGATCCGGCCATAAATGGCAGTGTGAATAGCCATATATTATTCTAGAATTAATATCAAGATATGTAACTATATGTTTGGGAACAATGCACTGAAATACAAAGGGTTTTTGAGCTTTGAATAAAATGGTGACATCTTTGAATATGGAACAAACTAGCTTATTATTGCCAGATCAGCAAAACACATCAGTGCTGTTCATTAATTGATCTAGAAGTATAAACCATTTCTATCAAGGTTTGGGAAAGAGGAATAAGGTTCCTAGAACTTAGTTACATATCTAACCAAATATTCATAAGCATATCAGAAATACTCTTTAATTTTCTTATTTTTTTAAAAAAGATCAACATATGGGGACTATGCATATTTCCTAACAATAAGAACAATTAACCAGTGGAATACTTTCCTTCAGAAGTTGTAAGTGCCTTTAAGGGCCTTTAAGAAGGTATTTAAGAAGAGACTGGACAGCTACTTGTCTGGAATAGTATAAGTCAGGGGTGTCAAACTCAATTTCATTGAGGGCCGCATCAGCATTGAGGTTGCCCTAAAAGGCCAGGTGGGTGTGGCCTACTGGGTGGGCTTGGCCAACTCTACATCGTTCATGTCAAGGGTGCCTGTGAGAGCCTGGACAGGAGTGGGACAGATCTGAGGGTCTCTGTCAGAAGGGGGTGGGACCGGGGCAAGCGCCAAGGCATGGTCCACTGGAGGAGCCTCACTGCCTGCTGAAACCGCTCCGCCGGAGCCCATCAAGCCAGATATGTGAAGTAGGTGAGGGCCATTTGCTGGCCACTTCCAGGCGATGGTGCATGTCTTCATTCACCCTCACAAAGGGTGACACCTCCCCAGCATGCACCCAGGGGGTGGGGGCAACATGGCAGGGGCTGGTTCCTTGCTGTTTTCAGATGGCTTTGTGGAGCTAAGACTGAATACGTTTCAGCATAGATGGCCACCACAAAATTGTACATTGGCTCCTGGCAGGCCTGGGCCAGGGCCAAGGCAGCGGGGGCTATTCTCTCACTGTTTCCAGGATGGATTCGTGGGCCACATGAAACCACTTCGCGGGCCACATCCGGCCCCCGGGCCTTGTGTTTGACATGTCTGGTATAAAGTCTCCTGCTTGAGGGGGTTGGACTAGAACAGGGCTTTTCAACCTTTTCAGAGATTGTATCACTTTATTGTAGGATAAGGCAATATTCTAGTACCACCAGTCACCTAGCAGGTAGGCATGGCCTGCTCAATGCCACCCAAGACAGCTGGTTCAGAATGTAACAAGTCGCACTGGCTAACTCAATGTGGGGACAACTCAGTTCCCCACAAACTCCTTGCCTCCCAAACTGCTAGCAGCCAAGCGCATGTGCGTGAAAGAGATGTTCTTTTCCCAATCTCAGACATCGTTGGCGTTTCCCTGTTCAGTGCTCCCTCCTGGCAAAGCAAGAGGTGGAGGACGTTTGCAGGAAGCAGTTTCCTTTGAGTCCAACTTCTGTCTTGACAGATCTCTGGAGAGCAAGAGGTGGCGGCAGGGGAGCAGAGCTCCCGGGTCCTGCACAAAGGAGGCTGGCCCTTCTCCAAAGGGAATTACCATTTCCAATTGTGCGTGATAAGGGTGCTGACTTGTTGGGGCAGCCTTCCTTCACACAGCTCCCCTGCCACCTTTTCCTCTTTTCAGAGATCTGCAGGGGAGACAGAGATCTGGAAGACAAGGTGCAGCCTCCATATTGGCCACTTCTACCTCTCCAAACCCTTCTTGATTAAACATACATTATATATAAATTAAAACGCAGACAAAAAGAAAACATAGTTAAATCACTAATTACAGTTTTTCACATATTTTCCGGAAAAAACCACCTTTATTGATATTAGGAAGGAAGAGCAAACCTTATTAAGGAACTCTTAACAGGAAGGGAATTGAAGACCCCCTAAAGATCTTGTTCTTTCTAATCTGCCTTCCCTTTGAGCTCTTAGTTCTCATTATTTTATTATTAGGTATTTAAGAAGAAGATCAAAGGCCTCCATAGCTCAGGATACTCACCTTTAAAACAGAACCCAGAAATATTTAGTTAATCCACAGCCCTATGAAGAATGAAGATAATCTTTGGGCCCTGAGAGCATGCAGATGTCCAGTCAGAATATTAGTGGCACACCTGACAGCAACTGGAAGTGCATAAGTCCATGTACTTCCCTTCCCTGTCTCACAACTCAATCCATACTTCCTTTAATTTTCAGACACATCTTTTTCTCATAAGCTCTTAAAAAAATTAACAAGGTATTCTGTAATTAGCAGGAAAAATAAATCTATTACTCCTCAATTCTTTCCCCAAGGGGGGAAGGAAAGCTCACAGCCTGCAGGTTGCTAGAAAGTCATCAAAGAACGTAGTAAAGTTGGCCAGCCTTTGAGTGCCCCTGACAAGCTGCAGATCTGCTATAGTCTCGGCTGCTTCCCCCCTTCCTTGGCTGGGCGAGGCTGGAACGTGTGGCCTTTAGTTGGGGCTACCGGCATGGTGGTGGAGGGAGCACCGGGGGAGCACCGCTTTGCAGGATGGAGGTACTTGCAAGTCCCGCCCCAGCTATGATGAGGAGTGGTGACTGCATCTATGCCCAGGGGCCAAAGAGAAGGAACCGGAGGGGCACGGTGGCTGGGCTTCCTTCTGGCCCGCTGGATTCGGGGTTTTCTTTTGATTGCAGGCTGGGGTGGACTGGCCCCTCACTGTCTCCAGGGTGGCCCCAGGCCAAATCTAAACACCCTGTGGGTATGTCCATCCCCTCTTCCTCCTTTTGTCTTTGGTGTAGTTGCAACTGACTCCTTTCCCCAGGCTGTGCGCAGCTTCCAGAAGCGCCAATGAGCTGGAGCCTGGCGCAGATCCTGGGTGCTCAGCAGAGCCCTGGCAACACTGCGGTTCTCTAGCTGGCTCTCCCACAGGCCGGTGCTGCATTGCCACCACTTCAGCTCATCCCCATGCTATACTTTTACACTTTTTAACATTTTTTTTAACAGTGCTTTTCAACCCATCGTAAGCATACCACCTGCAAGGTGCTGACGCATCACCAATGGTACACATACCACTGGTTGAAAAGCCCTGGACTAGAAGACCTCCAAGGTCTCTTTCAACTCTGTTATTCTGTAATAATTCACATGCTGAGGGAAGCTAGAACAAGCTTGTCAGACTGTTTAACTTGCACTTTCTATTCCTTACAAGCTAAATGCGTCCCCAGATACAGTATTGGTCAACATGCCTCCAAACAACAGTATGAAAGCTGCATGACCTACATCCCCATACAGGTTTTTTGGAAACAATTCAGATTCTCCTACTTACTTATACTGCCACTTTTCTTTTCCTTCATGCCCTTGAACAGTCAGGTCAATAGCCATACTGAGATTTGGCAGCAACTATAGTAGATGTCAAGTGTGAAATATATACTTTTCCAACAGTAGTTTTTTGGCAGGAGAATGATCCTCTGCATGGATGCATGGCTAGTGATGTAATTTTTTTTATAATACCTTTCCTAGGAGAGAATATGAACACTGGGAGGCATTTCTTTATAAAATCGGCTTCATCATTTTCCTCTTCAGCATTTTTTTCCCAATCCTTTCTTTATCCCAGAAGCTTAGAGGAGTCTCCGCTTGAGCTGGCAATTGAGATAAAACCACCATTTCAGCAGTAAAACTAGGACTATAAAAAAAAATAGATCTGGAATTTTTTGAAGTTGTTCTTTGATTTGATTAAAATTACTTTCAAAATTTATTTTTTAAAGATCACTGATGAAATTCTTGTGGGAAAGTGTGATGCTCTTGCCATTATTTAGCTAGAAAGTGACTGAGAAATGGTAATGAATGGGCTGCATGAATTTCTACAATTTTTGTCAAATCTAGGGAAATTCCATCAATGGAGCTTTTGATCAGAGATTTTGGGAATGTATTTTTGTTTTTTAAGAAAAAAGAAAACAGAAAACACAACCACCTCAAGTCCCACAACTACCTGCAAGAAGAAACTGAGTTCAAAACCATAATACTTCAAACCAAAATATGTTTTAAACCAGAGGTCACCAACCTCTGTCGGTTGGCAGACCAGAGGAAAAGGGAGGGGGAAGCATTTTACGTGCAGGCGTGCACATGTGCACGGAGCTGTGAGCGCACATGTGCCGCAAACGGGGCAGCACCTGCGTGATACTTGCTAGCCCTGTCCTGTTCTTGCATGGCACAGCACCTTGTTTCTGCACCTTGCAGTGTGGCAGTGGCCCATTTTTATGCCCCGTGGCATGGTGATGCCCCCTTTTTGCACCCCTTGGCATGGCGATGGCCCGTTTCTGTGCCCCATGGTGCTACAGCATCCATTTTTGCACCTTGCAGCATGGAAGTAGCCTGTTTTTGTGCCTTGCAGTGCAGCAGTGCCCATTTTCACGCCCCGTGGTGTGGCAGTATCCCATTTTTGCACCCCAAGGTGCAGTGGCGTCCCATTTTTGCACTCCATGATGCTAGCACAACTGACCAGCCTGCCCCACAGCCCAGTGGCCAGTAGGCCATGGCCCACTATTGGGCCCTCGCCCACAGGTTGGGGACCCCTGTTTTAAACAACATGAGAGTATGATATAAAAAGAAAGTTTATTTCAGAGACTAAAAGCAAATTTTGGTGCTACATTGACTAGAACACATATGCAGGTATTCTGCTATACAACAGAATAATAGAAGTACAATATTTATAGAATAAGTGTGCCTGAGGTCTTTTCAAAGGATTGTATCAATGGGAGACTGAAGCAGGGTTATTTCAGTTATTGAACTGTTCTTCTGAAAATCACTTTGAAGACAGAACCATCTGTGCGCCTATTTCTATTCATTATTTAGTGACCAAGATAGAAGGAAGCATGACAAAGAAACTCAAAATAACCTTGGCTTGATTTTGTTTAATGTAAGATAGAAGAAGGCATCTGTAGTATAGTCTATGACAATATGCACTGGCTTAGGAAGCTTAGTTCAGCTATATAACTGCAAGGGGTCATGCCTTCATTTTGCCACTACCCACCCCATCACTGAAAAGAGAAAAAGGAGATAATGCCTTCACATCAAAACAATGAAGTTTGAAAAACATGGCATTAAAGTGTCTATCAACAAATTCAACGAAATAAATGTTTAGTCAGTTTTCATATTGTAAGCTTTTACCAACATTAAGATAAATATTGAGATGGGAAACAGATGATGATTGCTAAATGAATACACAGTGCTCTCAACGGCATGTTGTGCAACTATCTTAATCCATGCAATAATATCTGTATAAGGCACAGCTAAACAAACTATTTAATATTTAAGTAGATGAGAAGAAAGACTCTCTTATGAATTCTTTCCATTCTTTCCATTCAAGAGTAATATGTAAGCCAGATTCCAAGATTACATATGAGCTAGGGCAGGGATAGGGAACCTTGGCTCTTTTATGACTTGTGGACTTCAATACCCAGAATTCCTGAACCAGCCATGCTGACTCAGGAATTCTGATAGTTGAAGTCCACAAGTCATAAAAGAGCCAAAATTCCCTACCCCTGAGCTAGGGTAATATATAATTTAAGAGATTGACTACAACTAGGGAGATTAAAGTTGTCATTTACCCTCATCAGTGAAAGCTTATTGGAAAATTTTTAGCAATCATTGTATTACTTCCTGGAGGAAAGATGGGATCTCAATGTAACAAACAGATTTATTTCTGTATAAACAAATGAACAAGTAATATATTGCAGCATTCTAACATCAGATCAAGAAATGAAATATATGATTCCATCTTATACATCAACATTAGTTTCATATCAGGATGTTTTTCAAAAATAAATTCCAAATCATATTATATTTTTCTAACATCAAACTTCAGTTCTTACAGACTGGGGTCAACCTTCATATAGATTTGAATATATGTTTGATTTCGGCTTAGCATGTTGTTTACATTTAACTGATGTGAGTTGTTATACTGTATTTAAGACTTATTTTAAGTGTGATTTATGTAATAAATTATAGTTTAACATGATAAATGAGGCTATTAGGTTTCTGCCCACTAGTATCCTGGAGTTTCTGAAGGACAAATTATATGGATATAATATTATCATTCAATTATTAGAATTGGAAGAATTCATTTCACTGATTGAATCCAGCTCTTGGATCACAGTCTCTAAAAAAACTATCATTGCTCTTTGGGAATACTTCTACTAAAAAGGAGCCCATTTCTTTTTTAGCTATCCTGTCCACTAGGAATTGTTTTTTCTAAGAATCAACTAGAAACTTCTTTCCTGTATTATGTTCTTCCCCTGAAATCGTAAAAGAAGAGGACAACACTTTCTTCTACGCAATACCTCTTGAAAATACTTAAAGTGTACTATCAGCCACTCTTTTTCCTCAAGATTAAGCACTGTTAATTTCCTCTTGTACAATTAGTTGATGTTCTTCTGACCATCCTCATTGTCTTTTTTGTGCTTTTTCTACATATGTTTGCACTATCACTTATGGGAGGAGGAGAACAATGATCTCCATGAATAACTCTGTTTTTACAGCTGCAGATCTGTCAAAAATAGAAGATTTCCTCCTAGTACTAAATGTAGAGAAGTTTAACTTTTCATTCCAGGAAAAAAACCAATTTATATTGCAGTATCCCCCTCACCCTCCACAAAAGAGGGACCAAAATTGCTAGCAAACAGTGGCTAGTACCTCATGCGCTAGTAATGCAATACTCAACTTTTTGCAATCCAAACTTTAACAATATAAGGAAAGAGAACTGCCAGATGTACAAGCTGTGTTCAATACGAGTAGAAACACCTGAGATCATATTGCTAACATCCAGTGGATAATGGAAAAGCAAGCTATAAACAAACCATACTTTTGTTTTAAAACAAAGAGCAACTTTATTATACAGAGGCATTTGACAATGAATGAATTATAGATAGTCCTTAAAAATATGACTAAACCTGAGTATCTCCTCCCCTATTGAATAATTTGTATAATGACCAGGAAGCAACAGTTAACTAGTATATAGAATAAACATGAAGGGAATGCACCAAGTTTATATGTTGTCAACTCATTTATTTAATTTACATGCAAAATGTATCATGAAGAAGGATGGACTAAAGGACATACACAGGAAAGACTTTGGATATAAGACATTTACAAATAATGGAGACATGTGGAATCTGTTGCTGAAGGTGAAAGAACAGATTATATTAAGAGACAAAGAGAACTCAAGGCAAATAGTCAGGTAACAACAACAACAACAACAATAATAAAGTTGATGGGGAACTTGGAGGTCATCTAGTCCACCCCCCTGATCAGGCAGGAAACCCTATACCATTTCAGATAAATGGTAGTCCAGTCTCTTCTTAAAAACTTCCAGTATTGGAGCTTTCACAACTTCTGGAGGCAGGTTGTTCCACTGATTAATTGTTTTAACTGTCAGGAAATTTCTCCTTAGTTCTAGGTTGCTTTTCTCCTTGATTAGTTTCCATCTGTTGCTTCTTGTCCTGCTTTTTGGTGCTTTGGAGAATGGCTTGACTCCCTCTTCTTTGTAGCAACCCCTGAGATATTGGAACACTGCTCTCTTGTCACCACTAGTCCTTAATCTTCATTATACTAGTTAATACCCAATTCCAACAACAGTTCTTTATATGTTTTAGCCTCCAGTTCCCTAATCATCTTTGTTGCTCTTTGTACTCTTTCTAGTCTTTTTTACATCATGGTGACCAAAACTGGATGCAGTATTCCAAGTGTGGCCTTACCAAGGCATTATAAAATGGTATTAACACTTCACGTGATCTTGATTCTATCCCTCTGTTAATGCAGTCCAGCACTGTTGGCTTTTTTGGTAGCTGCAGCATGCTGCTGGCTCATATTTAAGTGATTGTCCACTAGAACTCCAAGATCCTTTTCACAGTTATTATTATTGATCAAGACACCACTTATACTATACCTGTGCAGTTGTTTTTTCTTGAAAATGTAGAACCTTACTTTTTTCACCACTGAAGCTCACCTTCTGAGCTTCAAATTTCACAAGGATGGCATCTAGTTAGGACATAAACCTATGTCTGCTACTTGGGATTAAAATTATGACACATCTAAAAAAAATAATATGCAAATACTGTATATCATCCAAAAAACAAGCATATGCACGATCAAGGCCATGGGTTTCCAGTTCTTGAATCTATGGCTGTGAAAACTAGAATATCAAGAAAGGTTAAATAAAGAAATTGATGGTTTTCAACTATAATGCTGAAGATAAATAGTGAAACTACCTCGGACCACCATAAAAACAAAGCATTCAGCACTAGATGAAGTAACACTAAATCGCTTATTGGAAGTTTTAATAATGAAGCTAAAAATTGTGTCTGCGTGAATCTGTATGTGCATGCACATACATACACATACACACAATGGAAAGCAAGAGTCATTGAACTAGATTTGATCTTTGGAAAGCTGGAGGCAATTGAAGAGAATCTCAAGAGAAGACATGTAGAATACATACCGGTATTTCAATATGGCTTTAGGCAGATATTTATTTTCATGTTCCAATGGGATGAAATGGACTTATATATGAACATAGAGTAACTGAAATGGTCTAGTGATGGACTAACCGTCAATACTAATTGCAAAAATATTCCTAGAACCAACACAAGGCTCCTTTCAAATGATATATAACTCTGATTTCTTTTAAAAGGGACTTTAACCTCATTTGTACTTCCATTTTTGCTTCTTCTATTCAGCTGTAACATGTATTACAAATAAAGTAGCTTGAATAGTCTCTCATAATTGCCATTTGCTTTTTTCCTTTCCATAAAGCAGAAATAGATCAATAGCATATGAAAGGAAGAATAAGAATCTTCAATACTCCTCCTTTTTATTTTTATTGCTTTTCCCAAAGGATTTATTATTTCTTTGAGGCTTACATCAATGGACTAATTCAAAATTACAATTGAGCAATTTTTGGAAGTAGGAAATGAAAATTAACAAAGGGAGATGTTTGTAACTCGAGTGTTTCACAACAGCATGTATGAATAAGCATGTAGAAACCCACTTTCAAGTACTTAGATACCTTAATAAAGAAGCAATATTATAATATGGCCTCCAAGTATTTTTACATGTTTTTCATGAAAAGGGCCATGTGTGTGTGTGCGTGTATGTGTGTGTGTGTGTGTGTGTGTGTGTGTGTGTGTGGTCCTTAACTTAAAGCCATTCAGTTAATGACCATTTGAAGTTACAATTCCACTGAAAAAAGTGACTTACAATTGGTGTTTGCACATATAACTGTTTCAGCATATCCATGGTCATATGATCACAATTTGGGTGCTTGGAAATCAGCATGTGTTTATGATGGTGTTACATGATTGACATTTGCAACCTTCCCAGGCAGCTTCCAACAAATAAGGTTAATGGGGAAATTGAATTTGCTTAACGACCACACTATTCACCTAACAACTGCAGTGATTTGCTTAATAAACATGGTAAAAATGTAAAAAAAATCAGGTGCAACTCACTTAAAAATCTCCTTACTTAGCAACAGAAATTCTGGTCCCAACTGTGGTCATAATTCAAGGACTACCTATAGTTTTAGTCAACTGATCAGTGTTTCTTGATTAGCTTTAATGAGATGTTATAAAGAGGACATGAGCCATTCGCCTGACTCCAGCCTATTGGGTCATCCTTTCTTAAAAATGGTCTCCCTGCACTTAGTCATTTATAAAGCAATATTACCCTTGGAGAAAAATGCTGATACTTACTATATTCTTTTGATTCATTATTATATGGAAGTACATTATAAATATACCTATGGAGAAAATAGATACTGATCAATCAAAGTTATCAGAAAGTAGTGCAGCTGCATTTACTTCATTGCTTTCATTTGTTTTAGTGGAAAATGGATGGAAAGCTAAAACCATTTCCTATTATTTTGTATTCGTGATGCTTTTTTTGAATTGAGTGTATGATACAAATCACTGTGAATTACGTCTATGAGATGGCCAGGCAAAATGGTAAAATGGACAGTTAAGGATCCTGGTTTTGGTCATAGAAAGGTCACTGAAAGCGAGAAAAGAGAGAGAAAGAATGAAAGAGGATGATTACAGGAGGAAGGGGAAAAACTGAAATGACCAACAAACACTTCTTTATAAAAGTGTCAGGGGGAGGGGCAAAATGTCAAGATAGCTGTCCCAAATATGCTTTTTCAAAAGGCAACTGGACTTCCTTTGTTTTTTGGTTGAAGATGTTCCAGCTGAAGAACTGAACCAAATTGAAGAAGCTTCTTGGATATGAGAAATAAAATGTTTTCAAGGAAAAAACAAAGAAAGCCCAGCTACCTTTTGAAAAAGCACCTTTGGGACCACCTTGACCTCAAGGACTGAGAATCTCCATAGACATCAAATAGTTACTACCACAACATTACTGAAACCTCCATTTAAATGTGACACACACATGACATACAAAAAAAGAGGTATGTATTTCTTTCCAAAGCCACCATCTTGATTTTTTTGCCCACTGCTTAGATGCCCATGCCTGTTTAAAGTCCCACGATAATACCCTGATTACATTTCCCTGGGTTCTCAGCCAATACATCAAAACTTCCAGGAATTCTAGTTTAATAGAAGACAAGTAAAGATCAGAGACTAGTTAATTATTTTTAGTTAGTTAATTTTCACTGCTATTGGATGGGAAATATCAATGTTATACACCCTTAGAAAATTGTCTATTTAACTCATAGAAATCAGTACAATTAAAATGAGTGAACCAATCATGAGAAAAACCTCATGTAATTTGAGCAGCGGAATATGACCTGAATGAGAAAGTACACTCGTAAAAGTAAATACAAATGATTTTATTCTCACATATGCTAATTGCATAGGCCTCTGAAAAGCACAAAACACTTCCTGTGTTTTTAAAATATTTCCCCTGTTCATTTGTTGTGTGTATTAAATAGGGCTTGGCCAAAAAAGTCAAAAGACACGGTTGCAAAAGGGGTTAATGTGAGTAAAGTCCTTCTCTTTGAAGTGTGAAGGCAGCGGCATCTTTTACCAGCCTCCAGCAGCTGCTTCCAAAGTAGTCCTCAGCTGTCTCTCTGTGTGTGCATGCGCAGCCGCTTGGCTGATGATCTAGCAGATGTGTTCTTTGTTCACACAGCTGGGAATAACTTTCAGACCAGATGTTATTTTCAAGATGAACTTCAGATTCAGGATGTTTGAATACTGGCAAAAGTGCATTTCAGCCTGGGGGAAATGTGGGAAGAAATTCCATGTCCATCTGATACAACAATAGTTCCATTACTGAGTTATCACAAGTATTGTCTTCTGTTCACTCAAAAGGCTATGAACTTATGTTTAATGTTGATGGTTTTAATAAAATAATTTTTTACAAAAAAAAGGCTATGCCTATGATTTGAATACAGAAAATGCTATTGCATATGTAAATTTTATACACACATTGTTTTTTTCTAAATAGGGCTAGTCTTGTGATTTAGATACCAGCAATCTCTCACCTTGAGTAGGCTATTTTGTAGCCTTCAGGGACAACAATTTTGAATTGGAAGGCCAATGAATATAATGACTAAACAATAATGTTAACCCTCAAACATCCCTTTCCTAACTCACAAATATGATATAGTCTAAGTCCTACCCACTTTATGGCTTTAAGTCACCCCAAAAATGTTACTTTTGGCTCTTGGCCACCAAAGAATTTCCCATAACACAGTGGAAAAAGTAACATTCAAATGATATAGGACACTGCCAGAGACCACATTGTTGGTTTGTTTAATAGATTTGTTTGCTGCCCATCTCACCATAAAGCAACTCTGGGTGGCTTACAACATTGAAATGGAACCATACATGACCACAGGACATGATTGCAACTATCATGTTGTTTGTTCTTTCCTTCACTCCTCTTTAAAGGTCCTTTTTGGAGTCCAGACTCTATTTTTCTTGTCTCTCCACAGCAACATTTGATTTTGACTATCTATTATCGTTTACTCTATCCTGAATTAAGGGATTATAGGGTCATAAAAAGGGAAGTAAAAAGGGAGGATGTATATATAGAGAGATGAGAATGCATAATTAGACCCATTGAATAATAATCAGAAGGAAGGGAGGGAGGGAGGGAGGGAGGAAGATAATTATTGTTTTGGGCTAAACAAAATATTTTGTTTTGTTTTGTTGCTAAGGGTTGTACTAAGAAATATCTGTACCAATTTTTGAATATTAGGAGATGACAAAATGCTATTGGTTACATGACATACATACACTTCATTTGTATATAATCAGCCTGCATCAGCCCAATGCAGAATAAAAGTCTCTTCATTGAAGGTTATAAACCATAATCTATCACTGGAAACTAAAACATATGAAGAAAGGCTGCAGGATTTGGCTTTGGCTAGTCTAAAGAAAAGAAGAAATAGGGTAGACATGATAACAGTATTTCAGTATTTGAGGGGCTGCCACAAAGAAGAGGAGGTTACCGTTATTCACCAAAGCACCAGAGGGCAGGACAAGAAACAATGGTTGGAAACTGATCAAAGAGAAAAGCAACCTGGAATTAAGGAGAAACTTCCTGACGGTGAAGACAATTAACCAGTGGAACAGTTTGCCTCCAGAAAACATGGGTGCTCCATAACTGGAGATTTTTAAGAAGAGGCTAGACAGTCACTTGTCTGAGATGGTATAGGTTCTCCTGCTTGAACAGGGGCTGGACTAGAAGACCTCCAAGGTCCTTTCTGGGTCTATTCTTTTCTACTCTGATCTAATGTGGGTTAGTAGAATTTCTTTTTTACTTCCCAGTCAAGGCTGGGGAAGAGTGACCGAACCAGCTTCTGTGCCCAAAGGATAGAGTAGAAATTTTGTGGTTTTGCTGCAAGTCTGGCACCTAGATTGGTATCTGTGAGTGTCCATGTGTGTATGTGTGTGTGTGTGCATGTATGTGTGTCATTTTTCCAAAGAAGACAGAAAAAAATCCCCTCACTGATCTTCTTCTACATTTTTGAACACTCTCTACTAGGTTTTAGATGCCTCTTTACCATTTAACGCACTTCTCCATACAATCCTGTGCAAACAAGATCTTCATTATCTATTTTCCAAATTGGCATATTCTCTAATCATAAGACAAGTATCATTTATTTTGTGCCTATGGATTACAATAATTTCTCCCTTTCCATATAGATAAAATGAGTGAAATAGCCATAATTATTCCAATTATGTGATAATGATTTACTTTGCCTCTCACAGTTCATGTGTAAATATTAGACCAACTTACTTGCAGTTATTCTTTGGCTGATCTATATCCTGCAAATAAAATACTAATTACAGCTGGTATTAAGCAGGCTGACTCAGAGTTAAATCTCACTAAAATTTTACTCCTCTTTCTGGCTGGCACTGATTTCTTCACTGATTTGATAGAATTAGGCAGAAAATTGTGAGTGTTTAAAAAAAGTCCTACTCTGAATGCTCCTTGATAATATTTAACTTAAATTTGACAAAAAGGAAAAAATATGGAAACTGAGTAAAAGAAATTATTAAAGAAAAGTTTGAGGAGCCCTAGATATTATTCCACTGATATATGCTATAAAATAGTGAAACACTGAAAATAATATTATAACTATTTCATCAGTAGCATTTTCATTTTAACAGAAGTATCTGTGTGTATCAGTATTGCCTTCAAATCACTCTTCTGATTTAGTTAATTCTATTTTGGTGTAATTTGTTTCACGTTAAATTTTGTCTCTTTTATTTTCTGATTGCAAAGCATCTTCTTCTAGTAGGTTAAGCTGTTCGATGCAGGTTTAATGGGCAGTGATAGTGACACACTGAAGGCAAAGAAAATTCTTACCATTTACCAGTTGTGTCTTTGGGTCAGAATTCAGGAACTGGGAGGCAAATCATGTATTTCTTTCCACCCTATTTTTTTTTCCTAAGGGAAGGGAGTTATTCATGCCAGCCCTTGGGTAACACAGTTTCCTTTTCTGTGGAAGGAAAGATGTTAAGAGTAAGAAGAAAGCCAGTTTGATTTGCCCATAATCCACACAATGTTTAGTTCCACTATTAGCAATAAATCAGAGGATCAAAAGAGTGTGAGGAAAGATTTTCAGCATCAGAAACCAGAATAGAATAGGAATTCATTCTGAGGCAGGATTTTGGAAGAGGAGAAAGAAAAGAGAGAGGGAAAGCAAAGAGATGCAAATGACTTTTATTTTTGTCATTAATGAATAATCTGCAATGAAGTTTGAAACAGTGCAGAACAGGGTTGGAGAAGTCACTCTCTAGCATATTAATCAGTCTCAAAAATGTTCCCCCCCAATCCCTTCAAACCGCAGCTGAGAACATTAATGTTGCGATTCACCTTTATTTCAAGCAGAAAAGACACTGTAAAGCAGGCATGTCAAACTGCTGGCCCACGGGCTAGATGCATCATACTGAAACTGCACCCACCCCATTGCCGGCAATGGGGAAAAATATGTCGTGCGATGTCACGTGAAGTTATGAGTTTGACATGCCTGCTGTAAAGCAACACCATTTGATGTGCTGCAAAAGGCCCACAGGGGTGCCGCATCAGCCTGAGCTCCACCTTCAATGACATTATGAACAGGGATGAACTGCCTCCATTTTTCCTCTGAAATTCCAGCAGCTGTGACATCATAAGACTTCTGAGACACCTGGTTTTACGGCCCAGAAGTCCCATCTATAGAACATATGTTGTAAGCAGAAAAAAGGTGGAAACCTCTACATTATTGTAAAATATAGTCTGACACAGGTTTAACATCATAGAAGAAATTTAAAGAAAATGGTGTCCTTCCTGAAAATTCGGGCCTGTCTATGTATGTAACAGGTGCCTATATATTTTCAATCTCCACACAGCCCTCCCCTGCCCCAATGATGATATACACAAACCCCATTTCTATAATTTTGCTTCCTTTAAAACAGACATTCCTAATTTCTTTTTCTCGAGAATGCTTCTTTTCATTCAGAGATGTGAGTTCTTTATAATTCCTGGTATTGTTCGGGGGTTGCTAAAATACTTATTTTGAATTTAGTGCACAGAAGAAGTCTTGCTATTTAGTTTTTCTTTGCTCTTTGAATTTACTATGAAATTGTAAACATGGTGTATTTTTAAAATAGTTTCTCCACTTAAGGCAAGGCAACAGCTATTTTCTGCTGTGTTCCCATGGCATTGCTTTCCTCCTGTCCCCTGCTCAGGGGAGAGGCAGGCTTAATTGAGATGGGCCTTTTTTTTTTTTTTAGCTTTGCCAGGACTAAAATAGCATTTTCCAGCATATTCCAATATAGTTCAAAGGGACCCTTAAAATGTATACAATCTGTTAGGCTCAGTCACCCATTCTTATGAAGGGAAATCAAGTGACTGGAAACAGAAACAATAGAGGCAGATTAGAGGCTTGTGGATAGCAGTTTTCTGTTGATCGGGTGAATAGCGGTCTAACTCAAATGCAACAGTAAAAGTCAGAGTAATGTAGTGGTTAAGACATTGCACCAAAAGCAGGAAAATCCAGGTTTTAGACCTGCCTTAGACAGAGAAGCTAGTTGGATAACCTTAGTCCAGCCTTTTTCTTTCAATCCTACGAAGAATGGTAAGTCAGTTCTAAAAATGCTGCCAAGAAAACTGCAGGGACTTTTCTGTGTAGTTGTCAGACTCAAGGCCAAATAAAAGCAACCAGAACAAAACACCAAGTATCCTAAAAATAAGGAAAATTCTCTAGATTTACGTAGCATCCTGCAACAAGCTAACCTGTCTATCTCCTATTTGTAAAGAACAATGGTCTATGTGGCATTCATTCTTCACTGCAATGACCGAAAAGGAGAGATCTTAGTTCAAGGGTGTCAAACTGCTGGCCGTGGGCCAGATGCATCATAGTGAAACCACGTCCACCCCATTGCCGGCAATGGCAAAAAAATTCACGATATGTCATGACATGTCACGTTGCGAGTTTGACACCCCTGCCTTAGTTACTGGATCATCTTTAGGAGGAAGATACTCGAGGAATAGTAAGGATTATTATTATAAGGATTATTCCAAGTAAGGATTTGGAAGCATTTGTTTGCAGAGTGAGTTTCTGATAATGTTAGAGAATATCACTGATGGGTCAAAGGAAATTTCTAAATACTCTTGTTCTTAAATTCATCCACTAGGAAATAAATATGAATGCTGGACTTATACATCACAGTGCTTTCTCTTCCCAGGGGAGCTGCGGTGCTACTCCTAATGTTCTCCCCTCCCACTTCTTTAGCTGCACTTTCCATCAGTGTCTGAAATAGGGTTTCCTAAACTATAAAAGAAAAATCAGAAATAATATCAAATAAAGTTCAGTACCTCCGTTTTCTATTAATGTGGAAGAGTACGAGATTTAAAGCAAGATGAGCTTTAGCAATCATTGTTAAATCTAATTGTCTCTACAATATCTGTCCATAACCTGATATTTCACATCTTCCAGCAGTATATCCTTGCCGCTGTACCTGAGTCCATCCATGTTGCTACTGTTAATCCTCTTCTCTTTTCTTCCATCTTTCTTCTAGTCAGGGAAATGGCACTGAGGGAAAGATAAAACAATGCTATGCCATAAACTGTAAAACGATTTCTCAAATGTTTTCTTCCCTAGTGAAGGAAATTTGATTTTAAAAAATTCTCTTGGTAATATTTTTGGACTTCCTTTACTTTTAACTTAAAAGTAAAAGGTTGCAGAAGACAAGTGCTTTTCTTTTCTGTTGCAAACTGCTCCATCATTTTGAAGCCTCCTTAGCTACTCATCTTTCCTGATCTGAAAATCCTTGTATCATGGAAGCCTTTACTGAAAGTGTGGGAAGCCATAGAGGTTCCAGAGAGGAAAATGGAATGTATATTGAAATATCAGACATTCATACAAACTCATTGGTCACCTTGTAATAATATAAATACAAGAACGCCATATCTCAGCCATACAAATTTCACTGAGATTCTCCTTTTGTTTGAAATAAATTTTGAAAGCAAATTCTCTTATCAAAATGAATTAGAATTATCAGAAAAATATTTAGGGAAAAAAGTTTTAGATGGTGCTAATCAAAGTTTACTTCTCCAGTTTTTGTGAAGAAGTTATGTTGATCACACACAGCATGTCTACAATTCATCAGGACTTAGATGGTCATCTTCATCTAATCCACCATTGATTCATCAATCATACTATTTGAATACCTCTGGAAAATGGCATTAGTGTCAATATTTTTCCCACTATGTTTCTCTTGACATAAATATTCCATTGTGTGATTAAGACTAACCTAGTCTGGTAACAAAATGTCTTCAAGCAAACAACCAGTCATTCTGGACGCGATTAATGAACTAAGGTAAGATCCTTTTCCCTCCCTGTGTGCATCCTGCTCTCTTCATTGCCATCTTATCAATTGTAAATTAGTTTTAATGTTAATATTGTTTTAATGTTTCAATGTTTCGTCTTTTTTATTATTGTGAGTGCCTAGAGTTGCCTTTAGACAATATGGGCAGCATGAAAGTAAAACAAACAAACAAACCATGGTCAGAGAGCGCCAAAGACTCCAATGGTCTTTAAAAGCATGTGTTTTCATTTTGTTCTTCACATTGATTGTGTCAACAAATCCATCCTGAAATATCTCTGAATTTTTTTCAAAAAGCAGTTGGACTTTGTTTTTCCTTGAAGACTTTTTGCTTCTCAACCAAAAAGCTTCAGTTCTGAGCTTCTTCTGTTCAGAATGGAAGAAGAGTCTTGGACGAGAAGCAAAATGTCATCAAGGAAAAAATCTAAGTTCAGTTGCCTTTTTTTAAAAAGAAGCTTTGGGATGATTTATGACTGGATGACTGAGAATCTCCATAGACATCCATCCTGAAATATTTCTTCTCTTATAAATAAATATTCCATTTTTCTACCACACTTTCAATGTATTTTAGAATTTCTTTCAGGAGTGTTTTTAGATTGATTTTAATTATTTATTCAACATATATGGTCAGCTATCTTGCAAATATAAGTCTGGACAGTCACAACATGCTGAATTTAAAAAACCCATATTAATAAAGCATAAAAAACCAACAAAACCAATCATTTTTAAGTTGTAAAGTAGTGGCAGAAGACATGGCACATGTCTGTTTCTGTGTTTGTGTGTGCATGGGGATATGTTTTCTTTTCTCTCTAAAAGTCTGCACTCTTCCTAAATTCTACCTCTGCCTAATTAGAAAAGTCCTTGAGGATTAACTGAAGCATCGGGGTCAGACTATAATGTTCGCATCCCTTGGTAATTTATAGATAAGTAAAATGCACAAAACTTATCACTGAGGAAAAGACCACAAAAGGAAGCCATTTCCTCCAATTAGACTGAAGACAAATAGTTCCCCAGAGAAAGCTAGAGAAAATTTTAGTAGAGTACTGCTCCAAACTCAAGTACATTTAACACTCTTTTAGTTATAAACCTATTCAGAATAGCTTCTTCTTCTTCTTCTTCTTCTTCTTCTTCTTCTTCTTCTTCTTCTTCTTCTTCTTCTTCTTCTTCTTCTTCTTCTTCTTCTTCTTCCTCTTCCTCCTCCTCCTCCTCCTCCTCCTCCTCCTCCTCCTCCTCCTCCTCCTCCTCCTCCTCCTCCTCCTCCTCCTCCTCCTTCTTCTTCTTCTTCTTCTTCTTCTTCTTCTTCTTCTTCTTCTTCTTCTTCTTCTTCTTCTTCTTCTTCTTCTTCTTCTTCTTCTTCTCTTTGCTGCTGCTTGCAGCAGTGAATATTCTACTCAGCAGGGTACAGTGGCACCTGGCTATCCAGACACAGTGTAGCACAAAGCCATCTGGGGGTAATTACAACAAGGTATTCTTTAAGAACAGATGGGTCCAAGGAACAGAAGCCCCCAGTCCACCCTGTCATTTACAACATAATTCCTTTCAATGATATACTTAATCCTCCCACCAGCTAAGCTTTTCAGCTCCCCCGTTGTCACTGTTCCTTTATGTTAATTCAGCAGAGAGACAGGAAGGGGTAGTGGGAGGGCAGGCCACTGGTAACTCAAGAGACTCAAAGAAATTATTCATGTTTAAATTCTTTCCATCAAATACAGTAACATTTTTTTTAAAAAGGGAGAGATGAAATTATCATCAAGAAGGTCATTACTAACTCTATGTGCAATGCCAGCTGAGGTTTATTCAGCCACCTGTTAGCTGGAAGGGTCCTGCACATGCTTGCCAAGCATTTACCCTGTTTAAAGGAGCTTTTTTCCCCCTCTATTGATAGGAGGGTTGCCGAGATTCAGAATATGCTAGTCATGGTCCTGCTTTGTGATTGTATGTGGCACACGCGACTTAATTCAATTATGCTCTAAGCCTACCCAGTTTGCTTTGGCACCCTTTTGTATAATTTGTTAAGTGTTTTGCTTTTTTGTCTTTTTGCTTTTTAATTAAGAGTGAAAGGTGTTTCAGAGACAATTGTCCCCATTTATTTATTTATTAGTCATGCCCACTCATTTGGGTTATGCTGTAGATAGTTCTGGCATGTCTTATCTGAATAAGAACGTCTTTGCTTCTTTATTATATTAAATAACATGTGTTGGGTTCCTTTTAAAATAATAATAACAATAACAAGAAGAAAAATCTAATGAACTTTCCAATAGTATTTGAAAACAGATGCAGTATTTAGCAATAGATAGAAACAAAGCTTAATTATTACTGTTGATTTATATATGAATTATTATTTTCATGTTTATTTTCCTCATAGGAATATTGTCAATAATAACTGTGACAGAACAGTCATTGTGGGGTTTATAAATTACAGCATGGATACAAATATTTCCACTGTGGGCAATTTTTACACAATAACAAAAATAGATTATTATTGTCATTTTTTTACAAGCTATCAGTTGCAGGAATTGGGTTTATCTTGTCTAGTGAAAAGAAGAAGTAGGAGTGACATGATAGCAGTGTTCCAATATTTAAGAGGCTGCCACAAAGAAGAGGGGGTCATGTTATTCTCCAAAGCACCTGAAGGCATGACAAGTAACAATGGATGGAAACTAATCAAGGAGAGAAGCAATCTAGAACTAAGGACAAATTTCCTGACAGTGAGAAAAATTGATCAATGGAAGGACTTGCCTTCAGAAGTTGTGGATGCTCCATCACTGGAGGCTTTTTTAAAAAAAAACTGGACATCCACTTGTCTAGAATGGTATGGGGTATCCTGCTTGAGCAGGGGGTTGGACTAGAAGACCTCCAAGGTCCCTTCCATCTCTATTATCCTGTTATTCTGAATCATTCTAAAGCTTTCAGTCTGTTTCTTTATAGTTATATTTCTATCTTTTAATATCCAACAGATATTAAAATGGCCCAAACAATGCAATCACTGTGTGACAAATAAAGCACACCTTACAGAAGCAAGGGCAGATAAATAATCTATGTACAATCCATGTCAATTTGGGATGTCTTCAGTTCCATGTTTTTTCCATCAAATTTCCATTCCCAAAAGCATCCTAAGAATATGCCATTTTTCAATTTCTGTTTACCCATGAAAATTCAGTGAAGCAAACAACCCAGTTTAATTCAATCAGTTCAATTTAAAAGGTGGACAAAATGTTATTTACCTTATCCTGCTGCCAGGATACTTGCGGGATCATCTTCTGCCACATGAATCCCAGCGACCAGTTAGGGCACATAGGGTTGGCCTCCTACGGGTCCTGTCTGTTAGACAATGCCATCTGGTGGGGCCTAGGGCTAGGGCCTTCTCCGTTGCTGCCCCAGCCCTCTGGAACCAGCTTCCCTCAGAGGTTCGTACTGCTTCCTCCTTCCTAGCTTTCCGGAAACTGTTGAAGACACATTTATGCAGACAGGTTTGGAGCGTGTGAGCTGCACTCTGCCCCTGGGCCTTTGACTGTGATTGTGTGTTGTATGAGTGTGATAAATTATCTAGTTTTTATATAGTATTGTAATTAGTAATTTTAATTGATTCTATGTTTATGTTTTTACTTGTATTGTTGTTGTGAGCCGCCCTGGGTCTTAGGAGAAGGGCGGCATATAAGTTTAAACAAATAAAATAAATAAATAAACAAATAAAATAAAAAAATGTTAACTCTCTGCTCTGCTTCCTGCTTCCTTTTAAAAGAAATGGAGGCAAGAGAAGAGGCCATCCATCTCAGGATACAAGAGGTTAAAACTTTTGTTATTTGCTCTTCTTATTTTTATCCGTGATTTGATCATACCATTTGTACCAAGTTCAGAGAAGATAAAGGTAGCATCATTACATCCAGTAAGCTAATTTGGAACACAGAGAAAATTGCACTGAACCAAAAATACAGACAATTAGGTTGGATAGAACAGGAACAGCTGCAATAGAAGAAAAGCCAACAGTCTGCCCATATGAAGGCCTTTGCACTTTGAATGGCTCTGTACACCACGTTGCATCTTGATGCATTTCGCAAAGAGGTTGCATTGTACTACAATACAATCATTTCACCATGCAGAAAACCACTGAGGTTGTGAGAAAATTCACCTTTTTGTGATGTTCATCAACCCAGCTCTTTCTGCTAGGAGCGGCTGCTGCTTCTTTCCTGAATTAGTTACAATGTTCAGTCATGATAAAGATGGGATAATATGCCTTTTCTGCAAGAAAATGTATGCAGATTTGGTCTAAATTACAACAGATTTAAGACAAGCGAGGATAAGGAAATGAATTGTCAATCATAGTTCATGATGACATACAAATACTTTGGCACAGCTCCTAGATTAATGTTCTACAGCTTTCACTGCTAGGCTATTTTTGTTTCACTGTCATGAAGTTAATGATTGTTGTTTCTTATTTCCTTCAAGTTTTTTGGTATTTGATCAGTTGTTTCCTAATCTGGCAAGTAAGAACATAAGAACATAAGAAGAGCCATGCTGAATCAGGCCAAAGCCCATCGAGTCCAGCATTCTGTGTCACACAGTGGCCCACCAAATGTACATGGGGATCTTGAGCAGAAAGAGAAGGCAAAACCCTCCCTTTCCCTTGACCCCCAAACAAATGGTACTCAAGGGAATCCTGCCTGCCTCAACCAACATAGAGGCGGCACATGGACATCTGTTTTAATAACCACCAATACACTTTGCATCCATGAATCTATCTAGCCCTGCCTTGAAGCTGTCAAGGCTGACAGCTGTCACGACCCCTTCAGGAAGTGAATTCCATAAATCAACGACCCTCTGGGTGAAGAAATATTTCCCTTTATTTGTCCTCACTTTCTTAGCTATAAGCTTTAGGGAGTGCCCCCGTGTCCTGGTATTGTGTGATAGAGAAAAGAATTTTTCTCTATCCACATTTTTTATCCCATGCATGATTTTATACACTTCGATCAAGTCACCCCTTAAACGCCGTCTTTCAAGGCTGAAGAGACCAAGGCGTTGCAATCTGGTTTCATAAGGGAGGCGCTCCATTTCCTTGATCATTCTTGTTGCCCTTTTTTGCACCTTTTCCAGTTCCATTATATCCTTCTTGAGGTGCGGTGACCAGAACTGTACACAGTACTCCAAGTGTGGTCTCACCATCGATTTGTACAGAGGCAATACGACACTTGCTGACTTATTTTCGATTCCCTTCCTAATCATGCCAAGCATGTAATTTGCTTTTTTTACTGCTGCTGCGCATTGGGTTGACATCTTCATCGAGCTGTCCACCAAAACCCCAAGATCCCTTTCTTGGGTTGTCTCAGAAAGTTTGGTCCCCATCAGTTGGTAAGTATAATTGGGGTTCTTTGCCCCGATGTGCATAACTTTGCACTTGTTTAGGTTAAAATGCATTTGCCACTTTGTTGCCCACTCACACAATTTCGAGAGATCCTTCTGGAGCTCCCGACAATCAGTTTCACTTTTCACAACCCGGAACAATTTAGTGTCATCAGCAAACTTGGCTACCTCACTATTAACTTCTACATCCAGATCATTGATGAATAAATTAAGTCTGTAATAATATTTCAAATGTTGGAATTGGTGAAAGAGAGTGGTCAATGGGAAGAAACAAGTGGGGTAGGGGACAGGGGTTGGGCTTCCTGTCCTATCACTCTATCACAATGATTCTGAAATTATAGTCTACAGGTAGTTTGTAGTAGTCTATAGTCCACCTCAGTTTGCAAAGGCAGGTCCAAGCTACTTCTTATCCCTGCTTTCATGCATTCATTGCCAGTCAATAGTTTAGCAAAATAAATAAATAAATGGATGACTGACTAAAAATTGGTTGATTTAAGCTTATAAGTGATGATGTCAACACTGCAAATACTGTATATTCTTGCTTTGACAATATGCAAAACTGTCTGGTATTTTTTGGATTAATACAGAGCTTAGAGTGCGGGGGTAAAGCCCGGGAAAGAAAGAAAGAAAGAAAGAAAGAAAGAAAGAAAGAAAGAAAGAAAGAAAGAAAGAAAGGAAGGAAGGAAGGAAGGAAGGAAGGAAGGAAGGAAGGAAGGAAGGAAGGAAGGAAGGAAGGAAGGAAGGAAGGAAGGAAGGAAGGAAGGAAGAAAACCTTTGACCTTCACACTAATTGGATAATGTGATATATGACGGCTAGTTCAGGGAGGGAACATGCTGATAATTTAACTGCTCAGAGGAAGAGAAGTTGGATCTTAGCAAACTTTGTTATGCCTGTGCCAACATTTTTAAACAATAAAAGACTTTTAGGGTAATCAATGCCTGGAAGTCCTTTGAAGTGTTTAATTAGCCGGAACCATATCAGATGACATACCAATGAAGGAGAATATTTGTAGCTCAGGCTTCAAATGAGGAGTCCTTGGTTCTCTCTGAGCTTGCTTGCATGAAATGTCTTCAAGAAAACAATCAAGCTCAGAAAGCACCAAGGACCCCTCAAGTGATGATATAATAGTAAAGTAAGCACTAATTCAAAACTGACTGAAGTGAACCAGTCTTGGAATAGAATACGATCTTGCAAAGAAAATCCCAAATAACATATATGTGAATAACAAACACAATGAGGAATGTCTAAAAATGATTTTGCACTGGATTTGAAATTCACCCAGCAAGCCATTTAGTATTCAAATGTTTCTGCTGAAGACCGTTACTGACCAGCAAATTTGAGTTAAGAGTTGTTGCTGATAAAGCACAGGATATGTAAAATAATTCAAATGGCAAATACTTATGTTTGGCTAATGGTAATGATTATTGTCTTAATGACATTAACAGACTGAGTACTTAAGCAAAATAGTTGTGAAAAAGAAGATTTCAAGCTAGAGAAATACAGAACGATGGTTGATTGGGAAATGGACTTATTGTATGAAAATGAGGTGGTTGATTGAGTAATAATAGATCCCACCTCCTGCCCGCTCAGCCCCAGCCCTCCCCATGTGTCCTTGGTTTTAATGTCTCATTTCAACTTTTTATGTTTTAACTGTGTATGTAACTGTAAACCACCCAGAGGTATCCTATGGTAAGATGGGCAGCCAATAAAATTTATACATAATAAATAAATATTACAAAATCCATCCTAAAACCATTTATGTAATGTGAAATATCATTACAGAATGACCATTTGCCTTGACTTAAACAGATTAATGAAAGAAATCTAGCTAGATCTGCAGCATTATGAAAGCTGCTGTGTCATCTTGCATCAGAATTATTAATGGATTGCAGAAATTTAAAAATTATAACCACTATGCAATAAATTATAAGGTCAAAAAGAAGTTTTCAAATGTAAGTACATTTACATTTATGAAAATATATTTAGGATTAATATGTTATTTATAAAGCTACTTTTCCTGAGATTACAGTATATTATAAATCAGAGATCCCCAACCTTTTAAGCACCAGGGACTGGTTCTGTGGAGAGAGGTTTTTCCGCAGACCAGAAGGAACATGATTTCATGTACTGCCTGCATCCCACAGATGAGGCTTTGCATGTTTGCGCGAACCGGTTTCTGGCATGCCATGGCTCAGTGCTGGTCCACAGACCAGGGGTTGGGGACCCATGCTATAAATGGTTTCCAAAGACTTTCCATCTGATGTTGTTCAAACCATTGCTGCTATCCTCAGCAATCAAATTATGAATGTTAGTGAATTTTTCACTAAGTCATTGGAATGTTTAACTAAATAACAGCTAGGTTTACCTAAGATGGTAAACCAAAAGCAAACAAATCATACTACGGCTTACTGAGATACATGGCATGAATTGTTGATAGTCTGTGTTGTTGTATCACAGCTAAGTGGTCTCATTAGGACTTAATGATTAGGCTCACACATTTCCCTAACCATATTGTGGCTTATTTGGTTTTGGCAAGTAAACACTGTATGAACCCAATCATTATCTTATCTAACTGGAAGCAGCACTCTGATTCTCAGTCAAAGGTCCTTCCAAACACTGACTATATCATTAGCAAAACTGAGACGTGTTCTTACTAAATCTTCACTGTAGAAAAGGAACAAGTGACCCTTTGGTGACAGAAGATTTCTTTTTAATAATTGAGAATTATATGGAGAAGGGCATGATTCCAAGTTAATGTGGCAGCTTTTATACAAAGTTTAAAGTATCCAAGACAACCCTATAGCCTGTTAGGTCATTCTTTGAGAAAAAGGTAGAACAGTTTGATGTGACCAGAATATATATATATATATATATATATATATATATATATATATATATATATATATATATATATATATATGTATGTATGTATGTATGTATGTATGTATGTATGTATGTATGTATGTATGTATGTATGTATGTATGTATGTATGTATCTTGGTGACGTTTCGACGAAGTCCCATTCGTCATCTTCAGGCTGGGGTCTTCAGCTTCGTGCTTCTGCGAGCAAAGTGTGATCAGAGCTGCCGTCTCTCTATAAATATTGGTGGGGGTGTGTGGAGTGCTGCCTTAGTTGCTGTAGGTGGGTTGGTTGGCTGTGTTGGAATTATTGTTTGAAGATTGGTCAGCTGTTTCGTAACATCCTGAGTAGTTGAGGTGCTGGCTATGTGCCCATTAGTCTTTTGTGTTATAACTACCTGGGTGTGAGTACATCCTGAGATCTAGTGTAGTGATATCCTGAATTTTGTGTTGCAACATCCTGGGTGGTTGGCTGCGTTGTAACCTCCTGAGTTTTGTGATGTGATGTCCAGAGCAGAAGGCTGTGAGTAGCATGCCGGGCTTTGGTTTGGCTCCGAGTTTGCAGTCTAGCTCTGTGTTCATGGCGTGTGTCCATTTGCTTTGTGTGGGGATCAGAGGGAGGTGCAGCAGCTGGTGATGTCATCGTGGTTTGGCTTCTGGATGGTGGTTGCATTTCATTTGAGGGATGGGTTTGGGCTTGGGTTTGGGTTTGGATCTGGTGAGGGTGAATGATGGTGGTGTACTGTGTTGTTTTGGGTCCGGTGTCAGTTTTCGTGGCTAGAACTCATTTGTTGATTAGGGCTAGTTTCCAGATGTCTGGTAGGTGGGAGGTATCATCATGTTTATTCATGTTGTGGGGGTGTTTTTCTATTTTGATGGCTTCCTAGCTGACAAAGACCACCTGAAAACCGAATTACACACTCTCACAAACATATTAATCTCCAACAGATTCCAAAGAAATACAATTACCAACCTAATCCAAAGGGAAACCCCCCAAGAACTGAGACATAGAACAGTACAACGACATCACCCTCCTCCCCTACATCAAAGGCACCACAGATAAAATCAGCAAAATTCTCCACAAATACAATATCAAGACAGCCTTCGGCACCGACCAAAAAATAGCCAACATTTTAAGAAACCCCAAAGACAGGATCCAGCTAGAAAACCAAGGAGTCTGTGAAATACCATGCAAAATCTGCCCAGCCACATACATTGAACAAACTAATAGGAGAATAAATGCATGCATTGCACAACACAAGAACGCAGTCAGAAAAGAAGAAAAAACTTCCTCTGTCTTCCAGCACCTTAAAGCTACAGGACATGAAATTGATTTTGAAGGAACCAAACTAATCTCCAAAACTGAACACCACAACAAGAGAATAATTATGGAAGCCATCGAAATAGAAAAACATCCCCACAACATGAATAAATGTGACGATACCTTCCGCCTGTGCCAATCAGAGCACAGCCAACCCCCCATCCAATCAGAGCACAGCCAAGCCCCTAACCAATCAGAACACACCTCCACCCAATCAGAACACAGCCGAGCTCCCAGCCAATCAGTTCAAACCCCCACTGGCAGTTAAAAGGAAGAAACAGCTAAAATCTCACATTGCTCCTAGAAGCAGAAGCCGAAAGCACCAGCCTGAAGATGATGAATGAGATTTCGTCGAAACGTCGCCAAGAAACTTCAAATTCTACGTGAAGATGACGAATGGGACTTCGTCGAAACGTCGCCAAGACACTTCAAATTCTACGTAGGAGAAAACCCGAAGAACCAAAGACCTACATACAAACACCCATGAAAACCTCAGAAAACATATATATATATATATTATTTTAGATTGCTAACAAAGAATAAAGGGAGAACTGGGATAGCTATTTCGAGTTTCTTAACTCTCATCAGCCAGACTTACCCTTCTGAGATTCGAACACACACACACACACACACACACACACATCCTTAATAATACTAAAAATGCGAATCCTGGGCATCATAATACAAATTAAAAGAAAAGCGAACACCAGGATAAAATAACCCAAACTGTTTAATGCAAACCAGCCTGTAGATAAAAAGTCACTAAGCTTTCGTTGGCCAAACTGCTCCCAGATCTCCTTTTATTTCAACCGGACGACGTCGGCAGTTTGGCCGATGAAAGCTTAGTGACTTTTTATCTACAGGCTGGTTTGCATTAAACAGTCTGGGTTATTTTATCCTGGTGTTCACTTTTGTTTTAATTTATATATATTACCCCAATGTTGGATGGTCCTATGGTCACCTAAGGTCATTCAAATAAAAAAAATTGTAGTAGTAAATAAATATCAATAATGAGTCAATATCAATAATGAGTCAAATAGAATGACCACAGGTGGCAAAAAAGCAGTCAGGGTGAGAGCGACCTCTGACTTCCTGCTGGCTAACCCATTGACTTTGTTTGTGTGAAGCTGGCAGGGACTGTTGGAAATCATAATCATGTGACCACAGGGATGCTGCAAAGACCACAACTCTGTGAATAAAACTGTCCTGGATATCATGAAAACTTCAATTCCGTGGGAATAATGGAACCAGATCTGCTATGCAATTTTTTAATTTAGTGGGTTTTACTTACCTTGATTCTAAAATTAGTATAATGCACAATTTGGGCTATCTTGAAGGTACAAACAGATACACACAATTAGAGTTGTAGTAATAAATAGATAATAAATGATTCATATACATCCCTGCCACAAAGCTTTCTTATAACAAAATAAACTTTAAAATGAGAAGCCACATTGTTTCACTTGTTGCAATTTATGCATCACTAAAACAAGGGAAATATTCAAGAATATATGCAAAAGCCTGTAATAGAGGGTCAGCTTCACCTGCCAATGGATGGAATTCCACAATCCTGACACTGTCTTACTAAAATCCTTGCCCTGGTGCCAGCCAATCTCACTACTAAATTTTGGCTACTATAGATTTATTTCAGGAAAAAGTAGAGAAGAGATGCCCCCTTGCAAAAACAAAAAAACCATGCTGCTAAAAAATGGAATCCTTGAAGAGCAGCTATAAGCTCTTCAATCAAGTAACTTGGTTATTTTAAAAAATCGATGTCATGGTTCTCCTACTGAGGATTTTTCTTTCAAGGAAAGATGAATGGACCTCAGTTCTGCTAGTTGTGCTGAAAACAAAACACTGATATTCCCTTCCAAGAGATTACATCCTGCTGTCCTTTTTGCTACTATCTTTATTTTCACCAAAACCCCAATGTGGAAATAACTGCAGACCATTCTGTGAGCTCAAGGGTTTTGAATACGTAGAAGTCTGCAAGAGGTAGAAACTGTAAGTTCTCTGTCATCATGAAGGTATTGCATAGCTGTGTGTCTATACATCAGCAATTGATACCTACTTGCAATAAAGGTTAGTTAGTAATTTGGCACGAGTGTCCTCTATTTGACTTTTGCTGTGTCTGGGAGGAAAGAAAGATAGAAAAAAGAGCACAAGGTGATATCATGGAGATTGAAGCCATGATCCTCATGTGTGAGCACTAAAGATGTTTAGGGTTTCTCCATAATATCAGCTCTTCCCATTCAGGTTTTCAAAAAATATCTTCTTCAATGATTAGCAATTAGACAATAGGCTAAGCAGTCACTGAGATAATGGGATGATGATCATCCCCATTCAGGTGCAAAATGTTACATTTAATATAAATTGTAGTAAATATTGCTATATTGCCACTGACTCATATCTATCAAGACAGGTACATTTTCCACATCTTTTTGGCCTTTATTATTGACTTTATTTGAGATGTGCAAAAATAATCACCCAAAGCAAGGGGCAATTAAACTGGTAGAGAGGACCTAAAAATGAATAAGGAATGAAGGTTAAAAGATTTCTTAGGCTTTTCTGTTATCTAGACAGCATCCATAGCTGATTGAAAGAATTTAGAAATCACCAAATAAACCAAAATGGAATCCAGGAATTGGTGGTATGTTTCAGTGAATTTATTCTCTTTTAAAAAGTGATTGAAATCTTGTGAAATTATCAAATGTGGTGATTCTTCTCTAAAACCTCCAGAGTTCTTGAAGACCACAGGATTATAACACTTTATGTAAAATATATGTATTAGACACAAATATTTGATATATGAATAAAAATTAAGCAATACATTTTTTCTATAATATCAGTTTTTCTTTTAATTCCCTTGAGATACACTGTTGAAAGATTTTTCCTCCAGCTATAAAAAAATTAGATTGAAATTTCGACTCATCAAATGTCTTGTTTTCCCATTATAAAGTAACATTAAATTCAGTCAGAAACAGTTCTGTATTGACTCTGAAAATTTATTTTCCTGTTTTTCTAATGAGAACATTTTATGCATCTCTTTGTAATCTCAAGAGATTAAATTGGGGATATTTTAACAACTTGGATCCAAAATTCCTAGGGGAAGAGAGAAATATTTTTCTATTTAGATATAGCTCTTTTAGAAGTAAGCAAGAAAGTTGATTGCCTTGAAGACGCTAAAGTGCATTGTATTACATAATTTGTTGAACTTTTCTTTTCTTTTCTTCTGTTCTTTTTTTTCTTTTCTTTTTTCTTTTCTTTTTTCTTTTCTTTGTTAAGCTAGCTCATAAATATGAAAGAGCCTCCCTTCTAAAGAAGAGTAGTAAAAAAAATAAAAAAATAAAACCTAATCTGTAAACTGGGGCAGCTACAAAGGAGCAATAAATTGTTACAGTAATGACATGCTAATTAAAATTTGGCTTGTAAGTCATGTAAAGCGTTTGAAGCGCAGCAAATTTCTTCTTTTCATTTGCTGAATATTGAGGTAAATTGCCTGGTGACAATAGGACATTGCTAACAAGAACAAATTGAATAACATGTGAACTTCTATTCTATTAGGCCTGCCTGAATTAGAGATGCAGCACCCTCTCCCATTGTAGGCTTGATTGATAAATGCTAACGGAAATTTGTCAAAACATCATGGGCTCCACCCAGTGGGACATCAATATGCTCCATTTAGTCACCCACCCGACACTTCCTTCATAGGATTGTCACATAAAATTAAGACTAGCCGCTAACCAGCCATCAAGCTTGCGTCCCTCCTGACATCAGTCAGCCCGTATTCTGTATGTATATTAGTCACATGTTTAACAATTTGGCTTGTCAGGTCTAAAGCATGTCAGTGACCTCTGGAGCAGCGGCTGGCCTTTTTGAGTACACAGAGACATCGTGCTCAGCTGTTCAAGATTTTTATGCCATTTCCTGCCAGATTCGTGCACAGATGCACTGCCCTAAGCTATAATCTGCAGCCAGGAACCAAAATGACAAACGGCAGAGGACAGATTATTACATTATATATTAAGTAACTACAAGTCTGTAAATTAGAGTGAAGTACTATTCAGTCCAAATGTCTCTCTCAGCTGGCAGCATGTTTTTCTTTCTCCCCTATGAGGCCTAATAAATATCAGGTGCACTAAGAGATCAAGAGCACCCTTAGGCAAAAGTAAATTGTGTCTATTGCTAATTAGCTGCTTGAATATGAAACAGTTTGGTGGCAACTGCATAACTGAACAGGTTTCTGCAAGGTTAGTTCAGCTCTACCAGCACTGCTGGCTAATAAAAATTGTTGACCAAATATGCATTTAATGTGACAGCTCTCTAAACAATGGCCAACTACTTGCCTGCCAAAAGCCTACAAACCAAGCACAATAACATTTGTCGTACCTTGTTTGTCCCCCAAACCAACATCTGATTGGATTGGCATTGTTCCTTTGAAAATGAATGGCATTTTTTACTACAATTTGACTATAATTCTAATAAGTTTTGTGAGTCAATCTTTCAATAAATTATATTTTTTCCAATGATGGTGGTGGTTAATCAGTCAGTATTCTATCAATTTTAACTAGTTGTGATCCATGGCTGTCAGTAACTGCTGCTTTGAGTTCTTGAAAGCTCATGCTTTGTACCGTCAGTGATAGTAACTAAACACCTTGTCTTCTGACAGTCTTTTTTACAAATTGTGTTCATTTTTTCAAGTATCAGATCATTTCTAATGCTTGCTTTCTGCTCTATATTTAATCTTGCAGAAAACCTAATCTAAATCTGAACAATTTGTTGTTATTGTTATTGTTTTTGCACAACAAACTATTCGCTACAATTTTATGCAGGCATCATTCAGTCCTTCTCTTGGTCTAGTTTTGATGGACACATGTTACGGCTAAGAAAACCATGACATTGACAATGCACACCTTTGTTGTCACTGTGATGGTGTAAAACAATATTTTAATATTTGTTGTATGCAAACGTTTAAGCACTCGTACTCAAACTGAATCTTGTATACTCTTCTCTGCTTTGCTTCATTTGAGACAGTGATGAAAGCAAGTAGTGGAAGTGCATTTTGTTCACACTCATTTCTTTAGTATGACAAAAATATATACATGTGTAACCTTCTAAAAAAACAACATATTTTTCTAACCTGCTAAAAGATACTCTTGCCTCTGGCTATTCAAGGAGTTTGTCCAAGAATTATCACAAAAGCAAAGATTTAGTGTAACACAAATGTACTGTAAGTAATAATCTGTACACTGATAGGGTTTAGATTTCTAGTTTTCTTTTTCTCCCAGTCTAGAATGGAAGAAACTCACCCAATGTTCTTAGGAAGCTGCCATCAAAATTTGTTCCTACAATTTCTGGGGACTTTAGAGCTGAAAAATTATAATTTGGGGAACCATGTGGAGTCTTCTGGCTGTGGATTGTCTATAGTTGATCTACATGGTAGTTATTCATTAGCAAACAATCCAGTGCTATGATTGATTTGAAACTGCAGTCTACACCATTTCTCTCTATCATTTTATTGTTTTTTTGGAGGGCTTTTATGATTAAGTGTCAAAATTGTTGAGTTGTAAGCGACAATTTAAAATAAGGAATGTATTCCTCTTTCAACCCCATTTTAAGAACCCAATTTAGAAAAAGAAAAAACTGTTAATACGTTGTTGTCTAAGTTTCTGCTACAACACATCTTGTGAAGAGAAACCTACAGCCTGTCTGGGTAATTGGTTATACTATTGAGTTCCTTATTATAAGGATTTTTTTCCCTAACCTCAAGTTGAAATCTTCCTTCCTTCCTTAACTTAAATCCATTATTTCATTTGCTATAGTCTGGAACAACAGAGAACAAGTTTCAAACTCATGTGTGACATCTTTTCAAATATATGGAGAATGGTAGCCCCAATCCCTCTTAATGAGACTTAGTTTCTAGTCCTATGATTATCCATATAACCTTTCTCTGCCTGTTCCAGTTTGTCTGGATCCTTCAGTTACCCAGAAATCAATAAAATATTGATGGTTTCTGAACAACGAGACTAAAATCAAACCATTACTTTCTAAGATTTGTTGAAGTAGCCTAAAACTACATTAGTTTTTTTCTTTTCTTTTTTAGTCACATCATCACAAAGTAGACTTCTATTAAATTTACAATCAATTCCTATTCCAAGTTTTTGTCAAAATATTGTTGCTTTTAATGCATTTGATTCTGTTTCATAACTAACGAACTTTGCATGTCTCTTGCTACATTTCATTCGGTCAATTTCAGCCCATTTCTCCAAACTTCTAAGATGAACTTGAACTTTGAAAAGCCGCAGGTTCCTCCATACAGACTATGGAGACAAATGATATAGATGATACAGATATAGAGTTATGATATTAATCATTACCAATTTGCTAATGAAAATTTAAAGTATAATTTATTTGTTGCTATTTTAATATATCTAATTTGCCCTGGAGTCCATGAGGCTTGAGATGATCAATAAATTGCACAAAAGTTGCACTTGTTTCAAAGGAGTTTGAAGGTAAAGAGAAAATTGAAGACTTTATGAACCCACCGTGAGCTGCTGCAATAAAGGGGAATTGTAAATCTAAAACATTGAATAAATACATACAAAAAAAGAACAAATCACATACAATTCTTTTTATTATTATTTTATGACAGTGTTGGTTACCAATTCACTTCCAAGACAATTCAAGGTTTAATCTTAACTGATTTAGGACTGAAGGATCTGAGAAACCGTCTGCTCTCATATGAGACTGTCTAGTCCCTAATACAGTTAAAGATTGTGATTTCACTCTGAATTCCCATTGCCAAACCAAAGTAGATGGAGTATCACCTAATAATCAGACAGATGCAGGGATTTTTCTGGCCATTACTATACCGTAAGATCTAGTTTGCCTGAAGCCTACATGAAACTATTTCAGTGTAGGAGGAGGAGTGGCAGAACATGGGGGTGGATTTAAAAGAGAAATAAACCTAGAGACTCTACATAGCGATAAACAAACTCCATCCCCTCTTGAATTCTGTTGATCCTTAGCTAGTCCCAAAAATAATGCTAACAGTTAGTTTAATAGATTCTTACACATAGGCATGAGCAATGATAAATCAATTTCATTGGAACTTCATATGTGGTCCTGATTTTACGGGCCTGATATTCAGTTTTCAAGAATCAGACAAATGTTAGCTTTTCTGCTGTCAAATTCAGGTTGATATAAACTTATTGTTGATGTTCATAATCATGGCCTATATATCATCTACCCCCTTTTTAATCTTTTATCTATTCCTGCTCTAAACATTTTCCATCAGAAAACTGGCACAGCCATATTTCATATAATAAATAAAAGAAGGTACTATGGTTCTGAACAAAGATGAAGGAAATAAAAACTGAGGTCTTCAGTGCTGTAACTCTGACTTTAGAAGGAAAAAAAGTGAATATGGATGGATGGACTTACTAAAGCCATATATTACTCCAAAATGTTTCCAGGTTACATTACCAAATGAAATAAGAATTTGGTTTATTGGTTTCCTTATTGACCCCATCAGATGTAAAAAGTTGCTTCAGTTTTATGGAAGTAGCAAGGTTATAAAGAAACAATAGTCTGTTTTTGCTGGCAAAAGTTATAGAGAATCGTCTTTTTTTCTGTTCCCTTCATACATATCTGCATGTCTTTTTTTTTGTTTAATTTAACTTAGGTTTTGCTATAGTAGTCTTTGCCTAACTCATCATAACAATTTGCTTCTTCATTTGATTTAGTCACTGGTAAAGGAAAATGTGTAAAACATGTATTTAATGAATTCATGTTTGTGTAGATCAGAATAACAAAAACTCTGCAAGTCTGATCCAGTTTGAACTTTTGATTTACGCTGCACAATCAATTTTATTTGAACCATCAATTTGACTTGAAAAGTTAGATAGATTTCATGACTGGAACCAAATTAAATTGCTATACCAAACTAATATGGTTAGAATCAATTCAGATTCTAAAAGAGCATGCCTGTGTGCAAAAGTATTCCAAATCAATCTAAATTTACTGGAAGCTGACCAATTCAATTCAATGCATTGAATCAATTCTGTTACTTTATTTGGCAAATCAACTTGATTTATAAAAGTGAAAGAATAACCTTCCAACTGAATCTCCCAATCACAGCTTTGTAGTCCCCTAATAATGATATATATATAAAAGCTACATACTCCTGTTAAAATGCCAGGTTTTTGAGATATAAAATAAATTAGACCAAGATATATCATTTCAGAATTGTTTCCACCTTTAATATAACATTTGTCCTGTACAAATCAATTGAAAAACAAACTGAAATCTTTTAAGGAAAAAAAATAAAAATAAAATTTTAACAGCATGGGTAGACTTTTTATGTCCACTGTACTTGCAAAAGCAAAACAAAAAACACCAACCCACAAAGAAATTGCTTATTTTACTAAGGATGTTGCAGCATGCAACAATTCAGCATCTAAAGAGATAGAATTGCTCAATAGCTAGAAGAAAGTAAATTGCCAAAAATTCCAGAGACATTCAAAACTATGTTAGAAGAAAGAATAATGGAGATATTAGAGGCTATAAAACGACCAAAAAATGGGAAAACACCAGGCCCAGATGAGCTACCAGCGGAACTTTATAAAAATCTACAAGATACATTAAGCAAACCACTGAAAGATGTTTGTAATGGACTATTGTTAGAGGCCAAACTTCCAAATACATGGATAGAAGCAAATATTACTTTTATACCAAAAGAAGATTCAGACTTGACGTATATTAAGAACTATAGACCGATTTCATTACTCAATGTGGATTACAAAATTTTTACTTCAATAATGGCAGAGAGATTGAAAAAATACTTAGTTGAATTTATACATCCAGATCAAAACGGCTTTTTATCAAAGAGACAAATTAAAAACAATTTAAGGGTGATAATGGACATATTAGAATATTATGAATTATATCCAGGGAAACAATTAGCATTAGTGTTTTTAGATGCCCAAAAGGCGTTTGATAATGTTTCCTGGCAATTTATGGTTCAGCAATTACAAATAATGGATTTTGGAAATAATTTTATAAATATGATAAAAACAATATATAGCAACCAGACAGCAAAAGTGATAGCAAATGGAGATTATACTGAGAGCTTTGAGATAAGAAAAGGCACGAGACAAGGGTGTCCATTATCTCCATTATTATTTATCTTTACTTTGGAAGTACTAAATAGAAGGATAAGACAGGACACAGAAATTAAAGGATTGAAAATAAAAGATGAAACATATAAGTTACAAGCATTTGCTGATGATTTAGTGTTTATCTTGGAAGAACCTTTAGAGATGATTCCTAAACTATGGGGAAAGATAGAAGAGTATGGAGAAATGGCAGGACTAAAAATAAATAAAGAATAAACTAAAGTAATAGTAAAGAACATCACAGATAAACAAAAAGCCAAATACTAGAGAAAACAGAGGTACAAATAGTGAAAAAAGTTAAATATTTAAGTATTCATCTTTCGGCTAAGTGTTTGTCAATAAAAGAAGACAATTATACAAAATTATTGAAGCAAATAAAGCTAGACTTGGAAAGATGGAAAAATCTGCAGCTGTCATATTAGGAAGAATTGCTACAGTAAAAATGAATGTGTTGCCAAAGATTTTATTTCTATTTCAAACGATTCCGATAAAACTTGAGAGAAAATTCTTTCAAGATTTAAATTCATTGGTTTTGAACTTTATTTGGAAGGGGGGAAAAGCTAGAATTAAGATGAAAACATTACAAGATGCTAAGGAAAATGGAGGTTTTGGGTTGCCGGAATGGACGTTGTATTACCAAACATCTGTGTTAACATGGGTGAAAGAGTGGATAACACTTAGAAATAAAAGGTTATTGTATCTAGAGGGACATGATTTACAATTGGGGTGGCACGCGGTCTTATGGTACAGGAAAAACAGTGTCCATAAGTACTTTTAAAATCATTTTATAAGAAATGCCTTGTCAACAGTATGGGAAAAAATTAAAGCTAAAATATATTTAAAAATTCCAGGGTGGTTATCAACGATGGAGGCATTTATACATCCGAACTTGGTAGACTTTGAAAAGATATGGACATATAAAGATATTCTAGATATTGATGGGAAATTAAAATATAAACAAGAACTGGAAAATCAGGGAATTAACTTGTCCTGGTGGGCACATTTACAGATACAAAGTAGATATGAAAAAGATGTAAAATGTATGGATTTTATAAGGATCAAACTGTGTTTGATAAGATTTTGTTAACCTCAGATGAGAAATTAATTAAGAAAATGTATAACTTTTTGTTAATTTTGGATATAGAAAGTGAACAAGTGAAAGAAACAATGACAAGATGGACAAAATATTTTGGCTATAATATAGAATTAGAAAAATGGCAAATGTTATGGGAGAGAAACTACAAATTAACAATGTCAGCTTCATACAAAGAAAATATGTATAAAATGTTTTATAGATGACACCTGCCGCCAGCAAGATTAGCAAAAATGTTTAAAAATATGTCAGATAGATGTTGGAAATGTAAACATAACATAGGCACGTATTATCACATTTGGTGGACATGTGGTAAGGCAAAGGCCTATTGGAGAAAGATACATATGTGGTTAGAAAAAATATTGGGTGAACAAGTGGATTTTAAACCTGAACTTTTTTTTACTAGGTATTATGCCTGAAAAGACTAATAAGCAGAAATTATATTTAATCTTACACATCACTACAGCAGCGAGAATAATTTTTGCACAATAGTGGAAGAATGAAGGACTGCCATCAGAAGAAGAAATAACCAGGAAAATATTGGAATGTGCAGAGATGGACAGATTAACTATGAGGTTGAAAGATAAAGAAGATACAGACTACTATCAAATTTGGAACCTATTTTATTCTTGGCTAGAGGAAAGAATGAAGGATTAGGAATTGAACATGCATTAGCACAGCAAACTCCAGACAACTTGTTGATTGGAAAAATTAACATATGTTGATAAAAAAAAACCAATAAAATCTTTATAAAAACAAAAACAAAAACAATGCAGCATCTATTCAACTAGTAGCAAAAGGTGACACTGTGCTTCCCTTGCCTAAGGCCATATGCAGATAATGGATAACATAACATCACTTTGCTTCTAAACTCTCTTCTCTAATTGTCATCAATATCACCAGTGATACCAGACGAAGCCAGGACTTCAAGTGGAGAAACCTTCATATCCCACATCTTGAATCACTGTCACTGCTGCTTCTCTGGAGGGCTGTCTTTTCTGCTGAAGCAATCTGTGGCACTACTTAGCACTGGAACCCTTGCTGTGTTGCTTCAGAGAGCAGTTGACTGATATGGATTCCCAGTCAGGGGGGCTGGGCACTGACACAGGTCTCTTCAGTTTTGTATTTGCTTTGTATTTTGTATTTACAGCTAGTGGTGGCCGAGCCTGAAGCCATGTCTCTAGGCAAAGTAGGTGGGGAGGTAAATGACAGCACATTAATTCACCTTGCAATATTGATGTCTTCCCCCCCCCATACCATTATGCTTGGGTATGTACTGTACGTATGCATGTGTAATACCATTTTCTATCTCAACTCCATTATTCATGCAAGTTGCATATTCGGACTCTGCTTTCCTTAAGTTTTCTTCTTAGATTGAGATAACATTGCACTTATGTCTGCCTAATCCAGGGGTTCTCAACCTTGGCAACTTTAAGCTGGCTGAGGAATTCTGGGAGTTGAAGTCCACAAGTCTTAAAGTTGCCAAGGTTGAGAACCCCTGGCCTAATCATTTACTTTTAGCTGGATGAGGGAGAGGAAAAGTATGGGGCAGAAAATCACCTCTGCTTTGTTTAACCATCCACCCCTCCCGATATCTTCAAGATGCTTTAAAATGCATTTTAGTTGTACTTTTATTCCTATTTTATTGTTGCAGGCTAGCAGTGAGTGCTAATTGTTTTGTTTGTTTTTTACCCATGTTTCTTGTCATACTGCAGCCTCCTGGCTGCTTTTTTTCCTGATCTGAAAAAATTCCAAAGAAGGAGGGCCCTCATTGTGCTTTTATTTACTGGATTTTGGGAAGATAAACAAGCTATAGTGGAGAGTTGATTGTACAGTGACAGAGAACACAATTCACACAACCTTTCATCTCTTTTATAGAAATACAAGAAACCCCCTCTTATTCTCCTTTGATAGAAATGCTGAAAGCAGCTGTACTTCCTTCCAACTAAATGACAATGATCGGAAAAAGGAGCCCAGTACTAATTTCAAGATATAGAAAGTAGCCATCCTTATTGAAACTAACTAAACATGTACTGGTCAGTTCTGAATGGGACACCATTATACCTCACTTTCAGATCCATGGGAGACATCAGGCAGGAGAGAGAAAGAGAGAAAAGGATGCCGTATGAATAAATGTTCATTGATCCTTGTCATGTGTGAGTGTCAAAATGGGTTAAAATTTGTGCTGTGCTACCGGTAAAATGTCTTCTGTGTTTGTACTGTTTTTCATCACTTTCATGGCTCCTTTTCAGGGCAGGAAGTGCATGAAGTCAGAGAGACAGTGGAGTGTTAGAGAGATGTGTAACAGGAGAAAGCCATACCAGCCACCTGTATCCTCTTGGAACAATATATACATCAAAATCATCAGCAAAAGAAAACCTAAAGCAGGGATGTCCAACCTTGGCAACTTTAAGACTTGTGGACTTCCACTCTCAGAATTCCTCATCCAGTCTTGCTAGTTGGGGAATTCTGGGAGTTGAGGTCCTCAAGCCTTAAAGTTGCCAAGGTTGGACACCCCTGGCCTAAACAACATGAGGATGAAGTACAAAACCAAGACCTTCTTTTATGGGAGAAGAGAAGAGAGATTTCAATAACATATTGCTTAAAGTAAACAGTAAGAAAGTAATGTGAGGATTCTTTCTTAAACACTACACACTGTATATTTTGCTGTGTAAGTTAAGCATTTCAGCCATTTTAGGAACCTTTCTCTCTCTAGTAATGAGAACAGAGCCACTCTAGAAGGTGACCCATGCCCAGTCTTACCCTAAAAAGCACCATAAACTTTAACTCAAATAGTCAAAAAGAAAAAGAAAAAAAAAGAGCAGAGTACCAATATAATTCAGCCCTGGAAGAAGGAATGTTGTCAGCATGATTTTTTTATTTTATTTTTAGCAATCAAAAAAAGATAGAAATAGAACCACTACCTCTGGGAAATGCTCCACGTTCATTTATATCTTTAACTCTCCCGAGTTCTAAATAAAGCAGGAAAAAAACCACTTTTTGGAGTGCATCTCAAATCAAATCTTTATTACAGTCATAGTCCAGCATAAAGGAGTCCATCTCTTCTTCTTCGCCAGGTGGTAACTTAATTACCCTCAATGAAAATAAGTTTGTCACATCATTGCTCTGTACTAATGTTATTCAGTGAGTCTGTGATACATATCTCCTCATTCCAAGGAGGTGTTTTGAAATATATACAGGACATAAATGTTACTCTTGTCTACAAAAAGTCGCATCTTTTTCTTCTCTGAGATTATATGGTTGCCCTATACAGATGCCACAGAATTACTGGGGCAAAATATATATCCCTGCTTTAAAGACTTGCAGACTGGTACTATGTTCAGTCCCCTGCATGAACTGAAGATCTTTTTGGAATTAAACTGTACAGCCCTATATTTAGGTGAATAATTGTAAGCAGAAGGCAGGATCCTAGATAAGGATCTGTCTCTTAACAGAAATTCTAGTGCTGTAAATGTAATCTTGGACTTTCGTACATGCCAATATGTCATACTCCTAGAGAACCTTGATGAATCTGGAGTGCAGGAAATTCTTTTATACATTAGCCTATTTTGCATCTGTGAAGAACATAAAAAACATGGTGTACATTATATGCTTCTAGAACATAGAACAATAGAGTTGGAATGGATCTTGGAGGTCTTCTAGTCCAACCGCCTGCTCAAACAGGGGACCTTATATCATTCCAAACAAATGATGAAAGCCTCCACAAAGCTGATCCATTGGTTGATTGCTCTCACCTTTAGGAAATTAGAAAATAGTTTGACCCCCCTCATCTTTGCAAGAACCCCTCAAATATTTGAATACTGGTATCATGTCTCCTCTAGTCCTTGTTTTCATTAGACTAGACATACCCAATTCCTGTAACTGTTCTTTGTATGTTTTAGCCTCCAGTTTCATAATTATTTTTGTTACTCTTCTCTGCACTCTTTCTAGAGTCTCAACATCTTTTTTATATTGCAGTGAACAGGACTGGATGCAGTATTCCAGAGTCTGTAGTTTTGTTTCACTTGAAAGAAAAATGTTGCAAATGTATTGAAATAATGCATTTTTAGATTAAATATGTTTAGACATATGTCTGGATAGGTTTTTTTCTCACAATCCATATATAAATATTTTTTTCTATTATTTGCATCTTTATACTATATTTTCTCTGTGGACTTAAGGTGACTTATAGGGATTTTTTCCCTGATTTAATTTCCTATGACAACTATTTTATGAGGTGGTTTTGCTTGAGAAAATTGATTGGTCCCAAAATAACCAATATGATCTAGAGCAGGGGTCCCCATCCCCTGGACCGTGCATGCCAGCAACCGGTCTGCACAAACAAGCAAAGCCCCATCCATGAGATGCAGGCAGCACACAAAACCATGCCCCCCTCTGTTCTGTGGAAAAACCTCTCTCCACGGAAACAGTCCCTGGTGCCCAAAAGGTTGGGGACCTCTGATCTAGATTGAAGAGATTATATGAATGTCTTTCAAATGTCTATGGAGATTCTTAGTCATCCAGGTCATAGTTATCCCAAAGATGCTTTTTCACGAGGCAACTGGACTTTCTTCTTTTTCTTTGTCAAAATAGTCAAAAATTTTCTATATCAGAATTGAACAGGCCTCTTTCAACAGAGGGGAAGGAATCCGACATCATCTATCTCCAGTCTATAACACAGTCCTTTCAACAGTTCCAACAAGGCTCCACACCCATTTGCACCACTCAAGTGACCTGAAGACACAGATAAGTTTCCAGGTAGCATTAACAAGTTGCTAAAAGAATGCAAATGCTGTCTGCAAGGACAGCATTCCGCACCATCCAGTCAGAGCTGAAGAAGCTTCTTGGATGAGAAGCAAAATGTTTTTGAAGAAAAACAAAAAAGTCCAGTTGCCTAGTGAAAAAGCATCTTTGGGATCTCATTTCAAATCTCTTAGCCATGACAACTTGTTTGTTTGTGTTTTGGTAAGCAAATTAATGCAAAACAGGAAGGACTGGAATTAAAAAAGGAATGCATAGAAAAATGGCACATCAGAAATAGATTTATCCTTTCTTCCTAAACTGAGCTATGAACTTTCTTGTAAGATCCCATAATTGGCAGGTCAGCAAATATTCCACTCTGGAAGTCATATGTATAAAATCAATGTGAATGTAACCAAAATAAAATTATGAAGTAGTTAAAGTTATTCCAATTGAACTACAGAAACCTTTTGAGGCTGCAAATATACCTGACTACTGAAGAACAAATCTAATAAAATTCATCAGAGCTTGCTTTAGAACAGGTGCACATTGGATTTAGAAAATACTGTATTTATCTGACTGCAAAAGCATGTTTTGTCCAAAGGAAACTCAGAAGAGTGCATGCACAACTATTTAAACATCTTTCATCTTTAATGTTCTTGAATCATTGAAGAGAATCAAATATAAAACAAACTTCCATGGTGCGGAAACCATAAATCAGCAAGAATAGAGACATGAAAGCAGTCTATTTCAGAATGGCAGATTACGAAGCTGTTAGGTCCTGAAGTAACTGGTGTCTTCAAGGGAACAGTTCAAGACCTTCTCATACCCTTCCTCTTACCTACCATCTGAAGAGAAATTTATAATTATTTCATCTTTACAGACCCAAAATATGACTTGACCCTCTTTCCACAGCATATTACATATTCACTGAAGAAGAAAAAATAGAAGAAAAATCAGCACATCAATCCTCAACTTAAAACAATTTTTAGTGACAATTCAAAGATACAACGACACTGGAAAAAAATGGCTTAGGATCAGTCCTTGCACTTATTACCACTGCAGCATTCCCCACAGTTACATAATTAAAATTTGGGTGCTTGGAAACTGATATGTATGTATAATTGTTGCAGCATCCCAAGATCACATGACTGCTGTTTGCAACCTTCCTAGCTGGCATCCGATAAGCAAAGTCAATGGGACAGGTTGATTTGTTTAATAACCATGTCATAAACTTAATAACTGCAGTGATTTGCTTAACAATGAAGCAAAAAAGCAATAAAATTGCCCCTGACTCAGTGGTTGGGATTCAGCCAGTTTGCACCACTTCTGCAGAACCGGTAGCCAATTTTTTGTTGCCCAGGCCCAGAATGGACTTCCGGAAGCGGCATCCACACAAAGAATTGGTTGTTCACATATTTGAATCCCACCACTGCCCCGACTCATTTAATAACCATCTTGCTTTCCAATGGAAATCCTGGTCCCTGTTGTGATTGTAAGTGGAGGACTACCTATACAGTTAAGATCTACTGTTTGAATTTTTTGAGCTTCAAACCATGTCATAAAATTCTGGGAAAGGCAAGTTTTGGTATGCAGACATGCTGAGTCACAATAGATTTGGGTGAGGCAAACTCAATCAATTTGCAAAACAACAAATGATTAAGGATGGGTGAACACAACTCCCATCCATCCTTAATAGTACTGAGCTGTAAGTATATTTTAGAGCAAGTTTCAGTAGCAGTGTTTCCATTGGTACATCCTGGGGCAACTCCTATGCACTTAAACAAAGTTAGAACAACAACAACAATGTAATTTTTTTTAATTTAGTAATTTTTTTAAATTCCCACCCACTTTTCCAAAAAAAATTCTAAAATATGTGAAGCAGTCCCCCCCCCAAGGGTTAAACTTTACTTCACAAATGAAGATCAGTTTAAGGGTGCATGCAGGTTAAATACACTGATTTCTCATCCTATACACAGTAAGGCAGCAACAAGTCAAACATGGTGACAATGCTGATTAATTAGGTACTCCTTCTCCCTGCCCTTGAGAGTGATTTATTCAGACACATCTCCTACCCGATTCATTGTGCTGACTGGATTAATGAAGTGCACCAAAGAAGATTCACTGGCAACATTAGATGGAGTGCAGGGTAACATTTCTTCTTAGAAGTTTCTTATCTAGCTTATTGACAGAATATTAATTAAGACAAAATATACATGTCTTAACTCATTATCTCTTGATAGCACTATGCACATGAGGGTGTATTTGGTGAGTGTGTGTGTGTGTGTGTGTGTGTGTGTTCACAGCATATAAATCTATTCCAGAAGAGAAGGGAAGTGGTTGCACACATTTAGCCAATAATTTGAAAACCCAGATATACAGCAACAATGCTTATTTCTGTGACATATAGAGGTAGTTCTCAAATTACAACAGTTCATTTAGTGACTGTTCGAAGTTACAACGGCACTGGAAAAAATGACTTATAGCCATTGTTCACATTTACGACCATTGCAGCATCCCCAGGGCTCACATGACCAAAATTTGGATGGCTGGCAACTGACTCATATTTATGATGATTACAGTGTCCCGGGGTCATGTGATCACTTTCTGCGACCTTGTGACAAGCAAACTCAAGCCAGATTCACTTAATAACTGTGTTACTAACTGAACAGCTACAGTGATTCACTTAACAACACTGGCAAGAAAGTTCTTAAAATGAGGCAAAACTCACTTAACAACCGTCTCGCTTAGCAACAGAAATTTTGGGCTTAATTGTGGTTGTAAGTTGAGGACCACCTGTAAATATATAGGCTTGCTTCAGGGGATTTTTTTTTCCTCCCTGCACTCATCTCCTCTATCAAGGAGTTTGGTGCATTATACAGAATATTCTGTTGATTCTAAAAATCGCAGTAAATTCAGCCTAAGCAAAGCTGCTGGGTCACGTTATTGCTGTGCACAAGCAAATATGGATCTTGGAACACACTTAGCATTTCTCTGAAAAGCTCAGTGGTGGCTGGCAAGCCATTCTTCATCTCCCTTCCATTACTGCCTTCTGACTGGGGGCGCAGGGGAAGGGTCACAAGAACAGCATATAGACAGCATTGAAATGTAGGATTGCCTAAATTCCATTTCCTTTCTTGACCTATAATTCTAAACTCGGCTTACTCAAGTACTGTCCTATTGCACTCTTTTTAAAAAATGAGCCACCTAATTTGAGATAATAAGTAGCTAAAAGAATGTAAGCATAAACAGTGGCTGTAGATTGGCATACATTAGCACTTTAAGGTTTCTGCATATCAGCACATTATAAAAACAATAATTTCTGAAAGTTAAATGGGATCAACCAATTCCCCCATCTCTTCCTCTTCATCCACCACCATCACTCCCAAACCAACTTAGTATTCTGGACAATGCACACCATAGATGCAAAGCTAATTATCCTTTTCATATGTAGAAGGCTTCACAGTCATTTTAAGGGGGAATATTCCATCAAAACAAGTCCATGATAAGAAGCTTCATTTTCCTGCATTTCAATTTGCCCTCAGCCATTCCATTATTGAGCATCTGTTTAATGTTAGCAGAGTATCTGAATAAGCAGATGGAAACTAGTGACTTAAAAACTTGCTAAACTTGACTCAGCTTTAGAAACAAAGCAGGAGTTAAAGGATTTTACAAATATTTTCAAGCAGCAACCCAAATAAGAATGTAGACTAACAACAATTACAATGCACAGTTTTAGCACACTATTCCAAACAAAAGTGCAGATCAAAAGACACATTTCTTTTACATGTCTATGTAACATACTTACAAAGCTGTTAATGAAAATTGCCCTCAAAGTAACCCTTACTATTTTGTTCACAATACTTTTAAGTAGAAAAGTACCCTTTGTTCACTCTTAATATAAGCACCTGCCCTCTCTTTTCTGAAATTGAAAATATCCATTGCTGTAGCTTTCTTTATATTGGAAGAAGAAATTAAAATTAGAGAAAGAGGAAGATGGTAGATAAATTGTATGACTGTACAATCCAAAACCTTCAAATTTAGAAACTTGATCTGGTCTGGTCAGAATAGGTTCTGTATCTCATATGCAATGAAACAATTTAACATCACACAGGTTATACAAATTAATAGTTTGGATTATTTTATCATATTTACCACTTCTCCTGTTTCACAACATGTTTTTTATTATACCTTCTGGTAGGGTTATACTATTAAGATTTTGTTTTCCATTCTTATGTATCTCTAAGCCACCCTTGATCTGAATAGTCCTTCACATCAGGAAGATTTCCATGTAGAGAACTGTTCAAGCATTCATACAGATGAAACTAGCCAGAAAGAGAAAACTTCCTGAATTATTACCCAGTCATACTCTGATTACCTTCCTCTAGAGAATTTATTGAGCCAATTTCTCTGGCTGAATTTGGTGGAGATTTTTGAGAAAACAACTCTATTCTACTGTGTTCAATTAGATTGGAGATGCCTTCATATAGGCATTATTAATCTTATAGCATATGTCCTATAAAGCAAGACTCATGGTTGAACTCAGAGATTGTGACGTGTTTCCTTTTGTGTTTGTGCTTGTTTATGTGTGTTTACTTGCTACTGTTTGATTCAGAATTTAGAAACTTCAGACACAACTGTTTCAAAGAGAACTTTTGCCAGAAAAGCAGCTCAGAAGATGGGAAAGCTATTAGTGAATTCCTGATTGTGTAACAGACTTTGTTAGCAATTGGAGGGAGGGGTGGGGAGAACTGTAAGTGCTACTAAAAATATTGGCTCTAGAAATTAGAGATAGGAAAGCATCTGTCAAGGTTATTGTGGGCTCCATAAAAAGAATTTGTGTATATCCCATTGCCTAAGTAGTTATCAAGTAATTTGGCACACTACTGCAAAGTAATTGCTCATATTTGAGAGGGGCAGAGGTTGCTGTTCAACTTTAGAAAAAAATTATTTCCTGTGAAAACATAATTTTTGCCTCTCATTGTTGCTCCCTGCTTAAAAGAAATCAGATGTGCCTATAATTGAATGTAGTTCTACAGAATACAGAAGGGAAAGAAGCTGTTGCAGAAATGCATTCCAGAAATTTTCCTATCAAGAAAACAATGTAAGTACTACCCTCTTTTCGAAGGAAGTGATTTACACAATATTATAGAAAAGGTTCTTGTCAGTTCATTTTCCTTGGAGATGTCAAAATGTTATATTTCAGCTTGCCTAAATAATATACTGTACATTTTTTTTTAAAAAAAAATAAGAAATACATATATACACAATCTAAAAATATCATGTTTGGGGCCCATTTAATATTTCATATCAATGAGACTTCCTGTTTATTCCAATTGGTAGCCATTCTAACAGTAAGAAATAATATGTTACTTGGGAATGCTACTCAAGGCTCTTAAATGTCACAAACTCTCTACAATTTTGGGGGGTGTGAATAAATGCCATGAAAATTGTGTAAGTGAACTAATAAGTCACCCTCACATACATACTGATATACTTATTTAGATAGATAAGTAGATAGATAGTCCACACTCCAAAGCTTTCGGTAATCAAACATTGCGCAATGAATCAAGTTAGGTGATATTTGAAATCAAAAATATCTATTATCCAGAAATACAAAATATTTATTTTATTTTTACTTATTTTATTCGGGCTTGTATGCTGCTCCTCTCCGGAGACTCGGAGCGGCTAACAACATGTATATAAAACATCAAATTTCAATACAAGTCCAAACAAAAATATCTAAAAACAAAGCAAGAAAAATCTTAGGCTTTGGGATGTCATCTTTCAACTACATTTCTCTTTTTCTGCTATCCCTTTACTTGGTGAAGGTATTAAAAAAACACTTGGGAAGAAAATACCAACTGGAAAGACAAAAAATAATAATAGACTGACTTTTTATCATCTTAAATAAGGTAAATTTAAACAATAAATATGCTTAGATAAACTGTAAGGAGATGGAGAATCAATGCTGGTATTCTTCATATTAATATCTCAGGGGTTGCCACAAAGAAGAGGGAGTCAAGCTATTCTCCAAAGCACCTGAAGGCAAAACAAGAAGCAATGGATGGAAAGTAATCAAGGAGAGAAGCAACCTAAAACTAAGAAGAAATGACTATTAGGGGAATCAGGGGAACAACTTGCCTCCAGAAGTTGTGAGTGCTCCAACGCTGAAAGTTTTTAAGAAGAGATTGGACAACCATTTGTCTGAAATGATATAGGGTTTCCTGCCTGAGCAGGGGGTTGGACTAGAAGACCTCCAAAGTTCCTTTCAACTCGGTTATTCTGTTTGTTTGTTTGTTTGTTTGTTTGTTTGTTTGTTTCATTGCACTGATTTTGCAGGACCCTAACTTGAAACTGTAACTCTTAGCTTACGAATCAGTACAATTTTTGTTTGTGCATCCTAGGGAACCAGTGAAACATGGAACTGATCATTAGTTAAAAACAAAATCTGTGGACAAAACCAGAGATTTGGTTTCAATCACCTGGATTGATTTAGACTATGATTATGGCTCATATTTGATGTATTATTATAACTAATGACTTATGGTTTAAAAAATTAAAATCTTACAGATTTCAATTTCCTTTAGTTCTTTAGGATTAACACACTCTTGCTCCCTTGTCCCTTCTCAAAGGACTGTAAGAAGGGGCAGATGATTACTCTTGTTTGAGATCTGAACAAAATAATAGTTTTTGTTTCTGAATTAAAAATCAAATTACTTATTATAACAGTTGTTACACTTCCATTTTTCAGATAATATTGGCACTGTCTTGCCAGTGTTAGCATTCCTGGATTTGTAACTCACACAGACATGCAGAAGCATATTCAGAGGCCTCTCCTCAATCTACTTATTGATACTGAACATGCCTTTCTTTTCCTCTCTTTGTAATCCGTTTCATGAATTGATACCCAACATACATGCCAGCTTCCTCCCATCATACAAGACACTAATTTAATACTCATATGTATACCCCATAAGGCTATGGGCAAGAATCTAACATAACTCTTTTGAGCATTTCCAAGATATGCAGTGTATTCCCCAGGGAAACAGGAAGAAACACAAGATGGGAGGATCTGAACTTCTGAGAAATGTTATCAAGTTTAAAATATAATAGTTTTAAAATGAAGATCAAATGCAGTGGTGGGATTCAGCCAGTTCACACCACTTCAGCAGCAACTGGTAGCTAATTTTTTGTTGCCCAGGCCCAAAATGGACTTCCGGAAGCAGCATCCACACAGAGAACCAGTTGTTCACATATTTGAATCCCACCACTGATCAAATGGACTAGGTAGAGTATTTGTGGGTATTTGTGGGCTCACAGGATGGACAGAAGTAAGTAAGTAAAGCCAGTAAACTAAGAAGTAGAAATCATTGGTCATACTAGAATATGTGGGGAAAAGTGAGAGACAATATTGTGAAATGGATGTGTGGTAGGCAGATGGTGAGTGGACAGACTAATGGGAAGATTGCTGGCAGATCCCTAGGAATATGATCATATGCAAAAAAGCAGTTGTGTTTACCAGACATTTGGGTAGAGAGGTGTGACAATTTCTGAAAATGTCAAAGAGAAGTTATGATGCCACAGACTTTTGGAGTCCCTGCACTAATAAATTTAAACTACTTGTAAAATTCAACCAATTGAAAATTTGAGAACTCAAACTTTCAGCCAAATTTTAGGGGATTGCTCTCTTCCCATCTTCCCAAAAAGAGAGTGGATGACTTCATGATTTGATATTTTGAATGGCTTTGAAATATGGAGATCCTGCAGGATTCCTCTTTTGGTATTTTGTTTGTGAAACAAATCAAATATTTGTATTATTGTAAGGTTTGAAAGTCTTTCATAATATGACTTGCTCATTCACTATGGCAATATATGGTCACAAAATGTTGATATTAATATTTTAAATATTAATTTCTCAGAAAGCAATATGATATGGTTCAGAAATAAATAATGGCCAAGAAATTGGCCAAAAAGAAATCCCAGATCATATATTTTCCTTCAAAGCCCATAAAAAACACTTGTTTTAAAGCAATTAAACTAGTTTTTTAAACCAATCATATAAGTGAACACATTCAAGCGCCAAAACAAAAAGAAATATATGCAAATCTCTCTCACCAACTAGGCACGCTAGATAAGATTTATATATGCACATATCTGACAAATTACCAAACAATACATAAATGTTCAAACACAAAGTAAGCTAGTGTTTTTCAAACTTGACAACTTTGAGATGTATGGGCCAGCTCCTAGAATTCCCCAGACAACATGTATGTATACGTAATCAAGGAAATCTGATCATATCCTACCTAGCCTCATAAAATATCCCTGTGTAGCATTTTGGATTTTTTCCACAATACCTGGTTTACCTTTTATTTTTTTTCCTTTGGCTAGTTCAGCATTCTTCAACATGAAACTCTTGGCTGCAAATACTCACTACTTTTCTTTTCTATAAATGTTTCTGGAGCTTTTCTTGGCAATCAAGATGTTGCTGGAGCCAGTTCTTCTCTTATAGCATACTAATCTTCAATTCAATACATTTCTACTATTTAATCATACATATTAAATATATATTTAAAAATTAGTAGTGATGGAACTCTTTTAGACCATGAATTGAGGTTTAGGTCATGTTTAGTCTATAAGTTTTTGTTATCAGCAGATTCCTGAATATGGAGGTTAAGTATCTGGATAGTGATTGTTAACTGTGCTGTCTTAATATATATGTACAAGTCACTGGAGAGCTAGTTCGGTATAGCAGTTAAAGTGTTAAAGTAGGATTGAGGTGACACATGTTTTAGTCCACTCTTAGCCACGAAAGCTTACCAGACGACTTTGGGCCAATTACTCTATTTCAGACCAATCTATCTCATAAAACTATGGGAACAATATTTTTTGTGTAGGCATAATTGCAAGGCACATCAACAAAAATATCACAATTTACTAAGGTACGTGTTCACGGCTAAAGGATGAATCAAGCACAACACTGGAAAAGATATTTGTTACTTATTTTATTAGACTAAACCTGGCAAATATGCAATAATGATAGGGTTAGCAGAATATATTGACAATACAAAGAAGTTTTAACCAAATTAAGCAAGAATGGATTCTATATATATTACATACTGGATTATGCAGCAAGAGAATGCCAGTTTGCTGTAGTGGTTAAGGCATCAGTTTAGAATTTAAGGGACTCTGAGTTCTAGTCCCTCCTTAGGCACAAAGCCAGCTGGCTAATCATTGAACAGTTACTTTCTCTCAGCCCTAGGAAGGAGGCAATGACAAGCCACTATTAGGTTTCTATAAACCAAAGACAGTGTGTCGCTTTAGGGGTGCTAAATAGGACATAGTACAACTCACCAGGTTTGTTTGAAATCTTCCATTTCTTTACTACAGTATCCAAGAATGCATAACATAAATTTGAATTAAAAAATTATGTGCATCCGGCTTTCTTTTTTAAGGGCTTGATCTCCCAATATCTCCTTGAGCATTGCCATAAAATGTTTCAGCAAACCAGCACAATTTGCATTACCTCAAACACAAGAGCTTGAACTTTTACAAATTTTAAGATAACAAAGGTAAAGCCTATCCCTGAGGTCAATAATATTTGCTTATATGCTGGCAGAAGCTGGCTGATTAGCAATCTTTCACAGAAGCAAGTGAGCATGGCATATCTTTTTTTTTAAAGAGTTTATTAAGCAAATTGTCTGTTGTAATGGCTTACAGAGCCATACAAAATGGTTGTTCTGTCCTCATTATTGTTTTAACCAATAATTATGGAACGTGTCAAGTGTATGGTGAAATAACAGGTGTGAGGTAAAGCAGAACTGTTTATAATGGCTGGCACAGATCCCAGAACAAAACCCATTTTTGACTTATCCTGATCTCCCCCGAGCCATGTTTGCTTGTGTTTTTTCCTGACGGCAGCTCAAAACAGGGCGTGGAAAAGGAAGGAGAGAGCCTGAAGAATGAAGCCAGGGGTGTCATCTGTTTCTAGAGAATATCTCTTCACCTTAAATGCTCCTGGATATCCGATTTCCATCCTGGCTGTCATGCTCGGGAGGTTTCAATGAGCTGTGCATATCCTTCATAGGAAGGCAATAAAGCATTGCAAGGCTAACTTCACACTTTGCTCGTCTATCAAGGAGGTTAGCTCTGCTCAACAATGCTCCAATGTTTTGGTAGGCCAGCTCTAGTCCACTTAGCATGTGAGTAGGCATGGATGGAATGTCAGGTATGTCTGCACAACGAAGCCGCACAGGCAGGCTGACGCCAGGAGAGAATAGCCAGGTACCTATTGAATTACAGGATTTCTACAAATCTAATCCATATGTAACATGAGACTTATTACACAGCCAGCCTTTGCCAGGGCTATGAAAGTGTGAGCCTAGAGCAGCCCCAGAAACAATGATCCCACTTAACTCATTCTAACCCTGTCTCAGCCATGTAAAATCAATGCCCTTTTCTTGTCTTTTCTGTTCTGAAAAAAAAAAATCCTTGTAATTCCCCTTATAAACAGTAGCAATTATCAGCAACATCTTAACTTTCTTAATAACCATTTGACGCTTAGCATGAGATAAGACCTTTCAGAACAATGTTATCCCCATGGTAGCATAGGAAATTTTGTGAAAGAGGCCAGAGAAGCGAAAAAGAAAGAAAAAAAAAAAATGCAAAACATTGCACCAGGAGCTCTTAGCCCCTATTTGTTTGTCTTAACTTGTGGTTTGCAAAAAGGATCTGCTTTTACATGTTTTTTGGCATTGTCTGCAAAACACTGACCATAAAATGAGTCACAGATTTTTCAAAATGTTTTTAAATTATTAGTTTTCTTTTGTAAGGGCAGACATATATCATCTCCCTTTCATGTAATATGTGTATATGTACATGTGTATATGTGTAATTCAATGAATGTTAATTGACAGCCTATTGTTATTTATTTAAAGATTTATACTACTTTCTATACTTTAAAAAAATCCAAAAGATTTACAACAATTACAAAATGTAGATAAAATGTCCTATAAAATACTAAAGTGATAAAGAAATGTTATAAAGAAACAACAATAACAATGCTTAGAGCAGCTAGCCAAATTAGAATTAAGAAAATATTATTCCATTTTGTTGAAAGGCCTTCATCAAAATATTTTGTGTGTTTGTGTGCTTTCAAGTCATTTTTTTTACTCCTAGCAACTGCTTAGGACTAGTCCCTGCAGTTTTCTTGGCAAGATGTCAGGAGTGATTTGCCCTTGCCTTTTTCCTAGGGTAGAGAGAGAGCGACTGGCCCAAGGTCAGACAGCCTGCTTTGTGCCTGAGGCAGGACTAGAACTCAGATTTTCCCAGTTTCTAGCCCAATGCCTTAACCACTACATCAAACTGGCTCTCAGTAGGTTGCCATGAAAATGTATTGATTATGGGAATCTTCTAGTTGTTCTGTCCCTTTTGGCAACCTGTACTGTGTACTCTGCAACTTTGTGTGTACAATGAGTAGAAGGAGAAAAATCATTTACAGGATAGTTATTCTACCCTGTAACACGAATGTAATATAGGTCGTTCTATATAACAAGAATGGGAATAGGACACTTGGTTGTACATTAAATAAATACAACATTTGGTTCAAATGCCTTATAATTATCACATTTTTAATATATATTTTCCTCCTTTTTTGCCTGGACTATTCCTACAGTTTTCTTAGCAATATTTTGGAAGCAGTTTGCCATTGCTTCCTTCTCAGGGCTGAGATAAAGTATCTGGGCAAGATCACCCAGCTAGTTCTTTACTTAGGGAGAGATTAGAATTTACAGTCTCCTGGTTTATAGTCTGTTGACTTAACCATCACACCAAATGGGCTCTTTAGAAACTTGAGACATCATAATTTAACCAATTTATCATATTTAAGATGTTACGTGTAAGTATTTCACCATTTTCAAATTGTTTACTTCATCCCACTTTCCCTTGATGCAAGATACATACCCAAACTTTGAGAAGATCCATCAATATACAATATTTCTCACAAATATCACCAAATAAATATTGTTACCATTTTTGGTAAAATGAATTTACTGAAAAATGTTACATTTTTCAAGGTACTTATTAGTAATCAATTACCAACAACTATCGTTGTTTTGCTGCTGTTGAACTATAGGAAATTGCTTGTGTGGTCTTTGCATGCTGCTCCTTCATCCATTGATCCTTGATCCATTGATACTGCTCATCAAAGAGCATCATGACAGAACCTCATATATGAAGTACCAGGAAGGTACTAAGTATCTTCAAGTAGGAAAAGAAAGATCTTCCTGACAGGCCAGAGCAGAGATTCTTAACATTTTTAGGCCAGTATCCCCTAGGAGCTTTAACATATCAAAAATGTATTTAAATGCATAAAATAAAATAATAAAATTTAAGTTGAATTTTTTTTCCATCAAAGTAAAAGGACTCCCTTAATGATCCCAGGTTAAGTACCTCTGATCTAGTGTGTTATACTTCCTTGATATAGTCTATTTTGAGTCAAATGAACTGCAGGAGAAAAGCAGGCAGAACTGAGGGGGAAGAGTCAAGTGCATCATCCGTTGAGAATCTTTGTGTTCCCACAAGAGCTTTACATCCAATCCTTTCTAAATTCCATTGAAGCTTATCTGGCACCAATTTAATGTTGAACTTTAATTGACCAGGTCCTTCTGTGTAGGCTTGAATAAATCTTCTATGCTGCAACTTTGCAAATGGTCCTTATTCTTTGTGCCTGACAGACACAATGTAAGGCAACACCCTAAATTCCTAAAGAGATTATGAACTAGCCTTTCCTTGTCCTATCTCAATAGTCTACTATAATGATGGAAAATATGTAGTTCTCTAGATATTGTTCAATTATTCAGTTTGTGTATCCATACATGGGGCTAAAAGGAGATATAGTCTAACTATAGATATAGTATCTGGAGTGCTTCATTCTGTTTATCCCTGCTTTATTCATCACGTGACATTGGTGATTACATTTTTTGTATCTCTGGTGTAAATCTGAGCATTCCAAGCTCATTAGAAAATCTACATGGGGGTATTTAGTAGACAATTTTGTGAAAGGTGAATTAATTTCAACTTTTTTATGCTATGTATGGATGAACAAACTGAATGATTTTCTTCGATTTGTTTTTTAAAATCTTCCTTTCTATAGTTTAGAGAATATTGTCTAGCAGATTTACAAGAGGGTAACTGAACCATGTCACATGTAATATGGACTTGTGGTGGATAAATCCATATACATTCATGATGGCTATTGAAAGACTATTTGTTGGATGATTTGCATAAGGTGATTTAGTGTGTTTTAATCTGCTACAAATCACAGCACTAGCTTTCCCTTGCCTCTCCTTTTTTCCCTGTCAACCCCCACCCCACCCTTGGCTAGCTTTATCCCTGCTTAACCTCTGTTGTAGGTAAGAAGACACTGTTAATCAGTGCTTGCAGTTGTGTAGACCTCTTAAAAACAGCATTCAAAACCTGCCAAAGCAAAAATGCAGAGGGTAATCTACTGTAATCTTCTCAGTGCTGAAAACACTTTTGATTAAAATGATAAAGCATTTGAAAAAGAAAAAAGCATCTTCTATTATGATGTTATTTTAAAAATAAGTATACTAAACTGAGAAGACTGGGAAGATTTCTTTTCTAAAAAAAGAAAGAAAAAATACTTTCTAAAACCATCTTTATTCATTTTCTAAGAGTACTAAATGAGCCATTGATTTCTGCTTAGTTTACTAGACTGCATTGTATAGAACAGCCTTTTTCTATGGCTTTTACATTTGTGTGTCCATATAATGTTTCAGATATTGAATATTACATAGTAGTATTTATTAATTTATGAATGGTTACATGTTGAATATAATATTTAAAATGTTCAAAGTTCTCAGCGGAATTAAAAAAATCAATAGCCACAGGAAAGTGAGACATCTTATAAAAATCCCTTATGAAATGAATTTGCATGAAAAATGTGATACCAGGGAAGGACTATGCAGGTATATTAGTGAACAGATTTCACAGCTCAATGTTAGTAACAGTGAAAGGACTTAATTCAGAATTCCAGAAACAAGGACATCTAAAGTTGGCCTCCAGGTCAATTCTATTTCAGCAGAGAACAGGTTGTGTGGAAGACATAATATCAGAAGTGTCAAGGCAAGAATTGTTCCTCAAGGTAAATTATCCTGTCAGGCAGCACTATCACATGTACATGATTGGTTGTTCACCCACAATCAAAACAAAGCCAAGACAACTTCCAAAATCTTTGGAGGTAAAAAATGTGTAGTTTTAGGTTCAAAATCACATATAGATAATCCTCAACTTACAACTTTCATTTAGTAACAGTTTAAAGTTATACCGGCACTGAAAAAAGCAATTTACAACTGGTCCCCACATTTATGACCATTGTAACATCCCACAGTCACATGATCAAAATTCAGACACTTGTCAGCATGTATTTATGATGGTTGCATATCCTGGAGTCATGTGATGGCCATTTGTGAGCTTCTCAGCCAGTTTCCAACAACCAATGGTCAAAGCTGGATTCACTTAACAACATGATTCACAACTGCAGTGATTTGCTTAACAACCATGACCCAAAAAAAAGGTTGTAAAATCAGGCATTACTCACTTAACAGCCACCCTGCTTAGCAATGGAAATTCTGATCTTAATTCTGGTTATAAGTCAAGGACTATTTGTACCCAATGGTTAAATCTAAGGTTGTGGGTTGGAGCTTTCTGTTCCCTCATCTCCTTGCATAAATACTATGGGTCAGCTTTGGACTAAAACCTATCAAATGTAGGAGACCATCATTGAAGAGTCAAATGGGAGAATTGGAAAGGAAATCCCTATCCTATTGGGATTGGAACTTGCCAATGCCACTTGCCAATGGCCTACGCCGTTTGCCAACTGTTCAGCAGACTAGAACCAGGCTATGTTTGCTTTCTTCCAGTCCTCTTCCCTCTTTGAGGAAGCACAGCATTTTAGCCTAAGCATTTTTTATGGGAAGGAAGTTCTCTGTTGCCAAGAAGCAACAGAAGGGGAAAGATTATTCAAACAATTGCTCCTGCAACATCATTGGGAACTATAATTTTTTAATAATATTTTTATACATTTTGTTTCTATCCTTGTTGTGCACCACACAGAGTCACTTGTTTGTGAGATAATCAGCAATATAAATATGATGAATAAATAAATAAGTCTTCAATTTCCTTTCCTCCTATTTCTTATTTTCTCTTAACACATAATATAAAAAATAGTCCTATGTTTAGAAAGAACAGAGGTTAAATCTGTGTCTACTGCCATGACAGATCAGGGAGGCTTATTCCCTGAAGACATGACAGGTAATTCCTGAAATTACCTACCACATCATAGCACATTCATTTCCATTCAACCTTCAGAAGTTCAAAGTGTCAATTGGGGCACAGAAGCCAGCTGAGTGTTTTTGGACCAACCAATCTTTTTCCAGCTGAAGATCTCACTTGCGCAGTGCCCATTCAGGGCTGTATTCAAAAACTGATGGCAAGCATGTAGTCCACATGTTTCAATGCACTCTTAAATGTGAAAAGGGTATTATCCATAATTTAATAAGTATAATAAGTTTATAGAGATAGGGAAATTCATTCCCCAAGTTAATATGTAATAGATTACAATCTACATGATTTTAGATTTCAGTATGTCCTCAAATCATAAGTGAATATATTCCTACTTAACCAAACAGCACAAAAATGGAAGATTTTGGTTGATTCAGAGTGTGATATCTCACCCCCGCTTAAGAAATTAGAATAAGTGGAAATGACTAGAATTGACCAAAGCATTGTGACCTGAAACTGAATTGAAAACACTGCATCCAAAATAAACAATCCATTCACTGCAGTACTTCAACTTTTATTATTATTGCTGCATTCTTTTAAGATTGCAATGGTTTGAAATTCACCGTACCTTTGCTTGAACAAACATATTTGGCAGCAAGTCGCATTGCGTCATATTGTATTCTTAAGGAGGAGACAATTTTCTAACAGTTCCTGATTTCTATTTTTTTTATTTTGGAGAGAGCATTTAAGTTCAATCCTTTACTTTTTAGATTTACTGTTAAGGGAACATAGACTTGTAATATTGGTTGTGTAGAGTTTGTATTGCACTCCTAGACTTAGTGTATGCTCTCTTAAAATCAATCCAAATGACTTTTAAGTAGAAATTGATTGACTGATTGATGATAACTGCTCATCTCAGAGATATGACTCTAGGTGGCTTACAGTAAAATAGGTAAAGCAAATAAAATATATAAATAAAATAAAAACACATAGCAGCCAAGCATCATAAAATAGCCATAAAATAAAGCAAGGGATGTGTTCTATCAAGGATCTAGAATTTCAATACCAGGCACAAAACTAAGTTTTAGAGCCCTGTGAAAGGATTGGGGCTAACCAGTGGTGGGATTCAAATACGTGAACAACCAGTTCTCTGTGTGGATACCGCCTTCGGAAGTCCATTCTGGGCCTGGGCAACAAAAAATTAGCTACCGGTTGTGCTAAGCTGGTGCAAACTGGTTGAATCCCACCACTGGGGCTAACCTAATCTCAGATAGAATGATATTCCACCAAGTCGATACCACAACATTGTACATTTGGTAACAAAATGTTTGTAAATTTGTGATGGTAGGGAGACCCTAATATTTTAAAGACTTGAAGGATTTTTCTTCAGATAATTTGTTCTCATTTTTCCATGATCATTCTGAATTAAGGTTCATTTAAGTGACCCCCATAGCATATAAGTATGAAGAGAAAGTGAGGGGAGAAAAAAAGATAGTTCCTTGAAAAAAAGTTTTTTCAAAAGTACATTTAATTAAATTCACTGGGATAAATTAACATAATATTTTAATGCCAGATCAGACTTAGATTTTCCTTGATTTAGCCAAGAATGGTTTTAAACTTCTTAATTTTGTGAGAGGCTGAGTTTTTCAAAAGAGGCTGAATTAAGGAAAAAATGCTGGTCCTTTACAAGACGGTTAGCAAGTTTATAGTTAGAAATAACCAAACAGATGCTTAAATATTTTAGATAAACCATCATTTGGGGGTTTTATGTTTTCAGAAGGCCAGCCTTTATACTTCTTTGGCTTTCTCTTGGCTGTGTCTTAATGAATGGATTATGATGGTCAGTTTGTAATACCATGAATGAAAGATTTAGGGCTTGTGATCTTAAGAACACTGCTTGGCGCCAGTAGGCAAACAATGCTACACAACATATTGTCTTAGCCAGCTAAGCTTTCACTTCTTACCTTCTTTCAAACAATACCAGTTCACCCACAGCAAGACTCAGTTGGTTCAGAAGGTAGCTTGTGTTTCCTATATTTACTAGGAACATTTTTAACAAGACTATTTTTTAAAATGAAAACAGCATTTGTTTTATCTTTCAGGAGCTGTCACAGAAGAAGCATGTCTAAAAAAATATGGTTTGAAGGAAAGGGCCAAACCTGGTGACATATACAAAAAACTATAAAGATTTTAACTACTTTGTAAATTTAAAATTATACTGAGTACAAATATATCTTTGAAAATTATCTGAAATATTTTTAAAACAAAATTGTCACATCAGTTTAACAAAACAATCCTATGCAAATAGTTCATACCAACATATTGAATCCAAAATTTATTATGTCTTGGGATTTGTAATGGATGCTCATGTTTTAAAATAAGTATGTGTCTATATGTATGTGTACATGTATATATATGTAAGTATACGTATGTGTGTGTGTGTATACATTCACATATATACCTAATAGTAGCATTTAAAATAGAAAGTTTTGGATATAGCCCTTTGGTACCTCAAAATATTGATACCATATTGTAATTTTAAAAGTTGATGAAAGAAGGTTAACTATATCATTGGAGGGTAATATTCATTATTGGAAAATAATATCTATTTTATTTAATTTAAATTAAATGTAAATAAAATATATGAATCGCACTTTTTTATCTTAACTTTATCTACTCCTTTTAGGAATGAAGCCTCTGGCAGGTGGAACAAACCTCTCAGCTCAGTAAAACTTGCACATTCCTGGTTTAAAATATTGAAAAGGCAATGAAGAATGGTAATTATACATGGTTATAAATGGGTTGAGACCTGTTTTAGTTATTCCTGCAATTAGTGGTTTTTTATCATTGCAAAAGCTATTGGATACATATCAGATACAGTCAGAGATTATGTTGTAAGGTTATGCTTTAATTGCACTCTCAGCAGTGTGACCCACTTTTTATTATACTGCTAAATGACAGACTTTGTGCTAAATAATAAGGATTTGATATTCATGGCACAGCAGAATTGTGTATTAGGCTCTTAGACAACAGTCTGAGGACCAAATAATACATTTCAAAATCATGAGCCCTTTGTCATCTAATATTCAGGATCAAGATAAACAGGGGACTAAACTGATCTTTATCCCTGTTTCGAAGAAAAGGCCCATCTAAAATTTAAATCATGATGGTTCCAGAATTCAGATATAGTTATAATGATAAATAATGCTAAATAAATAAGGTGATGTTTTGTTTAACTGTAGCACTGTTTTCTCCCAACAAACTGAAGTCTTATTCAATCTTTACAGTATACACTTTGATCTCAGCTATAAAACACTAAAGCCATTTCACTCCAGTAATGGCAGTGCGGATTATTGAATTAGAATTCTCAGTTTTGAAAGCAAAATATACATCAAAGTCAGAATGTAGAAGGGATTGACAGCTAAAACATATAAAGAATGGTTGCTGGAATTTTTGTATGTCTAATTTAATGAAAAGAAGGACTAGAGGTGACATGATAGCAGTGTTCCAATATCTCAGGAGTTGCGACAAAAAGAGAGAGTCAAGCTACTCTCCAAAGCACCTGAGGGCAGGACAATAAGCAACTGATGGAAACTAATCAAGGAGAGAAGCAACCTAAAACTAAGAAGAAATGACAGAATAATTAATCAGTGGAACGACTTGACTCCAGAAGTGGTGAATGCTCCAACACTGGAAGTTTTTAAGAAGAGATTGGACAACCATTTGTCTGAAATGGTATAGGGTTTCCTGCTTGAGCAGGGCATTGGACTAGATGACCTCCAAGATCCCTTCCAACTCTGTTATTCTATATTCACCAAACTATGAAAATTGAAAACACTATCAAAATTGCTTTTCTGTTAACAAGACAAGAAACAACAGATGGAAACTATATTTAACATCCGGGTATTAAATATAAGGAAGTTCTACAAATAAATACTATTTCTTCCTGAGTTGTCTTTATTGATTGTTCCAAAGATGCTAGAATCCTTGGAAACATGAGGGCCCTTGTTCTTCTCAACACACTGGAAGTGAAACTGAAATGTCTGTTTTGCATGGCATTAATATTGTCCTGCATTATCCAGCCACATCCTCCCCCACAACCAAGATCTTTATCCTTCTATGACATTTAATCACCAGTAAGCTCCATCTGGCAAAGATAAGTGAAAGCTCTCTGCTCACAGGTCCAATTTTTTTTCATTGCTTCTTATTGATCCAAACCAGATTAATGATGAATCACTTCGGATTGATTAATTGATTGAATTTCTATGCTGTCAGACTCTAAAGACAACAACTTATATCATAAAACAGAAAACTTTATCAAACCATAAAACATCATAAATAACCAATAGATAAATACTAGATATACCGTAACTATGTCGAGTAATGAGGGTTGAGAACCTCAATCGGTTCAGTCTTCAATAGCTTCCTGGAGATTAGTAATGAGGGTGTTAGTCTAAATTCAAGAAGGAAGATGTTTCATAATAAAATGGGGATGAATAAAGAAAACGATGCCTATAGACACTTGCTCACTTCATTTCACTGGCCTATGAGTGGAGAGGAGCATTCAAAAGATGTTGGGATGAGTACAATGGATGCATTGGCTTCGTTGCTTCTGTCTAGAAAACATTCTTGGCTGTACTTGGGTACAAAGCATATAGGACTTCACAGATCAAAACCAATATTTTGAATTGTACCAAAAACCATACTGATAACCAATGCAACAACTGTAAAACAGGTATTCTATTTGGCAACTCTGATTCACTAGTGTGCATTCTGTTTCCATGCAGATGTCAAAGGCAATTCCTTCAAAGTAGTCAACGATAGTTCTGAATCTTCACAGATTTGTTGCTCGAAGAGCTTTTCTAGACTCCTAGAGGAAACGAAAAGGGAAGTTTACTTCTTTTTGGAGCCTAAGAAAGGCTTAATTCTCCCTTAATCTCATTTTAAGATTTGGACTAATAGATCCAAAGATCTTAACTGGATGTATTTATGAAGATGAATTCCACCATAAAAATATTTTGACTTTTTGTTTATGGATAGCCTTTAAATAAAAACAGTATATATTTTATTATTTGAGAGTTATATTTATCTCCATTTCCTTCCTGTTTTTTAATCATTTGCACCCTTCTCTTAATCTCTAGAGAATTGTGAGATATTTTAGAACACATGAGGAATATGCTGTCTAGAAACACAATACATACATACATACATACATACATACATACATACATACATACATACATACATACAGATCAAACAGTTTTTTTAGTGGAGGAGAAATAGTGCTGGGTGAATGATATAATGATAAAAATGAATAAGACTCCTAAAAATGATCAAATCTTAATCTTAAAACCCCAGCTTTGAATTGCAAAAGATAAGATAATATGGATGTTATTATTTTCAACTCATTAATTATTTTTAGGTTTTTTTTAAAGTTTGTCACAAACAGAATAAAATAAAATAAATAATATGTTTTAGAGGAGGATTAATTAATCAATTTAATATAATCTAGAGGATTACAGCATTTTAATTTAACCAAATTATTAGTTGGTATTTCTTGACTCTCACCTGATTTAATATTATCCCATATTAAAGAAAAGTCTGTTGTTAATAAGTTTGGTAAATCTAAGCCTCCTGAGCATTTTGAAGCTATTCACCTTTATAGGTTACCATGATTTTTTTTCTGAAATGGATGTGCAAAGGTATTTTAATTTATTTTTGAATAGGACTTGCTGTCTGAAGTGGTATTCATATTCAGACAGCGGATGTAATGGAATGTGTAGATGACTTTGGGGAAACAGAGGATGCAATGCTCCCTAGGAAACAGACAAGAGAGGCAGGAGCCTCTGGTGGCTTAATGGAAAGAAAGAAATTTAGGAAGGACTTACCTTAATGGGTCAAGCAGTCAAAAGTCACACCAGAAACTTTTGTACTTTCAGATTTGCAAGATTCTATTAATAAATAGATGAAACTAGCTAGGTTCATATAGTTGTATTTCCTGTCTGGTTTACCTAAAAGGGATGACAGTTCATTATTAACCTGTAGAATACATTTTCCCAAGACATGGGGAAGACTACTAAAGCAGTGGACATTAAAAACATGTGTATACATTCATAAAGGACAGGCTTATCAATAGTGATCTTAAAACCCAATGCAATGTCAGTATTAAGAATAGAATGCCTTAAAATACCAATTACAGGGGGGAAATGGTAGGAGATGACTGTGTCTCCATCTTCTGCTTAGATCACCCAAAGGCATCTAGGTGGTCACTGTGAAAAACAAAATAATGAATCAAAGTGGGCTTCTGTCTATCACAGCAGAGCTATTCTCGTTTTATTATCCAAAGTTGCCAGAAAGGACTGATTTTTTTTTCCAATTTCCAATGGTTTACATTAATCTTTTTTTTTTTCTTTAGAGCTGGTGACTATGGAGATTCTCGAACATCCAGGTCATGGTTGTCCCAAAGGTGCTTTTTCCAAAAGGCAACTGGACTATCTTTGGGGGTTTTTTTCTTTGAAAATGTTTCACTTCTCATCCAAGAAGCTTCTTCAGTTCTAACTGACTGGTTTAAAGCTGGTGCTAGCTTTTTAAAAATGTCAGACAAATAACTTGAATGTCATTACCTCAGCACTAGGACTAGCACCAATTTTTCCCAAAAGATGTAAACAATGGCAGGAATTGCTTGCTAGTATGTAATGCATATATTATTGGGCATTTCCCATTAGATTTTAAATCAAAGTAAACATTATGGCATCTGATACTTTTGAAAAAGAGAGGAAGAAATATTTTATATTTTTATATTGTACTATTTTTAAAAAAAGCAGAATACACTACAAAACCTTAAAAATTTATCGTAGATGAAAAGCAATTGATACATTTTCACTCATCACCTGATAGATAGATGACAGAGAAATAGAAATGCATTATTGAATACTACAGACATGATTGTGTGACATACATTTTAAGTATTTTATTTATATAATTTTTTTCATATTGAAGGCAACTCCCATCGGAAGAAATCAACATGTAATGAAACACATCAATATTCTTCAGTGATCAATGAAATTAACCAAAAAAAAGGTATGATTTCAGATATTAAATATTGATTCCCAGCAACATTGATAAACCTAAATTCTGATGATCCAGCTCGTGACTTGAAACACTAATCAAGTTCAAATCTTTTTGACCAGATAAAAAAAATCCAACAGAACATCATTTTTTTTAGTTAGTTTTAAAACAACAAGATAAATAATAGATATTAATTTTACAGTTTCTGGTGCATCTAGAATATTTTAAGTCCTGGACCTTATGAGATGCAGTAATAGGTGCTGTTATATTGTAGCAACAGTGTCTCCCTCAAATTCAGCTGTAAAGAATATCAATAAAGAATATCCATGAAATATTCTTGTCAACAGTTGGAAAGTACAATGGTTTAATATTAATATATTACTTGGAAATAAAAAATATTTTATTTTACAAATAAAAATAATAAAAAGTGTATGTTGTTATACAGATCTTAGGAACTACAGAATTCTTGTGCTGGGAAAATTCAAGATCAGAATGGGAAGAAGATTAGATATTTTGAAAACAAGATGACAAAATACCAGAAATTTGCATGGATTTTTCAAGAATAAGTCTTGCCAGATTATGTTTTCCATATTTTGATTGAGTAACTTCTATAATATCTGGTGGACATGCTGTTGAATTAATATATCTTGATTTCAGCAAAGTATTGATAATCACACTTGTGAAAAAAAATTCTTGAAATTCACTTCATTCTGCATCAGTAAAAATATGGTTTCCATGTGGTCAGACCAAAAGTACTGTCTCTAAGAAAAATTTAGACTAAGTGGAACTTATTCAGAAAAAGGCAAAGTAGATTAGCAGGAACTAGAAACATTCTACAAAGACACTGAAGGAATTGATCAATATAGACTGGGGAAGAAAAATGTGAGGGCGCGTATGATAACTCTCTTCAGATACCTGAAAGGAGAAGGTCAAGACCTATTTTCTGTCTTCCCAGAGAAAAGGTCATGGAATAATGGATTGAAGTTTCAGGACAGGCAGATTTTAAATGATGATAAAAAAAAGAAAGACTTCCTAAGCGTAGGAGCACTTTGACAATGGAATCAATCACACAGGTAGGCTGGTAGGCTCCCTTTCATTGAATGTGTTAAGCAGAGCTAGACACTTATATGTGGGGAATACTTTATTTTAGATTCCTGCCCTAAGCAGGAGGTAGGATTCAAAGTCAATTTTTCTATATGAGGCCATCTTCTCCATGCCTACAACATGTTTTTTTAAAAAAGAAAAAGAAAAAACAAACAAAAATATATTGTTTTGAGCAAAGGCAGCTGATTAGAGCTCAGGATGGTAGTGTCAATCCCAGTAATGTTGATGGATGTGTTTGCTACTAAGAGTGGCCACTATCAATAAGATGTTATTTGGAGGGGACTTCAGAGCTGTGCATTTCACATCTGACATCCTGTCCTGTCTTGTTCTGAAGTTCACCACTGCTTACATTAAGTTTCTATCCTTTGGCATAGTCAACATTTGGCCTGGCTTTATTTGGGTAGTCCATTCTGTACCATTACTTCTCTTTATTTATTTCTATTGTGTCATTGCATTTGATCAGGAATATTCATTTGATTTCATTCATCCAGGTTGATATAATGTACTTGGGTATGTATTGATTGCAAAGAAATTGGTCTCATGACAGCACATACAAACTGGTTTAGAAAGAGAAGTCCTTTTGATGATATAACAACCTCCAAATATGATTTGATATGTCTAACATGCTTGTAATCCTTGAAAAGAGTGAGGAACCTTTGAATATATTTGTATGGGATTTCTTTGCAAAAAGGTAGCTTCCAGATTTTGATGACCAGTTTGCACATTGTGGGATTTGAGCTTGTTCTGGAAAGCTCTCAAATAACATTTTTTACTAGATGCTAAATGCAATCAAGGCTGGGGAAAAAAATAAGCATTCTACAACAGATAAAAGAATCCAATTTTGACCATTTTGTTGCTTAAAGCTGTGTCTGTGTTACCTGCTTAGCATGTCTTGCAATTATTTTCTTTTCTTTAATAAATCAAAGAAGGAAGGACAAAAGCTCAATTTTGAAAAAGGTGATTGAAGAGAAAAAGGCATTAACGACAGTGTCACAAACAGGGCCATCCTTTGGAACTACATAAAATCACACTGACTTCATTTCTTCATCTTGAGATCTTTGTGTTTGTTGATTTTAGGTAATGGAAGGGAAGGAAGATGCCATTACTAGAGCATACTGAGTAAAACCAGTGTGATTTGAATGTATTGGAATGCTAGGCTTGCCTGCTGAAATGAGGATTTCAGTGGGAACCCAGTGGGAGCTAGAAATACAAGTGAGGAAGGAAGAAAGGAAGGAAGGAAGGAAGGAAGGAAGGAAGGAAGGAAGGAAGGAAGGAAGGAAGGAAGGAGGGAGGGAGGGAGGGAGGGAGGGAGGGAGGGGAGGGAGGGAGGGAGGGAAGGAAGGAAGGAAGGAGGATGGAAGGAAGAATCAATTTACACAGTGCCAAATAAAGGAAATAGATCAATGATATCAAAATTTTGTATTTGATTTAGGAAAATCATTACTTCAATTTATGTAGAAATGTAATCTGTCAGTGGATGGTTTATGTAGTCTTTCTGCTATCAGGATCCTTGTACTCCTATCTTATGGCTCTTCACATTTAGATTCTAGTTTAGTGATGCCAGATTTAAATTGGTATGAACATAGTTTATTATGTGTGCAACTCATCCAACTTATATCTTCCTTCCTGATAGTACTCTTTTGCAGCATAGTAAAGATTTTGCTTTTTGAAGTTTTGCTGTTGCTTGGACCCAAGCATTTAGGTGTCTGTCTATAACAATTGCTTATGCTAGAGATAAATTAAGGTTTTCCAGAAACTTTACTGTGGCTTGAGACACTGATGTGATGAAGATAATTTAATAGTTGAGCAACAGATATGTTAGAGGCCATAGCTACAAATGCTGGATTTTTTTATTCTGAATGCTATTAATAAAAGAACCTGTGCCAATTGCTTCATCCTAAAGAAACTACCAAAACATAAATTATTTAAAATGGGATTTCTTCTAATATTGTTGGAAAAAAGCTGTGTTAGTTTATAGGGGCAAAAAAAAAATCAAAGGAGTCTGATAGTCCTTTTCTGACTAACACATGAATTTATGCTTTTTAATAAATTGTTTTAACACAATGGAATGTGTGGATGACTTTAGGAGATGAAGGAAAGAGATTCTGCCTAGGGAATGATCAGGTAAGAGAGGCAGGAGCCCACAGTTGTTTAATAGTCATAGAAAGAAACTTATGAAAGACCTGCCTTTTTATTGATCAGAGGTGATGGGAAATTTCTAGCTTCAGACTTGCAAGATTCTGATAATGTAGCCTTACAGTAAAGTAGATTTAGCTCATCTAGTCATGTTTCCTGTCTGGTTTATCCAGGAGTTGGAAAAGGTACTACAGACTGCTGTTTCTTGGCATTCAGTAATTTTTAAACATACAAAAGGGTTTTGTTTTGTAGTGGTTAGGCATCAGGCTAGTAATTGGGAGAACGTAAATTCTAGTTCCACCTTAGACACAAAGCCAACAACGTAATCTTGGGCTAGTCACTCTCTCTCTCAGCCCTAGGAATGAGGCAACAGCAAATCACTTCTGAAAAACCTTAGCAAGAAAACTGGAGGGACTTGTCCAGGCAGTCTCCAAGAATCAGACACAACTGAATAAAAGAAAATAAAGCAGCAGCATGGTAGTGTCCTATTATTCTCTTTGACCATATAATTTTTCAATCTAACTCTATTTTGATTTCCATTTTCCCCCTTAGTTTTCCAGCAAGACTTAATTTGATGGAGGTATAAATGTTCCAGCTTCTTAGCCCAAACTTGTTAGTAATATACACCTGTGCACTTAAAAACTGTTCTCCAGGAAACTATGAGAAAGAAATCTAACCATATCTTATTTTTATTAGTTGACTAATCATAACTCAGCTGTATCTCATGTAAAACGTTATTCATTTAGGAAGTCTTAATTTGATCTGTACATAATACCAGATGAAAAAGTTTAATGTCCTAAAAATTCACTCCTGTAAAAAAAAATTAAGTGAATTGAATCTACTTAAAGTAATTAGTTACGCATGTCTTAGCAAGCTAACTTAAGAAAAAAAGTCATCCATTGGTACTCATGTTTCGGTATTCATACCAATAGGCAAAAATGTCAACCACAAATTTTGCAGTTTTATTTGTGGAAAAAGCTACCTAAAATTATGAAGAAAAGTACTGCCCACAGAACAGTTCAACACAATGAAAACGTGAGGTCTCAGCTGTTTGAAAATCTGCTTCCAATTTGTGGGTGTTGAAGCACGCTCAAAATCTGGCACGCAATTTATAAGAGATGGAAAGCAGATTTAGCAATCTATACAGTTGTTCCTGTATAATCACGTGAAATAAGGAAGCATGGCAAATGAGAGGGTACCATATAAATTTCCTGTAACTGAAGAAAAACTGTAGGGCATATGTTGCATTTAGATCAGCCCTTTGAGTAGGATTCAGTAACCAGCATCAAAACTTATGGGATAAAGCAGAGCTAGACAAATCTCCAGGACTCTCCACTCTTCAATCATTCTTCAGTTTCCTTTGGCAGAAACCCCATTTTATGTACAAGTTCATATTGAACAGAGCACAACTGTATGAGTTGGGTGACTTCCTAGAAAACATCCCATTCTGACAATCATACAAACTGTAAGTTTTAAAACATTACCATGATATACTTCATAAATCAACTTAATATGATCAGTGTGAATAGCAATGTATGGAGAACTGGAGTGAGCAGAAGCTATGCTGCTTCTATTTGGAGGAGGATAAGAATGCATAAATACTCTCAGGGGTCTCTCCCCTGGTTGAATTAGATCCTGATTCATTTTTCTCACTGTGGTGGCCTCTGCTTGCTCATTTCCCTATTTCTCTGGATTCTATCACTTGTCCAGAAAGGAAGAACAAGGCATGTAGATACTCCTGTTCCTTATTCTTTTCTTACTATTTATAGGTAAACCACAACCACATTCAGGAGGAAGGCAAGACCAAGAAGTCCCTAAGACAACAATGAAGACCTTCACCCTATTACAGCATGAATGTCAGTGGGGCCCCTGTTGATCTCTAGCACTGTCAAATATCTATGTAAATTCTCAATCATCCAAGTCATGGTTGTCCTAAAGATGCTTTTCCAAAAGGCAACTGGATTTCTTGTTTTTTTCTTTGAAAGCATTTCACTTCTCATCTAAGAACTGAAGAAGGGGACAGCCATTAGAATTTCAAATCCAGGTGGTAAGTAACCCTAGGGATGCCATAGCTTTGGTGGCTAAGCAGTCATAACTTGAGGAGTATATTAGACTGAGGCATATTATACAACTTCCAAAGCTATTCAGTGAAAAAGGGTTTTGTTTTTCTATCTTTATGTTTTTTTATTTCTTTTTGATGGTGTTTTTGAGGTAACGTGATTGCTGTGTGGTGAGAAAGTTTTCTTTTTCTTAATTTCTTCTGTTATGTGATTATTTGAGTTGAACAAAATAGCACTAGATGAATAATTGGGTCAAGTGCACAGATACATGAACCACCAAGAGGTCATTCAAATAATTGGGTATGTCCATACATAGGGTACAACCTGCCAACATCATCATGGAATGGTCTTCCAAGGTATTACAAACTCAAGGAGTTGAGTGATGTCTTGTGTAACTTGTCCAATAAACTGTAACATTAATCTAAGCACAATACAAAAGGGAGCTTAGCTGTCTTGTACTGGGGAAATGACAGATCTGGTGAACTTCCCTGAAATGGAACGAGCAACTTGGACTTCTAGAATCCTCACAACCTGTGATTGACAAGCTGGAGGCACTTGCGAAACTTGTACTTCAGGAAAGTATTTTTAGAATTAACTTTTGTCGTTATTTAAAATCGAAATAAGAGTCATTACACCCTGAAAAAAGGGGTTATTTGTAGAAGTGTAAACCTTTCAAAATAATTTGTTGTGGTTCTAATTGCAACTCTCCTGTTATAAAGCTTTTTTTATTATATTTATGCTCTCTAAACAATCTTTGAACTTCTATTAATGTATAGCAAATCCTTTCATAGCTCTTTAAAGCTACCACTGGATTATTTACACATATTTACTATTTTCCATTAAAATAAATGTTTCAGCTAAAAATGGAATTGTGAAAAGATTGTCTCTTTTTCTATTTTGTTATAATCATAAGGAGAACATTAACATTTTAAGTGTCTGCTCCTGCACCATAAATATTTTTTTTTGTTCAAGAAAAAAGACAAATTAATAGATTGATAATACTGGTGCTAGAAAACCAGATGTTTCATATGAGAGTGACAGCTGTTTGTAAAACATAGCTGACCCTTTAAGCCTGTTTTCTAACACAATGCATTTTTGCCTGACTCATTATAAATAGTTGAAGAGACTGTTCTCTAGATATTGGTCTAAAGGATTAATTTTATTAAATAAAGATGAACAGTGAAGGCTCCATTACAGTTTGCAACATTTTTGCTCATGACATTGATGGAACATTCTTCCCTGCCCATATTCCTGTAATTTGTAATTATAATATTTGAATGTATATCAACTTTTTAAAAAAGAGGATATCCAGATAGTCCTTGACTTACAACAGTTTGTTTAATGCTGTTTGAAGTTACAACAGCATGGGAAAAAGTGATTTATGACCGTTTTTCCACACCTATAACCGTTGCAGCATCCCCATGGTCACGAAATCAAAATTGGGATGCTTGACAACTGGGTCATATTTATGACAGTGGTGATGTCCCTTCTGACAAGCTAAGTCAGGGGTTCTCAACCTTGGCAACTTTAAGACTTGTGGACTTCAACTCCCAGAATTCCTCAGCCAGCTTTGCTGACTGAGGAATTCTGGGAGTTGAAGTCCACAAGTCTTAAAGTTGCCAAGGTTGAGAACCCCTGGCTAAGTCAATGGGGAGGCCAGATTCATTTAACAACTATGTTACTAACTGAGCAGCTGTAGTGATTCACTTAACAACTTTGGCAAGGAAGGTCATAAAATGGGGCAAAATTCACATTCTGAATCTGGAAGAACAAAACCAATTCCAGCATAATAAAAAAAACATCAGGATGTGATGAGCAGCAGGAATCATGAGCTAACAGATATCCCATCATCTGTATTTATCTGCTTTGTAGAAAACTTCATTAATGAAGTTTGTACTCAAGCAGCTGTAGACTATTAAGTATGAATAGAGTACATGGAAAGTGCTATACTGTAAGCATAAATGACACTGGTCATTGGATACACCACTGTTTCTCAATCTTATACTTTAAAATATGTGAACTTCAACTCTTCAGCTAGCATGGTTTTTTTTTTTAACATTTTAGAGGTGTACTGCATATTAAACTGGATTGAGTGAGAGATAACTGAGTGGACTTCCAGTTTGCCATCGCGGCATCCACGGACGTATGGGGGCGAGCTCTGTCTTCAGTGTCCAATTTTTTCCCTCTGGGGGAGAAAGTCGCCCTGTAGGGGCGATGAGCAGGAGATGAGCCCTGCTTGATCGTGGAAGGGCGGTAGTCCTGCTGCTTGATCTGGGGCAGCTCTCCAAACCGGTGGGGAAAAGACCGGCCATAGCAATATGGCTCATCACTACACTGCTGACAGCCAAAGTCAAAACTACTACCAAGCACCTTAAAGCAACGAGGATGAAACTGGGTGAGATCTGATCTTCTCTTTTTTTTAAATACACATTTTATTGTTTTTTTTATTTTAACATCAAAGTCTTCAGGAAAACACCATGGTGAAAGGGTGATCAATCATAGCAAAACAAGTCATATATATATATATAACTAAAATTAATACCTTAAAAAAGAAAGAAAATTCCCCCCTATATTTCCTCACATGATATAACAAATTTAGTTTAATCTATTTCTTCTTAAAATTCAATCAATCCAGGGAAGCATCCCTACTATTACATCTACATAAATCACTCCTGCTTTTAAGCTCCACTAATTTCAATTAAAATATTCCAATTAATCTTAAACAAACATATAAATACAATTTTGGATATCCCTTTTACAACACACATAATATTCCAAGAATAACATTCTAATATTTTCACATATATTTCATCTCTTAATTTAATACACCATTAATTAATACCCTTTCTTCTTTTGTCATAGATCTCTCTATTTCTTCTGCTATTACAAAATAGTTTTCTATATAAACAGAGTAGAAAACACACACACACAAAAAAAATCATTTCAGCCTGTTAAGTAAAATTTAACTTTCAACCAAATTAACTATCATATCTAAAACAAACATATTATTACACCAGTTATTATCTTACTGCTTTCATTTACTCAATTAGATTGTCAAATCAGTCCAAATTTGTAAAGCCTTTTTGACCCAATAATTAAGATTTTAAATCATATTTTTTAATTTAACTCTGGCTTTTTTTATACCAAACTGGTTTCCGTAATGTCGCATCTATGTCATCAAATCTCAGTATTTGAGTACTAATGTTTATCAACAAATCAATCTGATCAAAATTCTCTTCCCCGTCTTCCAGTATCATATAAATAATATAGTCCATTTTATTCCATATTATAATTTCAGCTTGGTTATCCAGGTTGTCATAACTTTCAATCGATCGCATCTGGCTGTCAATTAATTTTGGCAATGGAAGAACTTCACTTATAGTCATTTTTTGATCTTCAAAGTTCTCCATTTGTACATAGGCTTGTGAAATATTCTCCTCTGTAGTAGTCAGTTGATTTATAGAATAATTATTTAAAGTCTCAATCTGGGGTTTTGGGTCCAGAATTTTTCTAAAGTTCTTTTGATCAGTAAGTTCTTCCATCTTAAATTGTGTACACTGTTGCATATAAGCTTCTTCTTGGCTTGTAGGTTGGTCTTTTAAAATTTGGGACTCAGCTTGTGATTCTAGAAGATGGTCTTTAGTTTTTCTCCATGACTTCATCTCCTCTGTCATTTCCAATATTTTTTCCAATATCAGCTCATAGTCAAGCTGTGGGTAAAAAACTTCTATTTCCATAGTAAAAAAAAGTCTTTTAATCTTTTTGTGGAAGCTATATTTATTAAGAATCCATATACATCCGCCTCCACAATTTTTAAATCACAAACACAACCCACAGCTGTTTCCAGGCCTTTATCTTTTCTTCTTGTTAATTTCTGAAGTAATTTTCGCCACAAGATGTCCTCAGTAAGCTATAAAAAGCTTTTCTTTGCACTTTAAAAGCCTTTATCTCATTAAAAATGACAACGAAAGAGACAGAAAAAAAGCAAATATCTTCAGTATAGTAAGTAAAATAATGCTCTAAATTAGAAATCTCTCCAGGGACGCCCAATATCCAAAAGGTTCGAAATATAATAAGTGCTATTCTGAAGTATTGTTTAAAGTATTTTTTCCCCAAACAGACAGAAGATGCTCTCTTAGAACAGGGAAGTCATCTAAAAAGCAAGCTCTTTGCAGGAAAAATAGTTCAGAATGAAGAGACGGAGGAAAGGTCTCACCCAAATTCACCACCGTGGTTCTTTATGCTTAAATGATTTTCTGACTTCAGCTGGCACAGCGAAGTGATCGGCCATTTTACTGACCAGTCTTCTTCTCCATCGGCCCTACGGAGTTAGCTTGGACTGTAGGGGGAGCCGCCACTCCACTGTAGCCGAGCAAAAGCCTCCTCGACAGTGATCGCCCCTCCAAAGTGATTTAAGACCCGCATAAGAGTCTACCGGTAGAGAGAAAGGCAGCCATCGAAGAGCAAACCCCTTCATGTGTCTGATCCAGAAGCGGAAGTCTGATCTTCTCTTTAAGACTTTAAATATCTTTCTTGCAAAAGCTGCCCAAAGTATTTCTCCCCCTGTGAGGGAGATGGAAGGGAATTCTTACCCCACCCTCTAAGAACAGCGGCAACTGACTACCCAGAGGAAATAGATCAATTATAAGACAACTTTATTTTAATTGGATGCAAATGCCTTTGAAATTTGGGGACTAAAAGTTTTCCTATTCTTACTGGAGATGTTTTTTATCTAAAAAGAAAAAAAATAAACTTTGAAAAACTATTATTAAAACTCGGGAACTTAAAAAAATTTTAAACGGCATTGGTGACATCTTGTGGTGAAGTATGGTACTACAACTTGTTATTGACTTGGCTTGAAGCCCAGAATTTAGAAAAAACTCTCTTGACCTTGACAGATACCACCTGTGAAAAACCCAGCTGTAAAGAAGGAACTGCAGGGCGGCATATCTGGCCTGTTTGAACTATGAAGATAAATCTTTATTGATTTTCAATGTGGGAAATTATTTTTCTATTTCTTTACATGAGAAGTATCTGTTATTACATGAGATGATGGAATACTTTGGACTATAAATTCTTACTTGGCAAACAATTTCCACTATAAAGACTACCTACAACATGTGAAATAGATTTCCATACCTAGCTATAAAAAACAAAAAACTATTTTTAATGTTTGATTTTAAAATCTTCAGCTTAATACATTATCAAGAGAATATGGATGAAGACCATGAAAAAAAATCATTTTTATGTTGAAATCAATACATGAAACCATTCTTTCAGCATGTGACAAAATAAGAGGCAACATAAAGGAACAAGATGCCATCTTAGATATACAAACCCAGATCTTGACTACAACCAAAGAACTAACAATGCAGAAAGTAACAGAAGTGGAACAACTGAATACTAAGACAGAGGACCCAACAGGCCAACAGATCCAGCCAATGGGAAAATTAGAAAAGAGAGTGACAACATTGAAAATGGAAAAGACTTTTTACATAAATTAGAAGAAATTTGAGGAAAAGGAAGAAGAACAGATTGAATGGAAGATAAACTTATCAGGACAATTGTGGAAAATTGGAGTAATAGGGAGGCGATAAAATGAATACAATTGGGCTAGTTCTTTCAAAAAAAGTGTAATTAAATGGTCTTTCTTATTTCAAATAATACATACAATAATAGAGGGATAACTGTTTGAGGATTCAAAAGTACTGACATGGAAGGTTAGTTGGCAAAGGAAAAAAGTCAGAGTAAAGCTGAAAGAAACTAGGGTTTGGTTTATTAGAGGGGATTCTATACTATTGATTAGAGGTTGAAAATGATGGAAAATAGATATTTTTAGAAAATAAAGTAACATTATAATTAAATAGGTAAGATGTATAACAAGATTAATAGACTTTTGGTTTAATATGGTGAAAAATAGATATTTTTTAGAAAATGTAATAATATATGTAAATAGATAAGATGTGTATTTAGAATATTAGATTTTGTTATAAAAAGGGGGAAATGTAGAAGTTGAAATAAGGGAAACTCTGGTCACTTAAAGCTTGGAAATTATAAAATACCAAACGTTAAGTTGAATATTGAGAGGAAATTAAAGTTTGGGAAAAAAGCAATAACAGGACATTGATTGTATATAAAGATTGAATGCAAACACAATTAAGATATACATAAGTTAAAATTTATTGATAAATGTAACAAAGATGATTTTACTTAGTTGATAACAATAAGAACTATATTAGTTCAATATGAGATAGTAGATATTAAGGAAAAGAAAGGAAATATCTGATGATGTAACTTGAGATTTGTACTAAAGATTTATATATGTTATGGAATTATTGATTACCCAGTCACCAAATTGCTTTTTAAATGTTTAATTGTAAAATTAGAAAACTAATAAAATATTATTTTTAAAAAAGATAATAACTGAGCGATAGTAAAACAGATAATTTGTGGGATCCATTCTTCTTCTCTCTTTGCTCCCCCAAATATCTTTCTCATATACACATGATATCCTTTTTCATTTGCAGAGAACCATAAACAAATATATAGACAAATTGAGAAATAAAAATCCACATTGTTAATTTTCTTAAAAAGGAACTTAACTATGCCTTTACTGGCTTTTCACATCAACAGCTATCAGCTGAACATAACTACTGGGAATAAAAAAGAATGGTTATGCTCACAAGTAGAGCAGGGAATTGAGCCAAACTCTTGATTATTCCAAAACATCTGTAAATAACTATGCAGTCATAAACTATTTTCAAATACCATATAATTAATTCTGCAAGCTTCTAAAATGTAGCTACTATAGACCACAGGGGTTTTATTCAGTTCTTATGTAAGAAAACCAAATGAGAATTTAAAACAAACACACATTTTTAAGAAGGAAAATGCTGCATTGCTTCCCAATCCTTGATGACACTAGGAGATTAATGCTACTGTCATGGTTCTGACAGACAGAGAAGAATAAAGCAGAACTCTGAGGCTTGAGAATTCCTCAAAGAACATGTTTATTAGTTACAAAGCATTGGCACGTCAAAAATGAAACTGAGTCTGGAGACACACATAGCAATTTCCCAATACAAAGTTAAATGTCCCACCCATAAAATTATGCAAGCAACTATGTTCCTCAATATGATTATTTGGTGGGCTTTTTATGCAATGCTCCCTAGTCTCGGGAGCAGCTGATGACCTTAGTTCCCATGGGACAAAATATTATTTTGACTAACGAAGCACCTGGGCAACCCCCCTCCATCCGTTCTATGTGGCAACCTAGAATGAGAAGAAAAAATGGCTGCAGCCATGCTCATCTGTAGCGTTGACAGCTGCTCTATCTTCTCATAAAATGGAAAACTAAAGACAAACTGGGAATAGATGAGCTTTGTCAAAATGTTAATATAAGGTTAATTGCTTGGGTCACAAAGGCTTTTATCTCTCAGTCAGCCAACCACCTATAGCATAGCATGCCCCCATTATTAGCATATTACCAAACCTATATTGGATTCTCTTTGAGAGTTTATCCATGTGTGTTCATTATTTAGGAGCATGTGCCTTCTGAAACCTTGTAGGTCAGACATGTCAAACTCACAACGTCATGTGATGTCACGCAACATATCGGAGCTTTTTCGCTATTGCCGGCAATGGGGTGGGCGCAGCTCCAGTATGATGACACCGGCCCATGGGCCGGCAGTTTGACACCCCTGTTGTAGGTAATCCTTGATTTATGACTGCAACTGAGCCTGAAATGTTGATAATAAGTCATTGCAATCATAATTCAAGTCACCACATGATCAAACTTGATTTTTGGCTGCTAAGTGAGTTACACATGGGACTAAGTCCTAATCTAGTTTATCCAATGGATTGTTTTTGGTGGAAAATGGCAAAAGGCGCAAAATGTGATCACATGAATACAGAAGTTGTAACTTTGAAGATGGAGTCATAAGTTGTTTGAGTCTCTCGTAGCTTTGAATAATTATTAGAGTCATTTGGCAGAGAGACAGATGTCAGACAAATTTAATAAATAAAACAAATTATTGAGGTTGTGTATCAAATTTTACAAATGCACATTTCCAGAATAGACCAGCTGTGTGTTGGACAAGCTGAGATTACTATTATATCTGTACGGGATGAAAAATCTTCTCTATTAAATGTTTTGAACTATATAATAATACAGTAGTTATAATTTGCAGAGCTACTGGAGCTTTTTATTCATAGTAGTTTTAGTCACAAATAATACAGGCCTGCAATTGTATTTGGGCAAGTTAAAGAAAAGCAAAAGAGACTCTTCATTCTTTTCCTCAGCATATTGCTGAAGTGTGATACAAAACAAAACCACCTGTCCATGAAAAGACTGGGATATTCGTCAGTGATTAGAAGAGAAGGAGAATAAGAAAGGTTCAGTACCTGCAATTAAGAGAACATTGAGCTATGATAAAAGCAATACAACCTGTCTTCTTTATAATCAGTGATATTAGCAAGCATCCATAGTTGCCAATTTATTCTGGGCCCTATAACTATTGAGAAAGATAGAAACATCTCAAGGAAATAAAATCAGTCCATTCCGTTGAAAGAATATAATATTGTTCATCCTAGCAAATAAGTCTCTCCTCTCCAGAGGTTAGAAGTCAGATGACTCTCATTAAGTCAATCATTATTAACCTGGCTTGACCAGCAAGAACAGAAGGAAAGGCAATCTCTCTTTTTTGTAGGCATAGAGTCTAGACAGCGCTATTATGCTCAACACCCCTGTAGTGTGAAACATAACTACTTAGATTGCTTGGATAATAATGGCAGCCAGTCAGCTAGCCATTTTACAAGGGCTATAGTTGCTTGCTTCGTGGTGTAGACAAATAATATTAAATCTCCCTGCCAGCATTCCATCATGAAGCCTATTCAGCTGGGGGATAATTTTTTTTAACTTAGAGCAGCTGTAAGGGTATTGCATGAAAGCTAATATCAAGTTGTTTAGAAGGTGTTGCTCCGATATGTATGGCTCTCCCAGCTCCACAATAGCATCACATAATTTGTAGCTGTCTTTAAACCTGAAACATAAAGGGCTATGTTAGCAATAGTAATAACCAACAAAATTCAAGCTATTTGGGTGCCACCCATAGGAGCTCATGGGTTGGGTGCATGCACCAGAAGGCCATAATGTCATTTCTTTGGTTTTAGCTTAATGGGATTTCCTTTGCAGTTTAGTATTTTGGGACTGTCAATGATACCATTCAGTGGAAAGAGCATCCTGAAGGAAGAGAATAACAAAGGTACCTCTGTCTTATGCTATTAACAAATAAATAATGGAACAAATCCAGATACAGTAACTAGCAGAAGCCAAGCTCATCCTAAAGGAAATATAATAAAATTCACTGCAATATAATAAATAAATCACTGAATTTTTAATTTTATAGGGCAGAGGAAGTATTCAAGCAAAGCATTGTTTAAAATGGTACTGTTCTACTCTAAATGCTAGTTTCATATATTTGCTTTTATTCTGTGCATATACTTGAAAGCTTTTCTTTTTTTTCTTCTTTCAAGCTGTGTGCATGGTCCATCACTTATCCATTTCTCATTTTTGGTAGGTTAAAGGAAGCCAGATCCCCAGTGATGTTATTTTATCCCATGCTATATAAATTCTCACTTCTTTTTTTCAGTGTCCAATTTTTCAACAATATGGTATATTAGCTAGGTAAGAAGGCTTAGCATGTGCTTAGAAAGTAGTTGAATTATAGACATTAGAAACAAATATTTTACATATAAGAGCAGATTTACCCTATGGTAAGATGGACAGCTAGCAGGCAGGCAGGCAGGCAGGCATAAATCAATCAATCAATCAATCAGATCTGACCTTCTTAGAGAATACCTAAACAAATCAGTCTCAGAAACCTCACATGATGCTCTGGATATATCCTATATATGAATGTGTTGTGCAAATATTTTTCAAGAAATTGGAAATATTGTTCAGATCTTCAGATTCCCATGTATGGAGACCAAATAAAGCATATGTAATTTTTAATTTCAATATACAGTCCTCCACCCATTCACTTAATGTAACAAGAGTTGTAAAGGCTGAATGACATAATTAAAAGACATAATTTAAATTAATTTGAAAAAGTGACATCAGGAACCATAATAGTAAAATAAATAGTTTGGCCTGATCAATCAATTAATCAAGAAATTGGAAACCAACAGGAATGTACAGATAAGGAATGGTGTTAAAAATGGATCCCACGGTCAGTATTGATTGAGCATTTGAATTTTGGGGTTGGAGAAGACTCCTGAGAGTACTGTGGACAACCATGAATCCCTCACTCAAGGGGAAGAAGACAACCAATGGCAAGTTGGATGGATTCAGTTACAGTGACAATGAATGCACCATTGGGAGTCATGAAAGACCAGGTTAAGCATAGATTGGTTAATCTATCTATGTGGTCAATAGCAATAGCACTTAGATTTATATACTGCTTCATAGTGGTTTAAGTGGTTTAAGAGTCAGCATATTGCCCCCAACAATCTGGGTCTTCATTTTACTGACCTTGGAAGGATGGAAGGTTGAGTTAACCTTGAGCCAGTGAGAGTTGAACTGCTGGCAATCAGCAGAATTAGCTTGCAATACTGCTTTCTAACCATTGTGCCACCATGGCTCTTATAAAGACTTGATAATCATATGATGGCTCACAATCAAATATGGGGAGGATCAATTTAAGCAAACAAGAAACATGTATCCTTCTGCTAAACAAACAAAAAACTAGAAAGGTATCCAAAAAAAAGTATTCTGACTTAGAAAGAGTAAAAAATGTGGTTCCTTAATTTTCAACTCTGGTCTCAGCAGCTTCAGCTCTCACCACCCACCAGCCCACAAGTTGAACAGAAAGTTGTAGGCAATAGTCCAAATGTTTTAAACCTTTTCATTAGAATGTTGAAAGCCTACTGCCAAGTTTTGGTATTTCTAATAAGCTGGTGCTTTGTTTTGTTTTCGTTTGCTTGTTTTCACTGAAAAATCATATATGGCAATACAAAACTTGCTGGAATAAATTAAAGAGACCACAACAATTAAAATAATATTGTGTTGGCTTGCATTTCAGAGTTATTTTTTTTTAATCTATTGTTTAAATGTTGCACAACATTCTAGAAAATTGGGCTTGGAGTGCTCCCCTGTTGCTAATAAAGTCAGAAATGTATTGCCAGTGCTACATTTCTGAGCCTCTTAAAGAATGGCATACAGGTCTTCAGTACAGTGTAAACAAAGACCTTCAATAATCACATGGAATGCTGCTTCTGTGCTTTGGAAAGAATACAGAGCAAGATTCAAATAAAATCCAAATCCCTTTACCAAAATAATTCCACAAATCACTCTGAATAAATTATACATATAAAGAAATAGCAGCTCCAGTTTTTTTCCCCTTTTATATACTGTAGCATACCACCAAATGCATATCTGATAAATTGATACAGCTTCAGTATTTCTCTTTAAAACTGTACTTTTGAAAAAAAAATATCATCACACCTATTTTACTTCTTTAAATTGTGCTTAAACAGGAAGCTACTTCAGATTGTTCTCACCTTTCCCTAGGATGTTTGTTCCATGAAAATAGGCTCAGCATTGGATGCATTTAATCCATTAATATTTATAGATAGAAATCTTATTTCATCCTCTGCCTTTTGTGATTGTTTAAATTGTCTATCTTCTTCCCTTTGCACCTGCTTGCGATCTTGTAGTTGCCCCTTCTCTTTCCTCGTTACCATGCATCGAAGAAAAGAAATAAAATATTTTATAATTTGATTAAACAAAACTTAGAAATTATATGCCTACAGGAAACACACGTTAAAAAGAATCAACAACAATTATTGGAATGTTTAAAATTAGGAGAATCCATCTCATCCGCCTACAAAGAGAATATACTTAAAATGTTTTATCGCTGGCATCTCCCCCCAGACCGACTGGCAAAAATGTTTCCCAATACATCCCCCAAGTGCTGGAAGTGTAAAGTCAAAATTAAAAAATACCTCGAACAAATTACTACCCAAACAATTCCAATGAACCCCGAACTATTTTTATTAGGAATAATAAGATATAAGACAACTAAAGAAGATAGATATTTAACAATACACATAATTACAGCTGCCAGATTAGTCTATGCCCAAAATTGGAAACTTGAAAAAACCCCATCAACTCTGAACTTGATCAATAAAATAAACGAAGTAGCCGAGATGAATAAACTAACTCTCAAAATACAGAACAAAGAAGACACATTATTTTATAAGACCTGGGATAAATGGTACGAATGGCTAGAAGCAAAAAAATATTTGGAACCCTAAAAATATAAATAAAATGCAATACTAATAAATAGCATATAGATGACAATCTTATTCATCCTCTGACCTAAATATATTTTAAAACCCCTATCGACATATTTTGATAAGAATTCCGAAAATTATGACATATCACCTAAACCGAAATATGTGATAATCTACCTTAGATAATTAAAGACAGAATAAAATATATGATGTCTATATCTGTTAAATTGTATATATCTATATATATACATTAACTATGTATATCTATTCAGTTTATAAGACACAATTATTCTATACCTTGTATAGACTGCACATAAATAAGAATCAACTAAATAGTTGATATTACTGTTAAATGTTGTTTGTACATAACTATAGATATCAACTTAAGATACAACTATAATTAATCTATACTTTATGTCTTTGTTTTATGTATTGTACATTTGTACTTTTAAAGTTTGTATATATTTAATAAAGTTTATTTAAAAAAAAAAGAAAATAGGCTCAGCATTATTCAAGTCAATACCTGAAAATGAAACATCATTAGATGGAAATAAGTGGCAACTAGCATTATTCAAGAAAAATTTCAAAGTTTATTGTGATGAAATATGATATTCATTGTTCTGTATACAGGTAGTCCTCAATTTATGACCACAATTGGACATATCAGATAAATTACTAACATTATTTTGTTTCCAAAAAAAATGTACTATAAAATTGGATTGCCGATTTCACTGCAGATAAGCATTTTTAATATATATATATATATTTCACATATTTCTGAAATTATTAAAACATCCACATCTTGTTTTATACAATGAATGTTTTAATTATTTTAATTTGCTTTTTTCAGACAGTTTTTCAAACAGAATAGTGAATTATATGTAATTTGAAATAACTTCAAATTAACATCAATATATCTTTATAATTTGTTATTTGTCTATTTTTCTATATGAAATTCACTTAGATTATTTGTAGTCTCTAGAAATGTACAGTCTGAATTTCATTTTTCTTATATTTGGAGCCATTTAAAAGGACAATATTGCTTTAAAACAGCAATAAAATAAATCTGAACCTGTTTATTTTAACTGTTATTTAAATATACATATGCATTTATATCATACATCAGGAAATAATATTTTTAATTAACTCATTTTTATGTCTGTCCAAAGGGCCTGCGACAGCATGTATAATTTATGCTTTGTTTGTATATTAATAAAAGGAATTACTTTGCATAAGTAATAGCTATGGTTTAGATATTTTGTCTAGCTAATATACACATTTAAAAAATTAGCAATTTGAAGGTGAATTTTGTGGTCAATATTAAAATAAAAACCACATAATTGAATTCAACAGGCTTAGTCATTACTCAAGGAAGAATATCTATTAATATTTTTTAAAAACATTCTTAATTCTCCAATGAATGTAGCCTATCAAACATTTTATATGCAACTTGTGAAATCTTGCCAAGAAAATTGAAGAGACAGATAAACAGACAAAGAGACGGACAGTCCTTCCTCTTTGAATAATATAACTAGATTTAAAACTTTAACTTTGCAATACTCACTGCTATACGCCTGCATCATTCTACTGTATTACCCTTCAGAGTAAGGAATATTATGTAAAGTGAAGAAAAGGAATGAGAAATAGAAAACAGAATTAATGATATGGCATGGCATGGATGGCATGGCATGAGACAAAAGAAAATGAGAGAAAATACATTTTTACACCAACATCAGCAATTGGCATACCTTTTGAGTCTTGCAAACCACTGTGGCTTCTACTATGTCCTTATGCTAATTTGTGCATAGCAATAGCAACTAATACACTACTTCACATGCTTTACAGCACTCTCTAAGCAGTTTACAGAGTCAACATATTGCCCCCAACAATCTGGGTCCTCATTTTCATAGAATCATAGAATCATAGAATCATAGAGTTGGAGGGGACCTCCCGGGTCATCGAGTCCAACCCCCTGCTCGAGGCAGGATTCCCTACACCATCCCAGACAGATGGCCGTCCAGTCTCTGCTTGAAGACCTCCATCGAAGGGGAGCTCACCACCTCCTGTGGCAACCTGTTCCACTGGTCGATCACCCTTACCGTTATATTTTTTTTTCTAACATCTAATCTGAATCTTTTCCCCTGCAGTTTCATCCCATTGTTTCTAGTCCTTCCTTGGGCAAGTGAGAACAGGGCTGATCCCTCTGCACTGTGACAGCCCTTCAGGTATTTGTAGACAGCTATCATGTCTCCTCTCAGTCTTCTTTTCTGTAGACTAAACATTCCCAATTCCCTTAACCGTTCCTCATAGGACATGGTTTGTAGACCGTTCACCATCTTGGTAGCTTTCCTTTGAACCTGCTCCAGTTTGTCAGTGTCTTCCTTGAACTGGGGTGACCAGAACTGGACACAGTACTCCAGGTGAGGTTGGACCAAGGTAGAGTAGAGGGGAATAATAACTTCACGTGATCTGGACTCTATGCTTCTCTTGATACACCCCAGGATTGTGTTTGCCTTTTTTGCAGCTGCTTCACACTGTTGCCTCATGTTCATACGATGATCCACTAGGACACCGAGGTCCTTTTCACATGTACTGCTGCTCAGCTGGATTCCTCCCATACTATATGCGCTGTTTTCATTTTTCTTACCCAGATGTAGTACCTTGCATTTTTCCTTGTTAAATACCATTTTATTAGTTGCAGCCCATTGTTCGAGTTTCTCTAAATCTTTTTGAATCCTTTCTCTCTCTGCTCTGGTGTTTGCAATCCCTCCTAGCTTTGTGTCATCTGCAAATTTGATCAGTTTCCCCTCAATTCCCTTATCCAAATCATTTATAAAAATATTAAACATAACTGGGCCCAGAACAGAGCCTTGTGGCACTCCGCTTGAGACTTTCTTCCAGTTGGATGTGCAGCCATTTATAGCCACTCTTTGAGTACGGTTACTAAGCCAGTTATGAACCCACCTAACAGTCACACTGTCAATCCCATATTTGATCATTTTTTCAATGAGGATGGTGTGAGATACTTTATCGAAAGCTTTGCTGAAATCCAGAAATACTATGTCTACTGTACTTCCCTGATCAACCCATTCTGTGATTTTGTCATAGAATGAAATTAGATTAGTTTGACACGACTTGTTTGTTACAAACCCATGTTGACTGCTGTTAATTATTGAATTCCCATCCAAATGCTGACATATATGTTGCTTAATGGTTTGTTCAAGAATCTTTCCTGGTATTGAAGTCAGGCTAACGGGCCTGTACTTCCCTGGGTCTGCCTTCTTCCCTTTTTTGAAGATAGGGACAACGTTTGCCCTTCTCCAATCATCTGGGACTTCTCCTGTTCTCCATGACTTTTCAAAGATTACAGCAAGTGGTTCAGCTATTACTTCTGCTAATGGCTTCAGTACCCGAGGATGTAATCCATCTGGACCTGGAGACTTAAACTCATTTAAGTTAGCTAAGTGTTCCCTTACTTTCTCTGTGTCGATTGCCTGCCTTAATTCTCTTAGTTCTTCACTAGCACAGTGAAGGTCAGATGCAATTACATTATCTTTCTTAGAGAAAACAGATACAAAATAGGAGTTTAGAATCTCCGCCTTCTCAAGATCACTTTTGACCACTTCCCCTTTCTCGTTCTCTAGACGTCCTATAGCCTCTTTAAATTTTCTTTTGCTTTTGACATATCCCCCAAACCCTTTTTTATTGTTTTTAGTCTCTCTTGCAAGCCTCAATTCATTATTAACCTTAGCTTTTCTGATTCTTGCCCTGCAGTTTGTACAGATTGCATTGTAATCTTCCTTAGATATGTATCCCTCCTTCCAATTCTTAAACATTTCTTTTTTCCTTTTTAGCAAGTTTTTTAGTTCTAGGTTTATCCACCCTGGTCTCTTTAGATGTTTCCCATTCTTCCTTCTTTGAGGAATTGTTAAAGATTGCGCTTCTAGTATTGCATTTCTCAAAATATCCCATCCTTCTTGGACATTTCTATCCCTTAGTACATTCAGCCATTTGATCCCCCCTACCCTCTTCTTGAGTCCATCAAAATCTGCGCGTCTGAAGTCCAACTTTGAAGTCTGAGTCCTCTCAGGCTTTCCTTCCCTTATTATGCAGAATTCAAGGATAACATGATCACTACCTCCTAAGGTCCCAGAAACTCTGATTTCCTCGACCATTTCCTCCCTGTTTGTAAGGATTAGATCGAGGATTGCCAATCCTCTTGTTTTCTCCTCCACTTTTTGGTGGATGAAATTGCCAGCAAGAGAGAATAAGAACTTATTAGACTTCTGGCTTTTGCCTGAGAGAGATTCCCAACAAATGTCTGGATAGTTAAAATCTCCCATAATCACTATATCATGCTTTCTTGATAGTTTAGCCATTTGATCTAGAAAGAGGTCATCCATATCTTCTGTTTGTCCAGGGGGCCTATAATAGACTCCTACAATAGTATCCTTTCTGTTGTTCTCCCCATGAATTCTTACCCATACAGATTCTATTGAGTTTCCACTCTCTGAAACCTGGATCTCTGAGGAGACAAATGCTTTTTTAACATAAAGTGCAACACCCCCTCCTCTTTTGTTAAGCCTGTTCCACAAAAATAAGTTGTAGCCTTCAATGTCAGTGTTCCATCCACGTGTGTTTTCCCACCAGGTTTCAGTAATACCTATGACATCATATTTATCTTCCTGAATTAAGATCTCCATCTCTCCTTTTTTATTTCTCATGCTTCGTGCATTGGTGTAGAAGCATTTTAGTTTGTGACTGGTACCTATTGCAGACTTGCCTCCTCCACTTTTCTTACAATCTTTTTGCATTTGTTCTTTTGTTCTATTTCTGAGAGGAAGAATATCACCTGGTTTGATTGGCTGAGTATTTTTGTTTAACTTTTTACTTCCCTTCCCCTTTTGTTTTAGTTTAAAGCTCTCCTGATGAGTGAAGCAAGGCACTTGCCAAATACATTCTTTCCTGTCTTTGTAAGGTGCAACCCATCCCTTGCAAGGAGCCTGTCATATAGGTAGTTTTCTCCATGGTTCAAAAATCCAAATCTTTGCTGCTTGCACCACTGACGTAGCCAGTTGTTCACCTTAAGAATCCTGTCCCATTTTACCAACCTTGAAAGGATGGACGGTTGAAATCAACTTTGAGCTGGTGAGAATCGAACTGGTGGCAGTCGATAGAATTAGCCTGCAATACTGCATTCTAAGCACTGTGCATCTTATTCTTCAAAAGTTCTCACCATTGTTGTGAGGATCTCAGCAACTCCATTCAACCTTGTCTCTCCTTACTTTCAACCTATTCAGTCTTCCTTTATTTTGCTGTTAGATAATCAAGCATTCTTTCTATATAATAAAATCTTCTCAACATATTTCTCTTTTACTGGTCATTCAGTTTAGTGTTCAACACACACTTTCAGCAACTATTATTCTTGACCCCATTTCTTCTCATTTTAGCATACACACTTTTTACGAACCCCATTCCTGATGTATTAAATGTTTATCCTGGCATATGCAGCTCTCACGTCTATATCACTTGGTGGCTGGAACATTGAAAGAAGCACATTTCAAATACACTTGAAAACAAGAAATACAATGTATGCAGTCCAATATATAACAATATATAACAAGGAGTATAGTCCAGAATTTCTTTTTAAGTGAATACACTGCATTTATTATTTAGAATAACATTTGTTCACGCATGTTTTGCAATAGACAATGTGAGAGACAGGAGAGAGAATGTTTCTTTTGAAACAGACTATGACTATTTTAGAGAATGTCCTTGACACAATCATCAATAACATATAAACAATATAGAAAGCATGGAAAAACCTTGGCCTGGAGGCCTGAGTTAACTTGATGATTTGTTATCAGGTATTCCAGCAGCTCCCTTTCTCTCACCAAAAACTTACAAGTTGGAGATAAGCAGCCCAACATACTCAGTAATGTTTTGGCAGAAAGAATTAAGAAATTATCTGTTTCTTTAAAACATATACTGATGGCCCTGGCAATGGAAAATGAGAACCTGATTAACTTTCAACTGGATTTCAGCAATATGGTCACCGGAAGATAGCAAGGTCAGTTAGTATAGAATGGGCAAAACAGAGTGCAGTCAAGGATAGCCAGTACTTTATGCCTATTGGTTGACTGAATTGACCACCAATCAGCTTCTGAGCCCAATTCAGAGAGCTAGTTATCACCTCCAAACTCTATACAAAGAACAGGATACACCTGAGAGGGCCTTGCCAAGTATGACTATACCTATCCACTTCAAACATCAAAGGAAAACCTGCTACAGATTCCTGCCCCATGAATCAACGGAATCTGAACTAGGAAGCTACTTTTCCTGGAAATAGCTCCCACATATTATGAAATATCTTTTTCTAGAGGTGTGGTGGCCCCTGTATTCTTTGCATTCAAGGAGCCCCTTAAAATGTTTTTATTGAAATCTTTGAAATGATGAAGATTTTGTCTTCTTTGCTCATGTTCACAATCCCACATTAGTCCAACTAGGACAATTTCTAAATGCAAAAAAGCAAATTCCAATAAGTTAAAGCAATTAATTAGTCTACCTTAAAATAAGCTACACAATTCAGTAGAAAATATAAAATAAATAGGTCCCTGAAAATGATCTTACAGAATGGATAGGAACATATAGCAAAAGGCATTATTCGGCCTACTGTGGTTGCAAGCCATGAAGAACTGTAGTTGTTCAACCTAAAATCTTACATTGAACTAGAAACTAATTGGGAGCCAGTGAAAATCGCAAAAGAACTGGAGCAATCTGCTGTGTCATCCACTTCTAGAAAGTATAGGTAGTCCTTGATTTACAACAATCTGTTTAGTGACTGTTCGAAGTTACAATGGCACGGAAAAAAGTGATTTATGACCATTTTTCACACGTACAACCATTACAGCATCCCCATAGTCATGTGATCAAAATTCAGATGCTTGGCATATTTATGAGGGTTCCAGTGTCCCAGAGTCACGTGATCACCTTTTGCAACCTTCTGACAAGCAAAGTCAATGGGGAAGCCAGATTGACCTAACAACTGAGTTATTAACTTAACAACTGCAGTGATTCACTCAGCAGCTGTGGCGTAGGCACTAGTCAAGGATGGACAATGTCAAGGATGGATCCAGAAGCAACTCAAACTTATAAATGGCATCCTTTAGGATACAAAACTGGTAAAACTTCATTCAACCAGTACCTGGGGAGGACATCAACTCTTCCAGATTAGTGTGTAAGCAATCCAGTGCTGGGGATGGATTTCCCCAACCACACAATACAGAAGCATTTCTCAGTATGAGTGATCTCCAGGTATGTGAATTTAGCCTGTGTGGCAATTGTTGAGAATTTTATAAATTGAATTGCACATATATTAAGCATGCTTTGGTTATGGAACACATAGATGATAAAGGAGAATATTTGTACTCAGGGTTGACATGAGGGGTCCTTGGTACTCTCTGAAAGAATAAAAGAGAACTTCTTCCTAAATACATATCTTAAAGATCGTCTAATGCTGGCTGGAGAATTCTGGGAGTTGAAGTCCACACATTTTAAAGTTGCCAAGGTTAAGAAACACTGCCCTAGATCATTTATTAAAGGAAAGCCTTTCTGGTAGACATTTCAATGTCATGTCATTGGAATTCCAACCATGCAATATTTCAATTAAATCTGATTAAGGCAACTAAAAGAAGCAAACTGTTTAAGAGTGGTTGTGCCTGCTTCCAATTATGAAAAAGAAATGATGCTCTGTCTCTAATTCCACTTAGCAGTGGCATCAATTATTACAATTCTGGGATTGTGATTTATGTAGATTGCTGGTGATCATTTAAAATCACGGGTAACTAATTGATTCACATAAAAAGGATCATTTGTCCATGTTTGTAGGATGCAATCATATTATCTACCCACCACCTGAAACCAATGAACAAATATTTATTATACAAACACTGTCATCTGGGTATTGAATTTCATGTAACTAATGTGAAGGTCATACTACTGTACTTAACTGTTGCAAATTTTAGCCCGTGGAACCCTTGACATAAGAAATTGAAATATTAAACCCATAACATTCAGATATTCTCTTGGTCAGCTGCTCATATTTCATGGAGTATGAGGATTTTTGCATTCTGAAAATATTCAGTTCCCAAAGTGATTGGTTGGGGAATGGAGGAGAAGCTAGGAGAAAGACGAACAATGATCTGAACTGATATTTTTAGGAAAAGGTACATAACATCTAGATCTGGATCAGGTTCTACTAAAAATAACAAAGAGTATTTATTTAAAAGGGAACTTTGTACATTTGAGATGATGTGGTCCCAGAATGGCATCTGATTAATAACACTAAGCCTTATTTGAGAGGGGCCCGGTCAGGGGAGGGGGGAAGCCCTAAATAAAATACTGTATGTCTGAAATACTACGGTAAGTTGCCAGAGCTGGAAGACAAACATCATGAGATCTTTATCTTCTCCCACTCTGTAGCCTCCCCAAATTTCTAGAATAAATTTTGAGTATATCTGGGGAATTAAAAATTAATAGGAAATCAATTGAGAGGGGCCATTTAGCTTATCAACCCACCTTGGTGCTATAATCCACTTAAAATATTCATAACAGCCTGTATTTGAATTTATCCAATGGGGAAAAAATCCACTGTATATCTCAGTGGTTCTCAACCATTTTCAGGTTGAGACCCCACTTGCGCCGCCCATGTGCGGCGCGACCCCGACGCGCGAACGCACGCGCGCGCACGCCGGGCCGAACCATGCATGCGCAGCGCGCGCGCGACAAAAAAAACAAAACAAAATGGCGGACTGCAACGGGCCGATCCGCACATGTGCAGTGCGCATGTGACGGCCCAAACTGCGCATGCGTGGCGCGCGCATGACAAAAAAAACAAACAAACAAAAAACAAAAAAAACAAAATGGCGGACCACGACGGGCCGATCCGCACATGCGCGGCGCACGCGCGACGGCCCGAACTGTGCATGCGCGGCGCGCGCATGATGGAAAAAAAACAAAATGGCGGACCGCGACGGGCTGATCCGCGCATGTGCGGCACGCGTGCGACGGCCTGAACTGCGCATGCGCGGCGCACGCACGACAAAAAAACAAAAAAAAAACAAAATGGCAGACCGCGGTGTCCGACGACCCCCGCGAAACGGTCGTTCGACCCCAAATGGGGTCGTGACACATAGGTTGAGAACCGCTGGTATATCTGAAGAATTGGTTTACTATCAGAATGATTTTACTATTAGGAGATTTTTCTCTAGCATTCTTTCAGAATCTGCCCTCCTAAAGCAAATTATCTGTCATAGAATTATTTTATTTTTATTTTTATTTTATTAATCTGCTGATTTTCAGTGATTCTAGGAGGTGTTCTAATAGTTAAAGAAAAAATCTTGACCTGCTTCTGTGTAATGTCATTTCAGATGCTCAAAAAGACTATTCCTCAATTGTTTTGCTAAATATATAGATCTCTCAGATTCTCAATTTTGCAGTTTCTGATCATCCTTATCACTTTCTCTTAGTGTGATCCTGATTGTTTGAATTCTGGTCAGAAATGAACAAAATATTTGAGAAGGGTTTGGCAAATATAGAATTTAGCAGAACTATTGCTTTGTAAACTGTGTGATGTGCATCAGATTGATGTGCAGCCTTAAATTGCATTTGACCTTTGTGTAATTCTATCATTTTGATGACTTCACATTCATTATATTCAGTATGTAATGAACTACTATCCCAATATATTTTTGACATTTAGCAGCACATGTAGAACTCGTTCTCTCTCTCTCATTCTCTCTCATTCTCATTAGTCCCAACGTTCAGATTTCAGTCTCTTTTTCCTGATGTTTCAGCCAACAAACCTTTGCCTTTTCTTTACTGGATCTTGACATTCTCTGGCATTTATTTCTTATTTACCAAATGGTTGTTCCTGCTATGAGAATCAGGGGTCTTCATTTCACCTTCACATTTAACACTAGGTATCTCTGTGGCTGGGCATATGACTAATTCTTAAACAAAGATATTTGCATTTGTTTTCATTAAAGTTCAAAAAACTTTATTTGCTTTATTCAGTACGGCCAATGGTGCATTTTTTTGCTAAATTGAAAATATATTTTCCAGCAGTGGAACAGGGTTTTTTAGTGGATAGAAGGACACCTTTGGATTTAACCCCAGCATTATTTTGATTTCAAAGCACATTCCAGCTACTGTGAGATCTTTCAAAATCTGGGTTAACATCTGTGACTAGAAACTAGATTCTTCTTTTCCTATACAAAACAGATCATTTGTTCTTCACCCATAATAATAATAATAATAATAGTAAAGTTGGAAGGGACCTTGGAGGTCATCTAGTCCAACCCCCTGCTCAGGCAGGAAACCCTATACCATTTCAGACAAATGGCTGTCCAGTCTCTTTTTAAAAACTTCCAGTGTTGGAGCATTCACCGCTTCTAGAGGCAGGTTGTTCCACTGGTTAATTGTTCTCACTGTCAGGAAATTTCTCCTTAGTTCTTAGTTGTCTTCTATTTTTCAGTCACACCACTAACATCCTCTGACTACCAACAATGGCCAATAAAATCCATTTTTCCATGGAAACCATGTGACTTGGAGTAATGACATAATAAATACAGTCATGTTCAAATCAGAAAGGAATAGACCACAATAACCTAGAAAGGACAACAGCTATGTTAGAAAGTATAGGTCAGAGGTAGCCCAGATTATGCGAAATCTAAATTTTACATGTTTATTAGAATATATTTATTCTTTTTAAACAATGTATCTTAAATACTTGCCCTATTCAAAAACTATATAGTATTCTATTTTTATTGGTTTCCTCAAATACTACTATGTATTTTGAAATTTAATAACAAACACCAGGTTTTTTTAAAAAACAAACAAACACAACCCTACAATTTTAGATTTAGGATTATGAGATCACCTTTAGTATGCTTGTTTAGGAGAATGTTTATTACTACTATGCTTTTGTGAATTGTATAAATGATTTCATTATTATTTTGCAAGAAAAGCTATATGCTTTACTTCTATCAATTGATGTAAACCAATTTTTAAAGTTTTATTTTAAACAGCAGTATTTTTACTAATCGCTGGCATCTTTCTCCTCTGTTCCTTGACATCTTCCACTCTTAGCAGTACAGTTAGGAAACAGAATTACTGTATCCTTGATCATCCATTTCAGCTAGAACTGATTCTCTGCTCCATTCCAGTTATGTTATTATAAAGTCTGGCCACAATAATCTTTTCTCTGACTACTTGTGGTATCACTAAGTGTTTTAAATCAAGGCGTGATCAGTGTTTCTTCTTCAGAAGGGTGATTGTATAAATCTAATTATAATAAATTTTCTTTGAAAAATCCAGAGTCTCAATTGCATTTAGAACAGATTGTCACTTTCTACATTTGTGTACTATTGGGCTAGTGATAACATCATTAAGGGATCAGTCTCAGTACTCAGTTTATTTACTTATCAGTCATTTATTTATTTCACTGACTACTGAAGTACATAATCTATCAAGTGATGCCCAGGCTTTACTGCAAAGCGAGCAGATCAGCATATTTTCGTTTCTGAACTAAAGTCAGAAAGAGAGATCTCCGCCCTTTGCTTTGTTGCTAAGATTGGCCACTTTTGCTAGAGACATAGAAATATCGCACCGTCTCAATTATTTAAGAAGCTGTACATTAGTTATTTCCAAATAGCTCTTCAAGCAGACATCGATGCATTTGCATGACTTCCTTGCACTTTCAGAGATGTAACAAAACATGTTTACTTGTCAAAACCTGAATTCATTCAGACTAAATATGGCAGAGCAGCAACAGTGACATTTCCTTGCTTGTAGAAAAATAAATTAGCAGGTCTATCTGTATGTGAAGCTCATAAGTAATGGCTTCAATACAGCTCTCACTATTTTCTTGGCAAAGGAAATGAAATCTGGCTACATTTTTAGAAGAAATTATAGTATACGAAAATCAGAGTGAAATTGTAATTATTTCACTTATTCATAATATTGGCTTACAAATAGTCCTTGCCTTACAATCACTCATTTAGTGGCCAAGTTGTGATGGTACTGAACAAAGTAACTTATGACCAGTCCTCGCAGCATCCCCCTGGTCATGTGATCAAATTTTGGGCATCTAGCAACAGGCATGTATTTACAACGGTTGCTGCATCCCAGGGACATATGATCACTGTTTGCAGTCTTTCCAGCCGGCTTCCAACAAGCAAGTCAAGGAGAGAAGCTGGATTTGTTTAACAACAGCACAATTCACTTAACAACAGCACTGATTCACTTCTTAACAACGGTGGCAAAAAAGATTGTAGAATCAGCATGACTCACTTAATAATCCCTTGCTGGGCAATGGAAATTCTGGTCCAATTGTGGTCATAAGTTGAGAATTACCTAGCCATTTCCATCAATTGTTCATAATATGAAAACAGAGGTTAGCTTGTTAGACAAATCCTGGCTCAGGAGTTTGAACACTGTTATAAAAGGTAAATTTTGTATTAATCCCCACTCCTTCACTTGCACATCTTTGGATATAAACTAACTTTTCCCATGCTAATGTAAAGGCAAAAATAGCTATTTTGTCCTGGTATCAACACTCCAAGGAGCTGCTGAATTCCCCCTATTCCTCTAATGACTAGAGTGGATAATTTGCCACCCAGAGTCACCTTGGGCAGCATAGAAATTTGACAAATTTAACAAATTTACAAAATTTGTTTTTCTCACCATGCAACAACTGATGCAGTACATAGATTCATTCAGTGCTCAAAAGAATCCTCAGAAGAATTCCCTATTAGTTTTCTATATGTTTCCTTGTAGAAAATTGGTGACTTGAAGGCATATACATACATGCATACTCTGCACCAGAACAGTATGTCCAAATATCAGCCATTTATTTATTTAGCATATGGTTATCAGTCCACAATTAAGTACTAAACAAAGAATTTCTATCAGGGCTTGCCCAGTAACATAGCAACTAGCTTCAGAAAGCTGCAGGAGAACACATAAAATTCAGAATTGATGTTTCAGCCTTGAATTTACTCTGAGCAAAATGCATCATGTTGCCATTAATTTTATTGGCTCCCAATCCACTTCCAGGCAAGAGTTGACAGGGCAATTTTTCTTCTGAACAGTCCTCTAAACCGTGAAGAAATACTTGGTCTCAACTAAGTATCATGGCTGTGGATATAGTTAGATCAGAGTTCCCCAAACTTTCCAGCTTTGTGGTCCAGCCGGGTGGGGGGAGGCAATGGTTCTGTGCAAGCGGCGGGCAAGTGCATGCTCAGCTCCATTTGTGTGAGCAGCAGATGCACACACCTTCCACTCATGCAAATAGAGTGATTGCACACTTTTTCCCACTGCTAATGCAAGTGGGGATACGTTCACTTGCTCACCAGTTCCATGGCCTGGTTCCAAATGGCCACAGCTAGAGATTTGAGGGTGTACTAACTAGTGGCTGCTGTTAAGTTAGTCAGTGCTTTTGAGTCCACAGCAGTTTGTGTTGTTTGAGAACTGTAGGGGTTGACTGTAGCTTCTGCAGACTATAGTTTTAGCAGTAGATTTCAAATAAAGTTTGAGAACTGGATGTATTGTCTCCATTTCTCCTGCTGCCTAAACAGCAGTGGTTTCCATCAGCAGTTCTTCTCCATCACCCCTGTCATCTGTGTTATGTACATGTCTGGTAGTTGAGACCTTTATTTGAGATCTTTTTTCTTATGTGGAAGGATGTACAAGGCAGAAGGATTCTTCTGACTTTTCTTCCATACGAGGGAGACCTTGGGTTGTTTGGTGAGAAAAGAATTACATTCAGTCTCTACTTACTTTAAGATTTAAAAAAAAAATCTGCTAATTTCAGCTGATTAGATCGTTAAATACTAGCAAGTGAGCACAAGCAGTAACTTAGAAGCAATAAACTTCAGGTTTTAAACTAAGCACTGCTGCTGACTCTTTGGGTGGTCTTAGCTTCTCCAACGGCTTCACCCTCTCCTTCATTTTACAGTGCATCTTTCCCTTTGATCTGCAAAGCACTTATATAATCGATCATCCCATAATGCGATATACAAATACAATAATGTCTTTTTTTTTCTTTAACAATCAAAAATGCTTACTTTGGAAAGATGAGGAAAGCTATTTGTTTGAAGGGGATGTCTTTTTTTCAAGTTACTCACATGATTATATTCCACCCCTTCTATTTCTTTCTTTATTTGAAGTATTGATTGGACCACTTTCCCAACCTGAGGGTCTTCATTCTTCATGCAGGCTAGAATGAGAACAATTATAATATCCATTTAATAATAATAATAATAATAATAATAATAATAATAATAATAATAATAATAATAATAAAGTTGGAAGGGACCTTGGAGATCATCAAGTCCAACCCCCTGCTCAGGCAGGAAACCCTATACCATTTCAGACAAATGGCTGTCCAGTCTCTTCTTAAAAACTTCCAGTGTTGGAGCATTCATCACTTCTGGAGGCAGGTTGTTCCACTGGTTAATTGTTCTAACTGTCATGAAGTTTCTCCTTAGTTTTAGGTTGCTTCTCTCATTGATTAGTTTCCATCCGTTGCTTCTTGTCCTGCCTTCAGGCGCTTTGGAAAATAGCTTGACACCCTCTTCTTTGTGGCAGCCCCTGAGATATTGGAACACTGCTATCATGTCCCCCCTCATCCTCTCTTTCTTAAACTAGAAATACCCAATTCCAGGCTGACAAATCTTCATTGTCGTGAGAAGGTTACAGACAGCTGACAGGAATTTTGAATAGAAGAGGCCATGCTAAAACAAGAGGGCATATTTGTATTTTGTTTGCTTATTTTTACTTAAGCCAGTTCCTCCTATTTATTTCTAAAACTTACAACAGCTTCCTATGTTAGCCATGACAAATAATGCTTTCTTTGCTGGGTGCTTTGCTGAAAAAGTTTGTTTTGATATTGATGCTTTTTAAAAGCATCAAAAGTTTGTTGTATATGCACAGTCACACAAAGAGAGTTTTATTTGTGTTCTTCAACAGTTTTCACATGCATCACCATTATGTCAGTTTTGAATATACTTTGCTAGGAGAATTCCAGAATTCCTAGTCAACTTAGGGCAATGTTTCTCAACATTCAGCTATGTGAACTTCAACGTTCAAAATAGGGAAACAGATCTAGAAAAAACAAAAGAAAAAAATCCAAAGATCTCTGAACTCAGAATTAAAAAAAAAAAAAAAGTTGGAGGGAATATCCTGAAATTATGGGGAAAAAATCTCAGCATCAGAACTTCTAGTAGTAGAAGATGGAATTAAATCAGCACTCCAGTAATTATCAAATCAGAAGCATGAAGACCTGATGAAATACCAACAAAATAAGAATCACCAAATTTTCTAACCAAACTATGCCAGCAAATCTAGAGAAAAACAAATTTATGTACCAAATGTCACCAACATTCCTGCTGACAAGCTCAGCATCTTTAACTGCTGAGCCATTGTGCTCCTTAAAATTATATAAAAAGATTAAACTAATGACCACTAGCGCAATAGTCAGTCTTAGAATTGGCAACGAAGATCATTGAGGTGGTAGACAGCTTCCGCCATTCATGATCAATCATCAACATATAAAGGAACAAGCAGTCAAGAAATATGTCACAGACTAGCCCTTGGTAGGGCAGTCATGGAGATTTTGGAAAAGCTATCCAAATGCCATGATATCCATGCCTACAAAGGACAGAATCATGCAAGATTTCCTGAAACAAACAAGGAATTGAAATTTGGACTGAAATGAAGCAAGAAAGGAAGAATATTGATAATCTGAATATGGTATTGAAGAAAACTCTTGAGATTCCTTAGATAGCAAGAAAGCAACCAAATGGGTCATCAAACAAATCAACACAGAGTTCTCATCTGAGGCACAAATGATCACACTCAAATTATCCTATTTTGGACACCTTATGCAAAGACCTAGCTCTCTAGAAAAGATTCTAATTCTAGTAAAGATGGAAGGAAAAAGAAGAGGACATCCAGTAGCAAGATGGATGGATTCAGTTACAGTCCACCATTGGAAGACTTAAAAGACCAGGTTAGGGATAGATCATCATGGAAAAAGTCTATTTATGTGGTAGCTAGGAGGTGGCAACTGTTTCATGCACATAATCAAATTTGTTTCCATCAGAGTAAAAATAGATCTGATATGCAGAATGACACATTTAATAAAGTGTTAAAAACAATAAAAGAGGTTAAAAAAGAAGGAAGTGAATCCTACAGAACTGAAATCTGTATCATTTGATGTAAACTTTGAGATTCTTAGAGTACAGGTTTACTCAAAAGTAAGAATGAAAGCCAACTATGTTATGAATGAATCCCATAGCCATTGATGGAGGAATAAAGCAAATTGAATTCAGTGAGATTAATCTCTGAGTAGAGATTAGACACTGCTAATTTCAACTGATCTAAATCTGGGTTTGAAACTTGTATTTTAAGTGACCTTTGATAAAGTCCCCCAATTTCAAGAAGTCATCGTGTCACTAACGTCAATATAAATAACTTACTATATGGTTAAAAATAATATTGATCTATTCTGCATGATTGTTATAGGGGAAATTAATTTACATACAAGGTTTGAACACTTCTGTGCTATACAAACACTAGGTAACATTAGTTCTGTTTATTCTTATATTTCTCTCTGTATCTGCAGATATGTAACAGTTCAGCAGCGTATATGAAAGTAAAAAAGTGTTCTGAAATAGAGAGTTGATATGGAAAAGAGTAAGAATAAGAGGAGTTCTCTTCAGTATTTAGTTGCCTTGCCAACAATGAATCTCTATAAATTTCACCACCTTAAAAGTTATTGTAGGATATCCTTTTGTCTCATAGCATAATAACTCTACCAATGTTTTCTTTTTTTTCTTCTTTTTTAAAAGAAGACTCTTTGTGAAAGCCTATAATTAATCATTTAAAGAACTGATTAACTTCACTGGTGTAATCTGCTAACAATTACACACAGTATCTCAAAACTGAAGCATTAATTACACTGTACATTGAGACAGGCAGTAATAAGCATATCAAGTAGCTTTGCATATTAGAATCTTTCTTGTTCCTTTGTTTAGAGCAATCCTAAACATGCTTATTCAGAGATACACTTACTCACTGATGCTTAATTGCAGGCAAGTTTGCATCAAACTCGCAAATGCTCAAATCAGTTTATAGTCCAGTTTAACTAAAATATCAGGATGCTCAAAGATTCCCACTCTTAATGGTTACTCAAATATGATTTATTTTCAAGTAACCAGCCAAGCTCATTAATTGGTTATAGTGAAGAACTTTGGTTTGCTCCAGTGATCTTGTCAAGGAAACAGGATCAAATCTTACCTAGAACTCAGATTCCAGATGGTATTTCAGATATCCCTAAATACCTATTTAAAAATCTTTAAAAATCCCTTCCACCTTGTTCCAAAATGTGGAGGTGCCCTTATGTATTCCTGGCTCACAACCTCAAAGTCACAACTGCATGGAGTATCATTAGATAGCTATCCAGAAAAACTATAGTCCAAAACTTCAGCTGATGGGGACAGCAAATGTCCAGCTTCTGAGGAAGCTAAAATTCTAGCAAATGAGAATCAACATTCCAGGAAACATGTTGACCTTAAATTGTTTACTGAAGTCAATTCAAGTATGGGATGTAATCCAGAATGTGATTTTCTTTCACATTCTTCAGTTCAATTCATAAACAACTCTGTTTATGCTAGCCTCCCTTCCCTCAGCACCCTCACTATCCACATAGATTTCTATTGGTTCCTCACTTCCTGTAATGGTATGTGGAAAGACCTTGGGAGATGGGTGAAGAGATATTGCTTTGGGGTAAGAGACAACACAGCCCATAGCTGAATAGTGGACTGGGTAAGAGGCTTAGGAGGGATCATCCCTAGTTTCTCGAACTTAAAGGAGATGGCAGGAAATTTGTACTTTCAGGCTTGCAAGATTCTGTTAATGTAGCTGTACAATAAAATAAAATTGGCTTATCTGGTTGTGTTTCCTGTCTGGTCTACCTGTCTGGTAAGGCTGACCCTTTTCCATTTCCTTTCCTAGGCCTTCTGTTTGTTTTATGTCCAATATATGCCACTTCCATAGCTCTTGTGTGAATTCCTCTCTCTCCCATATTGTTTTTCCCAAATTCTTTTTAATTGGTTTCAAAGATAAATTTAAAAAGCTACTCTCTCTTGTCCCAGCAAGCATTGTTTATCCCAATTTATTTGCAGAAGTGGAGCCTTTCCAGGATTTGGCTGATATTAAAGGTAAAGATAAAGATTTCCCATCTCCAGTCAACTCTAGGGGAAGTGTTCATCTCTGTTTCTTAGCCAAGGGAGCCAGAATTATCTGAAGAAGGTCTAGGACAACTCAGCACAACCAACAGCCAACTCACTGTGGGACAACTTGCTGCAGGACATTGTGTCCTGCCTCCCATACACAGTAGACAGTCCCCAGTTTGCGTACAGATCAAAAAGATCTACAGAGGATGCCCTAACCATCACTCTCCATACTGCTCTGACTCATCTGAAGCAGCAGAGGACCTAGATAAGGATGCTCTTTGTAGATTTTAGCTCTGCATTTAACACAATTCTTCCTTACACACTGCTGTTTAAACTTAACCTCAGACTTTCACATTCAGTCTGCCTTTGGATTATGAACTTCTTGTCTGGATGCTCTCAAAGAGTTAGATTAGACAACTATATCTCTTCAGCCCTTATTCTTAATATTGGCTCCCCACAGGGTTGAGCCACCTGCTTTACACCCTTTACACTTATGATTGCAACCCCACTCATCCCAGAAATATTATTATTAAATTTGTGGATGATATAACAGTGGTGGGGCTTATCTCCAAAGGGGATGAGTCTGCCTACTGGGATGAGGTGGAGTGGTTGCAGAGACAATAATTTGGTTCTCAACACCACTAAGACCAGGGAGCTTATAGTAGATTATAGGAGGAATAGGTCAGACATTCAGCCCTGATCATCAGTGGATACCATGTGAAGTGGGTGGCTAGCTTTAGGTTTCTGGGTATTACCATAAAGGAGGACCTGGCCTGGAGTGTTCATGTTATAGCATTGGTTAAGAAGGCCCAGCAGAGATTATATTTCTTGAGACTTCTCAGAAACAACAACTGAAAAACTGCTGGTGACCTTCTACTGTTGTTCCATAGAGAGCATTCTAATCTATTGCATTCTAACCTATTGTGGTGTGGTTTGCCAACTGCACTCCAGAGGGTCATTACCATCACCCAGAGGATTATTGGCTGCCCTTTCCTCCTCCCCCCCCAGACAAACTGTACAGTTCCTGCTGTCTTAGGAAAGCTCAAAACATTCGTAAAGATTCATCTCATCCTGGACATTTCTTTTTTGAACTATTACCATCTGGCAGACGGTACAGGATAAAAAAACAAAGACAAATATACTGAAAATAGTTTTTATCCCATAGCTGTAACCATATTAAATACTACTGTATAGTGCAACATTAAAGTGCAATATTAGGGGCAGCACAATGGTGAATAGAATGTGAAGGATGTGTGTATGCTTATGTAGTGTGCATTGTGGACAGCACTTAATTTCGTTGTGAGATACACAATGACAATAAAGGTGTTCTATTCTATTCTGTATTAATCATTTCATTCAGTTACTTTTTATTATTGGTGACCACGTTTTCAAACAAATTATTGTAACTCTTATATTTATGACTTTATTTTATTATTATTAGTCACAGGTCTGTTGAAATTAATCTAACGTTTGTATTTGTTGAACTGTCTGGCAGAGAGTTGTCCTGTGGTGAGTTGGCCATGGCAAGTTGGCTGCAGTGAGTCCAAAGACCCTTTCCATGGTCATTTGGTCAGCACAACTACTTATGCCGAGGCTCATGGAACACTGTTATCTTCCCACCAAAGTGGTACCTATTTATCTACTCACATTTGCATGCTTTCAAACTGCTAGGTTGGCAGGAGCTGGGCCAAGTAATGGGAGCTCATCCTGTCACACAGTGCTCGGGTCTTGAAGCAGGGCTGTCAGCTTTTCAGCTGATAAGTTCAACGTCTTTAACCACTGAGCCATCATGCTGACATTACAGGATCAGAGATTGCCCTGTACCGTGGTACATTGCCCCCTACCTTAAATAATTTTATCTTAGCTAACATCCCTCCTCAGGGCAAATCTCAAAGTTTTTTCCAGGTTGGGATGCAATACTCATAACTGAGTGAAATGAGAGAGCCCTTGATAGGATGAAGCCAGGACTAGGTATATGTAATTGTACCAACTGCCAAGGTATTTCCTTATCAATGGTATTGTGACCATCACTCAGGACATTATTTTAAGCAGCTGTCACCACAATTGCAACAGCATTTCACTGCTTGTATTTTAAATCCAGTGCTCTGACTGGGTGGATTGCTTTGGTCAGCCCCATTTTCCAGTTCCTGCAATCCCACTGAGGTAATATGGGGGCCTGGGAGCCAAATAAAGAATAGCCACTGTGTCTGCATAAGAAATCTGGGAGACAGAGAAAAGTTTTCCCACAGAAACACCAGCAATTTTCCCTCTTCTTTTCTTTTTAAGAAGGGAAAGGAATGAATGAAATTGAGGAAGGATGATGAGGCACTCAGCAACTGGCCAGTATGCCAGTAATGATTAGCTGGCTTTTTAAATTTTTCATGTGTTAGCCAAAAATGGCCAGTGCAACTTAAATGTGGTTGTTTTGTGAGTTATAGACTTGCAAGCATGTAAGTAACATGTTCACAGGATCTCCATGTCAGCAAATAGCAAAACAGCCCAGATCAATCTCAGATGGAATCAGAAGAGTTCAAAAACAAATAGAGGTTATTGATAATTCTTTTCAGTGGAGATATATCAAAATGTTCCTATCATATATAATTGGCTTGGGTAATATCTGTCCCATTTCACCCCACTCTTTCCTTTGTCCTCCTTCAATGGATTCTCTTTTGAAGAGGAGCAGAAAGCTAGAAAAAACATACATATTTCAACTTAATACATGTGTTTTTGTAGCAATAGTGGGTAGGTGGAACTGGCTTGTTGTACTATTTAATTATTAAAGATATTTAGCTATTACTACCATTCCACTCTTAATGGAATTAACCATTCTGCTCTCCAGGCTGAGTATTATGCTAAATATTGTTCCACTGCAAATGTACTATTTTATGCAAAACCTGGTTATTATTAATTACCAAATGTCTTACTTTGGCAGAAGCTAAAATTTAGAGATCACATTATGCTAAAGCCAAGCCAATGCTATTCTTTTGTACAGCAATGTGTTGCTGTAGATTGTGTTTCTCAATTTGTCAGCATTAATATGTGTGGACTTCAGCTCCTGGAACTTTCCAGCCAGCATGCCAGCTGAGGAATTATGGGAGTTGTAGTCCACACATCTTTAGGTTGCTAAGGTTGAGAAATACTGCTGTAAATGATTGTTTCTTTTGAGTAGGCAAAGACATTTTTTCCTTCCATTTAAAGCAGGGAGAGGTAACAATGATTTTTTAAAAAAGATATGGCACAAAGGTTCTGAAGTAACATCTGCCAATTATTTAATGTAGCCCTGAAATTGCCTCTCTCCACTGCTATCATTTTATTGATGAATGCTGAATCAATATAAATCCCTGATCAAATATTTGTATGGAAAATTATCACAAGAATTAGCCTTCAAAGCCTTTTTGTATTCTTAAAAACTAGGAAATAAATTGAGGGATTCAGCGGTATGCTTGGTATTTTTTAAGGAATAATGATGTTATTCTTAGACATATTTTTGTTTATTTTTTTAAACATCTGGAAGGTTAAGAAGCAGAACCTTTGTCTGATCCTACACAATCAACTTTCTTTCCATGATATTTTGTACTTATAGTTCTATTATAGTTTGTCCTCAACTTACAACAGTTCATTCAGAACCGGAAAAAGAAAGTATGTCTTCTCAGAATACTTTTTAAACAATGGGATTTACTGCAATAAAGTAGCCATGAATGACTCCTGGATAAGTCCCTGCAATATTTTTGGCAAAAGTTTTGGAAGTGTTTTGTCCTTGCCTTTTCCCTAGGGCTGAGACTGGCCTAAGGTCACTCAGCTGGTTTTGTGCCTAAGGCAGAACTAGAATACACAGTCTTCCAGTCTCTAGCCTGGTACCTTAACCACTATACCAAACTAGATTTCTGAATTCCAATTTGATGGTTACAAAGGAAATTGGACTTATTTATGACAGATCAGACTAGCTACTTCTATATATATGCATGGCTAGATAATATTTTCTGACTTCCAAGCCAACAGTGTAGGAAGTCATTTGTTAATTTGTAACTCCTTACTCACTGTATGACACAAAATACTAAAGTTAGTCATCAAACTTTGGGCTGACCAAGAAGGATGTTGTTTTACAATTGAAGATAATGGGACTTTTTCTGGGAAAAGCATGCCTGGCTAAGGGATTCTGGAGTTGAAGTCCACAAGTCATAAAAGGGCCAAGTTTGAAGACCCCTGTTTTAAATCAATAGGCAGTAGTTACTAGAGAAATTGCTCTGTCTAAACTATTCTGTTTTGTAGTTTGCCTAAGGTGCACAACTGGTACACATATTGAATTCCAGATACAATGAAGTAAGCACATATTTTCAAAAATAGGATTTTGTTTATTTGTGTCAGAAGCTTCAGAATTAAAATAAGGCATACTATTCTATAAAATAGAAGATTAAAATATGTACAAGTTAAACATATCTTGCCCAGAAACTACCGTGTTTCCCTGAAAGTAAGGCCTACCTCAGAAATAAGCCCTAGCTTGATTTGGGGGGTGGGCCTAATATAAGCCCTACCCCAAAAATAAGATCTAGTTTGGGGGCGAGTCACAAACTTAAAAATCAAGCTAGGGCACAGGTGAGGGTGTGGAGCTGCCCCACGCACCCCGCACCCACTTACCTTGAAGCCAGGCCTCTCTTCGCCAGCCCAGCTCTTCTTATGAGGAATATTTTGTAGCCAGGCCTGCATTTCTCAGTCACAGGCCTTTCCGGAAGGCCACTGCAGCCAAGAACCAAGCTATGAATTCAATCCATAGCTCGGTTCTGCAAGACCTCTGCAGCCAAGGACTGAGCTATGGATTGAATCCATAGCTTGGTACTCAGCTGCATAGGCCTTCCAGAAAGGCCTGACTGTGAAATGTAGGCTGGAATGCAGCTGCACAATGAAGCTGCTCCTTCCAGAAGAAGTGGACCTGCTGGACGGGGCTGTCGGTGCCAGATAGAAAGTTCACATCAATTTATATCACCACAGACACCACTCTTTTCACTGGACTTAAAGATTTAGCTATAAGCCTTCCAGCAAAGAAAAAACAAAATATGTCATATTTACATTTGAGTTAATTGACACACCTAACATATTTCCCTCTACTGTTCCTCAGAAAGAGGCAGTATAACTTTAAAATAATTCTTGCCACATCATTCTACTTAGGTGAAATTTAAAATATGACATCCAATTTATCAGGGACATATTTTATTATTACAAAAATACTTGAGAATGTATGAGAGAAATAAAAAAGTGAATTTGTAGCACAATATGGTGAGATCCAGAAAACTATATCATTTCATATTGCTAATTGATAGTGTTTTTAAAGAGTTTGTTAAGGATTATATTTATTTAGATATCCACAAAACCAGAGAATTCCAATCAGCAGTTATGTTTTCTGTAAGAACAATAAGAATTTTACTATCCATGTAGTAAAATAGTATTATATATGTAAACCTGACATATATATATATATATATATATATATATATATATATATATATATATATATATATATATATATATATATATATATATATATATATATATATATATATATATATACACACATATATATATATACACATATATATATATATACACATATATATATATACACATATACACACACACACACACACACACACACACACACACACACATATATATATATCTTGCAAACTAAAATCCGACCACCCACTTAACTATAGACACTGCTATGGCATTAAACCCAAGTGAACTGAGAATTGCCTAGCTTTTCTGATGCGCTTTGAAAAGTAGAAGGGAAAAAAGCAGATTAGGAGGATACTTTCAAGTGGCAGAGATAGAATGAACTGAGCCTTATACTATGAAAGAAGTGAAGGAATGCAAGCCTCGAGCAAGGCTTAGGATCCTCCCTGAAAGCAGGGTAGGAGGGAAAGGGAGAGGAGAAAGAAATTGAAACACTGGCTTCTTGAATAGAAAAGTTTATGGAATGTCCTTATCAGTGACAAAGATGGGAGTTTGTTCTTCATTAGTGGCTTTGATGTTTATTTATTGGTTTTATATGCTATTTCACTTAAACCAATTCTAAGCAGCTCACACTTTCTACAATGCAATGTGCTGGTCAAAAGCAAGAAGATCATGTACATTGGAAACTAAACAACCTTCCACTGCTATGGTCACACTCTTGGGCAAACATCCCCACCACCACCATTCCTCAAATTCTCTCTAATAGCCTAGGTCTTAATTGACTTCTAGGATACTAATAAAGAGAGAGCAGCCTTTTATCTATTGGAGAAGTTGCTCCAACAGAAAGGGCCATCACAGGGAAGGCTCAACCAGTCAGGACTTCTGAAACTGATGGAAAAGGCACAGGAAGTTCTATCTTCTTGATCTAACCAGATGGAAAGATCCCATTTGTGTCAGGGATCCCACCTAAATCCCAGAGCTAATAGGTTGAAAAAGATGTCAGTAAAGGGCTTTTTTCTGCTACTTCTCTCCTTCTACTTAATTGTGGAGTAGAAAATGTTACAGGAAGGCTAGCTCAGTAGGATGACCCATTCTTCCGCATGTAGAGAGCTCCAGATTCAAACTAGGACCAAATTTCTACATTCACACTAGGGAAAAGAATAGATTGTCTCAAGCTCTAATTTGTTGGAGGCATCTACCAACTCTTGAGTTTGAGATAAGACTATGCAATAGTTGGGTTTGTGCTGGGGTATGTCCTAACATTTTGAAGCAAGCAGCAGCAGATGTAGCAGCTACATATATTCATTCAAGAGTAAATCTGACCCAGATAAAACAATATAGAACTATCATGAGAATAGTGGAGGTCTCTCAGTGGACAAATGTATCTCAATCACATATCTAGTGCCAATTAGTCCATTCAGGTACCCCAAAGATAAAGATAACAGGTCACATTTTTCAGTCCTGGCCCAAATGTTTAACTACATTTCCTGGTTGATTTGTATATTGAAAATATATTAATTTAAAAATTGAAGAGGTTTTTCCCCTCTCTTTGACTTGTTTTGATTTTATTTATCATCACTACTCAGTTCTACAATAGTTCTACTATTTCTTAACCAGAACCAGCTGCTGATGATGGTGAATCTGGAAAGACATTGAAGTGGGTAGCTGGAACTGTCTTGGCAGAAGACTCCAAAGCCTCTGCTCCCTAGTCCTGAAGGTTACACTCCCTCCTGCCCTGTTTACTTTGCGGTAAGTCTAGTGGGAGTCATCTCTAAGTAGAAGTTCATATGCTAGCTTACTTGGTCCAAATCTTAAGCTAAATCCTTTACTGTAAATCTCTAAAGTGCATCCAAGAAATTGGAATTAGGAAATGACTAGCTTGAGAGCCAGTTTGGTGCTGTGGTTAAGACATCATGCAGAAGCCAGTAGACTGAGTCCCATCTTAGGCACAAAGCCAGCTAGATGGCCAGTCACTTTCTCTCTGCCCTAGAAAGGAGTCAATAGCAAACAATTTCTGAAAAACTTTGCCAGGAAAACTGCAGGAATTTGTCCAGGAGGTCTGCAAGAATCGGACATGACTTTACAGAAGGGGGGGCAGAAACTGAGTTGCTGTTTATTTTGAGATTCGACTTGGAACCGAATGGCAAAGAAAGTGTGCACTTTGTTCTCTTAAAAGTTGCATCCTGTGACATCTAACAACAAAACTGTTGGTTATGATGATGATACGGATAACAATGATGCCAGGATTAGCAATAAACTTTACTGCCATGTTTTTTTTAATTGAATTATTTTTTTAAAAAAAACACGTTTGCTTGAAAGAAAGTTGAAATAACCGGCTGACAACATCAACTTCGATTTAAAGGAAATTCTCCTTTAGAGCATCTTCTCTGTCCACCACGGGCATTTCAGTCGAAGCCAACGACCTGCTTTCTCCCGTCCCTAACTTTTCGGGTGCCCTTCTGATCTCTCCGACTTGGCGGCTCTTCTCCTTCGATTCGAGATGCGGAGAGGATGCGATTTTTCACCCAACGCGGTCCTTTCCCTCCTAAGCCAAACCGTTATAAGAAAATTCTCCTGTCAGGGAAAAAAAGAAGGCGACGCTTTGTGCGGAACAGGAAGAGTTAACCCTCAGCTATCCCCACCTCCACAGCAGAGAACCGCATCGAGTAGCCCGCATTCATAACCCACCCACCATTAGCAAGTACCACTGAAAACATCAACAAAACCAACAAAATCCGAATGGTTGGTTGGTTGGTTTTGATTCTCAGCATCTGTGTAGCAAGCTGAAGTCATCTTTTTAGTCTGGAAGAGGCAAAGGGATTTTAGAGAGCTAATTTCTGGGAGAATGGCTTTTAGAGGCTTCCTTCCATTCTGGCGCAAATCTTTTTCTCCCAACCGCCGAGAAAGGAAAGGAAAAGGAAAGAAACGTTTAACCTAATTCCCAGCATTTCTATTTACTTATCTGTCTGGGTTCCGGCATTTTCCACCACGAGCAAGATATATTTGCATTTGCTCTGAAACTTTTTTTTATTTTATTTTACTTTCATCCCTAAAAACCCAGCAAGCTGCGGGCGTTGCACTAGCATTCTTTTCCGCGGTCCTTTCATCCAAAGGAAAAAAAAGCAGTAGCCAAAGCAGTCAGGCGGGGATGAAGAAACAACCGTCCTGCCGAGACCCGAGTCCTCCATTCTCTTCTCTCCGCTCTTACTCCATCCTTTCTTAATGTTCATCTACCAAGGCTTGCTTCCTTTCCCGGAAAAAAAGTCTTTCAAAGTACAGAAATAACAGCCCTAAGGTGGAGAAAGTGAAACGGCAATTTTCTGGCAATCGGGAGAAGCTTAAAAAATCATACCCAACGAGCTCGCTCCAGCCAACAAGAACGCACTCTTTTCGGGCAAGGCAGAAGAGGGAAAAAAAATGGCAAAAAAATTCGCCTATGTGTTTAATATATATATATTCGCGCCCGTCGATTGTTATATTAATATCGAGCGTCGTCATGTAAACGCTTCGAGGCCTTCCCCTTTCTTTGCTACCCATAAAGACCTTCCACTCTGGCTACCCTGGAGGGAAGCGGTTCCTTATCCCAGAGTGTTTAATGCTTGTGAAAATAGGGAAAGGCTATCCGATTGTCTCTGTTATGCTCACTGAGCAAGAGGACCGTTCTCCTTTCGGACACAAGGGGTCGCTGTTGCGATCGTGTGAAGGCCAAACTCTAAACGGTATAAAACCTCCCTTCTCGGCGTGGAGATAGTGGCGATGCTCGAGGTGGTGGAAGAATTCAAGGCACCAATATATACACGGAATAAACATGAGCCTCGTATGTGCTCCAAATGCTGTATATCCAATGTAGAAGTCTTTAATAGGAGGGGGAGAAAAACCGGCTCGTGAATACTAAAGTGACAATCCAAAGAGTGCCTTGCAAAAATTTGCGGTCTCAGAGGCGCGTGAATGCAGAAACGTTCTGCGTAGAGGTTAGAGATCTACCAACAATCCTTTTACCTTTGTACTGTTACCCCGAACGGGGCCAAGGAACGAAAAACTGAACGCTTTACTACCGTAGAACTAGGCAGTGGCTTCTTAAAGGAGAATCGTAGTTAGTCGATCGGGACGTAAATGTGACTCGGAGAATACGGGACTAGTCATTCAACCCGACTCTAAACCAGGTTAGGGAAGGTGAATTAAAGCAAAGGCACTTCCTTTCACCTCCGAGAACCCGAGCGGTTGGCACTTGCCCGCATTGTGCCTTTAAAGGGGAGGGCGGAGAGCAAGACGACCCCCTCGGTTTTCATCTGCGGAGCTTCCAGGGACCTAGAAGTTCGCCCCGTTTCCCACCCTTGCCTACGGGATCCCCGCTGGTGTTCAGCTTCCTAGTCAGGCGAGAAGAAATCCTGGGAGTCGTTTCTGCATGTCGAGCTGAAGCTTGTGGATGAGTTAGACGGCATTTATTTTGGTTAAATTATCTGGAATGAAAGGCCCCTCCTTCTTTGGCGGTGGATTTGGGTCCCCCACGCCTAAATCCGTAGTGTTACTCATCTTGCTGCTGTTGCTTTACAGACTAAACCTAGCAATGTCGCGGTGAGGGGAAGGCGCGTGGGGAGGGGGGCAAGAGTGAAAGAAAGAAACTGGGCTCCTGTCCGCCTCTTTCCTGGATGCGAATGAAATTCACCACAACTATCTGGCCCCCATCTGCCACTGTGTATGTGCTGAATCTTGAAATATACCAGCCATGTTTGTTTATAGTCCACGTTTGCCTTCTGACCTTCTCGGAGGATCATTTTCAAGACGGCCAACTGAGTAAGCTCCGCTGGACGCTAAATTCTCCCTCCCCTTTGTTTTTTTTTTAGCTGAAGTTGAAAAGCGGGTTAGGTCCCCTTCTTACAAATCTCAATAGCAACAACCACAGCAACTTTCAAGTGACGCTGTTGGTTATCTCTTTCGTTTAGATAGAACGTGCTTAAAATTCATATGCACCAGGTAATAACGAAGGTTGGGCGTCTTGAACGCATTTTTACATCTACACTCGTGGAAAGCTTTGGGAGTGGCTGGGAAATGGGGCGATTTTATTTACTGAGGCTGGATAAGAGATGGGTTACCTCGATTCCCCTCAATGAAGCCGAACCACTCCAGAAAGAGACCCAACTTCGTATACAGACTATATATTTTCCTTCTTTGTTGATTCCCCCCCCCCCGTCTCTTCAGAGAAAACTCTTTTTGATATATAGACTTTGTCCAACCGCTAGGCAGAGTCAGGTAGCATTGAAAAACAAAATTTCCCTAATATTTTAGCAGTCAAAAGGTCCGCTTATTCTGAAATCGTTGGAGGAAGGGGAGACCTGGGAGCAAATGCTGCGTGTATGCATGTGTCTGTGTGCGCATGAAGGAGTGGGCAGTTAGAATATGAGCTAATAAACTTTCTACCAAGAGACTATCAATTGAACCTTACTTCTTGCTCACTTAACAGGATGATTCTATGCCGTGTCAGGAGAAATCAATGCCCACCTTCCCAAGGTGAGGAGTAGCACTTCCCTAAGTAGTGATTTATAATGTCTTACAGCGCCATCCAACCATCACTGTGTCGATAGAACAGTAAAGCAGACTTGCCTTGTATTGTATCACCGAAAGGATTCGTCGCTATATTTCATTCACCACGAACCGGCATATTATCACGTGTATTTTCTACGTGTGTTTAGGATCAGGTGCCATTAGTTTTACTAGTGATTAAGATTAGATTCGAGTTTCAACGTAGGACGCCCACACACATAGGCAGAGATTGTCTAGAAGTCATTATTAATCATGGGGATAAGAAACGGCCTTTCTAATGGACATCTGAAGTGGCAAAGTACTTCCAGGTTCCTACCGACAGTAAAAGCAGTAGTTGGGAACTAGAAGTATCAGTAGGTTTGGTTGGGGAAATGATCTGCCAGTTTTCTCAAAAAAAAAAAAAAATCTACGGGCAGCACACAATAGCAGTAGTTGTAATAAGATTGTCTTTCCAAAATAGTAGAGCCACCGGAGGAAATGTTTCAGTCTAGCTAATTTTCCCTTCGTCTATCCGCTTACTCAGGAGTAAATTCCACTGAAATTCCAGGGGGGGGGATTTTTACCTGGGGGCCTGGGTGGCGGTGGGAAACGCACTACTTTCAAGCGCTAAACAACTGCGAGTAGATGCGATGTTATCACTCCCCCCCCCACGTCCTTGTCACTACTACGGGAATAGAGAAGCCGCGAAAAGAAATGAGGGAAACTGAAGCTTTACGGGCAACCAGGATCAAGCCGCTGTCAATGCCCTGTCAACCGGAGTCTCGCTGACGCTTTTATCCTTCGCCTCAAATAATAATTAAAACAAACAAAAAAAAATGACCCCTCCCCCCCTCCAAAAAATAGCAAGCGAAAATCTAAGCGGCTAAGCCTTTATTGCCCCCTTTTTGTGGCATAAATCAGATTGCATGGCTTTTAATCCGCCGCTCCTCCTCCTCCTGCTTTTCCCCTCCCACAATATTTGATCAGTCACCTGATCCATATTTCCCTCTCCCATCCCCCCCCACCCCCGCCCACCCCTCAAACAGCCTACATAGTTGAGGGAGGGGAAGCGTTTAGAGAATAAACCGTCTTGTTTCTTTCTTTTTCCTCCAAAAAAAAAGAAAGAAAAGAAAAGAAAGAAAGAAAGAAAGAAAGAAAAAGAAAAAAAGAAAAAATCCTGCGCGACTGTAAGGGAGAGAGGGGTGGTGATCAAAGGCAGCTGCTTGCTTTAAGCCTATGAAAGGGGAGGCGTGTTGATGCAAACGGGGGGGGAATAAAAACGGATTAAGAGTGTGGAGGGGGGGAGAGAAATCAAACGAGGAGCGAAAAAGTTGCCTCTGGTTCCGTCCTCCCTCCCTCCTCTCCCCCTCTCCCTCCTCTCCTCTCCCCCCTCCCAATATTTCTCTGCGTCTGTCGCGGATTTCTCCAAGCAGCCGCCTCGCCAGTATCGCCAGCCCCTGAAATATGATAATCAGAACAGCTGCTTCTGTGTTCCCTCCGGCCAATCAGAAGACGGCAGGTTTGACGTCCCCGCGGCCGACGTCGGCCAATGACGAGCGAGCTGAGTTGGAGCAGAGAAGTTTGAGTAAGAGATAAGGAAGAGGCTCGTGGTCGAGGCGCGCGGAGTTCTACGCACTGGGCAGCGCCTCCGCCGCTCTCTCGCTTGCCTGGACCGGCAGCCCGCGGGGGGTTTTCTTCGAGCGGAGCCCACCCTCAGCGCAGGAAGAAGGGAGCCCGGCTATCCCGCCTTCTTGAGGCCGATTCCAAGCGCGGCGGCAGAGCCAGCAGCATCCCTGCCGTCCCTTGACAGCATCTTCTTCTTCCCACCCTCTCCGGGGCAAAAAGCAGCCGCCGGTTTATTTTTATTTTTTTTATTTATTTATTTTTTTCATCTTGGGAAAGTTCCTGTGCAGCCGTGCACCATTTCACTGTGGACACTATACCCTTGGGTAGAGATGGGCGATATGGGCGACCCACCGAAAAGTAAGAAAGCGACGGTTCGAAGCGCTTCGGTCGGTTATTAGCTGGTCCTCGCGATCATGAAGGCGAAGTAGGAGCAGCGAATCGTTTGAAGTAGGAAGGCAGGGTGGCCCCCGGGCGCCGGTGGCGATCCGTTTCGCCTTGGAGCGTAGATGCTGAAAGGCTCCCCAGCGGGCTCGCTTCTCCTTCAAGGGAAAAGCCGCCGCTTAAAAAGTCGGAGATATAAACGAGGGAGCGTGGAAACCGGAGTGGGGCAGCGGGGGGGGGTAGGGGGAGATGTCTCATTTTTACGTACTGAAAATCTGTTCTGCTGAAGGTCGGCGGGAACCATCTTTTCCCTCCAATACGAGAGGAATCTGGTGTCTTGCCTGGGGGAGGGGGGAAGGGGAGCGAAAGGGTCCCGCTCAGAGGCCCGTCCGAGTCTCGGCAATGACTTTGAGCAAGTTGCGGCGCTGCTACCAACCTTTCGGATGTCCAGGAGTGCCACCCTAAACCCGAAGGATCCAATTTGCTCTCCAACAATAGATTTCTCTCCCTAGCCACATTTGATTCGGAACGAAATCCCGGCTGCGGTCCGCCCCAGCTGGGACAGACAGTTCGCTTCCCGCGCCGGCTGAATCCAAATTCTGGCAAAAGGGGGAGAAATTGGGGGGGGCGAGTGAAAAACCACAAACCAAAGCCCTCCGGCTGGGTTGGTTCGCGCATTCTGCTCCGTGCTTAATTTTTCTGACCCACTCCTCGCCCCCCACCCACCCCCGACTCAAAATTACCCCCGAGCGTTTTATTGGATTGGTTGAAAAGCGTGGAAAATGAGCACACTTCTCCGACCCTCCCCCTCTCTGTACATTTTCTTTTTTAACTTTTGCGTTCTGCCTTCTCCCTCAGCCTGGGAAGCCTTTGATGGAGCCACACACACCACCTCATCCCGACTGCTGTCCTAAAACGCCGCGGTCTCTCTTGCACCCGCTCCCTCCCTCCCTCCTTCCTCTCCTTCTTTCTGTTTTTTTTCCTCCCTTCTCCCCCCCTCCCTTGCCCGAAAATGCAACGCGACCTCAACCGCTGCGGCAAGCAGCGCGTTTCCCAAAGAGCAGCGAACCGAGCTCAGGCGGCGGGCTTGACGGGGACTAATAAAACGCGTTTATCTCAGTAGGAGTGCGAGCGCTTCGTCAATTATGTCTCTTCTCCTCCTTTGCCTTTCAGAAAAACGGCTGATTTCCTTGTGCGTCGGTTGCGGCAATCAAATCCACGACCAGTATATTCTGCGGGTTTCCCCGGATTTGGAATGGCACGCGGCGTGTTTGAAGTGCGCGGAATGTAACCAGTATTTGGACGAGACTTGTACGTGCTTTGTAAGGGATGGGAAAACCTACTGTAAGCGAGACTACATCAGGTACGGAGCCTCTCTTGCTTGCGTGGTCTCCCCTCCCCCTCCGCACCAGGCAGGGAGTTATGGCGACTAGTAGATCCGGGGGGGAAGAAGGGAGGACGTCAGTGCTGGTTCTCTTCCAACTGAACAGCCGAGATTCTTCTGGTTCTTACAGGCGAACCTGATTCTTAGGTCAGAATCTTTCTCGAGCTCCATTTTACCCCTTCAGAAGCCTGTATTGAGAAAGGTACACACAGGCTCCTGAAACACACACGCATACACAAAACACACACACACACACACACACACACGAAGTTTAAGACACAAGCATACCCCGTGGTTAGAAAGGGGGAGAAACATAGTAAACAGCGAGGGCCGAGGAAAATAAAGAGATGCAGACAAGAGATAATTACAGAGGGATGGGTTTCCCCCTTTTTTATATTTCAGGTTTATTTTTTTTATCCGTATGAGGTGGAGGCAAGTTGCCTAGAAATATTTTCCCCTTCCTTTTAAAAATAAGCTCTCCACAAACAGGCCGGTTTGGAAGTAAGCAACTCCATTCTCCTGAGTAAACATCTTCAGGGTTTAGGGGGATCAGTCAGATCAGTTGAAGGCCGCCTCTTTCTGAATTCTTGTCTGTTGTGTGCGTTTACTTCCTGGATAATTGAGGAAGGACTCGAGGCCAGCTGCTTTGCCATAGTCAGGATTATTAACTTCTTGGCGTCAAACGTATGCAGGTGGAAAATAAATGTATTAATCCCACTTCACACCCTCAAAAGAAAAATTTAAAGATAAGCCTCTAGATAGAAGAAGCCGAACAAAAGTGTCCTAGAACTGTCTACGTCAAGCGCGATTATTATTTTTAAAAAATGTTCCATGGCCACTAAATTGGCTGGGAAGGAAATATATGAACCTCTTTGGGGGGGGGACAATCAGAAGAGAGCTACTGACGCTCCAGTTCTCTGGCCTGGAAGCTTCATTCGAAAGAAGATCCAAAGCATCAAATAGCTTAAGAATCCGGGTTGGGGGTGATGGTGCGTGTCTCCCGGCTCCTCTTTTTCGATTGTTCTGGTGAGGACTACGGTAGTTTGAGGCTTGTGTAATATTTAGAGGGGCAGCTGCAATTTGCTGTCATTCAGAGGGATCCAGCCCTCTTTCTTTAAATAAGCGTCCCTCCCCTGAACTCTTAGCTAATTAAGTGTATAATTGAAATGAGGTGGGAGGTAGTGGGGGTGGGAGGTTTCTCCTGCGCGGTATGGGGGGGGGAGAGAAAGAGATTTTCTATTTTTCAGGGAAGTGCGTTAGGAAAAGAAAATAACCACCACTCCCCTTAATGCCCATTCTAGCAGGCCTCTTCATCTTTTAGAAAATAAACCAAGGATGCGGTTGCGATTTGTAAGACTTCCTTCCTCATACAAACTCGTGGGTTAAGGGAAAGGTAGAGGACAGCTATAAAATAGTAGCAATGGTATTTAAATAAAGTCCCGCTCTGTGATGGAAAAAGCAAATTGCTTCGAAGGAGGAGGGAGAGGAGGAGAGCAAAACCCACACAAAGACTTTGTTTGCAGGACCCCCTTGGGTAGGTCTACTCAGGAGCCAATCTTTTCAATACCCTTTACTCCCGGGTAAGGCGTGTGGGTAGGATTTCAGGCCTTAATCTTTTTAAATATTAACCCTTTGGGAGCTCTAGGACCGCCTCTCCTTTCTTATCTTATCTGCCTTGATGAATTGGACAGAGGAGATCAAATTGCCCCTCAGCTGTTAGCGAACAATCGCTACATTTAGATAATGGAAGCAGCTTCCTTCCTACTCTGGAAATCTGGGAGCTGATTAAAAATAAATTAAAAAATCCTGCTTTTCTGGCCACCGCTGACCTGACAGGTAAACCGACAAATATTTGAGAAAGGAAAGAAGTCTTTATTTCCCATTTCATCGATTTTTTTTTTTTGACGATCGAGGGGCCGGTGGGGAGGGGGGGGTACGAGGAGACGCGAAGCTACTGTGTACCCTTAGCGGGTTTGATCTTCGCGGAGGGGGCAAAGGTTGGCGACTTGAGGCGGGCTTGCGCCGAGGACACAATCCAGACGGAGTGGGCGCTGCTTAAGGTTCCCTAACCAGGAATGGCAGGAGGAGGAGGAGGAGGAGGAGGTGGTGGTGGTGGTGCTTTAAACGACGCTCGGTCTTGACGTGGGCGTATTTTTTTTTCGGGAGCAACTTCCCACTGGATCGGAACCTTCTCTCGGGTTCCTTTGGGATTCCCCTTCTCTTCCCCCCCCCTCCCGTTCCCCCTCCCCCCCAAAAAAACTCGGTTTACAACTTGGATCGCAATTCTAAAATGCGAAGACTTGAGGTCGCCGGCGAGAATTCCCCCAATATTCCCCCTCGGAAAGGCCGCTAGAGAACGAGCTCCAGATTCCCCAGGTTCTCTGCCTGCCCCGGTTCCTGGAAGGCGGCTAAGCCCAGAGCTACGGGCGGCCTCCTTTTGGAAGGCGGCGTCTGCTTAATGCATTTTCAGAATCCAGGGCTTTCTGAACCGGGGGGAATTTTTAAAAAAAAAAACAAAAAACCGAGGCTGGGCAACGGGAACAGATACTTTACGTAACAGGCACGGTATCTCCCAGCTATTCATGTGTCTATTCCCCTCGGCAACATTATAGCAGGTTGACTCGGAAGTAAATGCCACTGGCGGTAGGACTGTCCTAGCCCCTCTGCTTAACACTGCTGCATTTAATTCGGCCTCTCTCTTTTGTAAATCTCGATTTGGAAGCAAATCCCGTATCTTTCCAGCTGACGCCAAACGTTATTTCGGAAGTGCTTGTTACTCAAATGTAAGTCAAGTTCAAGAGGTTAGGTTGAAGCGCATTTGCTTGAAAGGCTGATTCGTGGACCTGGAGGGTCTTGCCGGCTCCCAAGAAACGTTTTCCAACGGGGACCTTTTCCCATCTTTGGTCTTTCCAGTAGTTCATTCCTGGCCCAGGGCCCAAAGAGAGTTCTACCCCTTCTTCCTCCACTAGGAAAAAAACAGCGGGTAGTTTGGGCCTTTGTAATTATTATTATTATTATTATCCATTCTTTTTCTCCCTCGGGTTTATTTTTAAGAAGAGAGGTTGCGCAGTGATAAGATAAGGAACGACTGATATATAGAAATTATACTCACTGGTGAGCAAGGGAGCGAAGCGAGAGGGTGATAGAAGGAGCAGAGAAGGCTGCCCATCCGCTTTTTCATGCTACCCTAACCACATCGCTCGGCTGAGCGGTGCTCCAGAGGTTTCGGACACGTTCCTGCTCTTGAAGCGCTTCGGATCTATTTTGGAGGAAAGCTTGAAAGATTCGGCGTACGGTTTTCTCTTTCTTTCGAAAGGATAGCTTACGTTCCGAGGTAGAGAAGAAGGCTGAGCTAAATCAAAACGATTCGTTGTCCTTATAGATATTCGGGAGTGTAAAAATAAAAAAATCGCGGATTTGTTAGCGGCCGCAACTCTCTCCTAGAAAGAAGCGAATTAGGTGGGCGTCCTTCAATTCATGTTAAGCAAACCTCAGCCTTGACCGAAAGGTAGGCCTCGCCACTCGCTTTTGCTAATCCAGAAGCCAGAGAGACTTAAGTGCCCCAACCGGCAACCATCTACAAATTAATAAACTATTTTCGCGATTTTCGCGAGCAACAAACCAAACACGCTTGAAAAGTTCAACCATAGCGCTTCTTACTAACAAGCCACCTTCAGACCCGTGTTTAGCCCTTTGAGGCTTACTTTGCAAAACCGAACCCCAACTACCGCGAATGGCTGCTTCCAAAATCCCATTTCTGGCCCATTCTCTAAGAGGAATGTTTCTCCTTTGGGATTTTAGAGCCCGTGAGATTTTGGAGCATGCAAAGGCATATATATGGTTTCTGTGCATCCTTATAAAGAGAGGGTAAATTAGGAGCTCAGCGGAGCTTTGCTTTGAAGTGGCCCCGGCCTCAACCAGCGTGTTTGTGTGTTTTTAAAGCATGAGGTGGTTTTTTTAAAAAAATATAGGACTTTACACTTTAACCTCTCTCGTTTTAATCCATCCAGAGTTAACCGTAGGCGATTCCCTTCCTTGCCATTCTCTGCCCATTCGAGTCAGAGGCGCAGCTACACTTCAGAAGGTTGCTTTAGCACCTTTCGCGGGGGAAAAAAATATCTAAATTCTACCTGGGAATCTGTAGGGCAATTCTCCACTGTTGGCGAAAGAGACACTCACAAAAATAAATTAAAACCAGAATCTGTTTTTAAATAAAATAAAATAAACCCTCTCCCAAAGTTCCTTCCCTTCCCGCCGGGCAGGCAGTGCATCGGCGGCCTCGATTCTTTCTTCAAGCATCGAAAACGGCAGCTCCAAATTTGGATTGGGGTCCTCACCTGCCTGCCTCCATTTAAACGGGTGAGAGAGCCCTGCTGGGTTGGTTCCATAGAAAAAGGTTGCTTTGGGCTGGCGCCTAAAAACGCGGGGTCTGGCGGATCGGGTCGAAAAAGGACTTGGTTCGAACAGGGGTCTGAAATGAATTTTTTTCCCCTCTCTATTTCTCCTCCTCCCCCTCCTCCTCGTTCCCTCCCCCTCCTCTTTTTCTCACCTCTCTCCCCGCCGGGGTCCGGACTCAGGTTATACGGCATCAAATGCGCCAAGTGCAACATTGGTTTCAGCAAGAACGACTTCGTGATGCGCGCCCGCTCCAAAGTCTACCATATTGAGTGCTTTCGCTGCGTGGCCTGCAGCCGCCAGCTTATTCCAGGGGACGAGTTCGCGCTGCGAGAGGACGGCCTCTTTTGCCGAGCGGACCACGACGTGGTGGAAAGAGCCAGTCTCGGCGCCGGGGACCCCCTCAGCCCCTTGCACCCCGCCAGGCCGCTCCAGATGGCAGGTACTCTTAAGCCTTTCTGGGAGGAGCTGGGTTGGGGTTGTGCTCCTTTGTACCGACTGTGTTGCCAGGTCCAGTCTAACCCTTAACTGCCCGGTTCTGTATTTAGCTTCTTACAGAAAAAGGAGTTTTCTGCAGGAGCTCCAAAGGATGGACCCCAAGGAAGGGTGGAATCCTGTGGTTGGGGCTGCCAAGCAGCAGCTTTCTTCACAGTACAAGCAGCCTTGGGACCCCTTAAAAATTAACGCATTTCATTGGGTCATGAGCCGCCATTATCCATTATTCTTGATTTATCAAATGTGAAATTAAAAGTATGGAATTAGAGGTGGAAACAAACAAAAGTGAGGCTTCCCCCCCACCCCCCACAAGAAGGGACAAGCTACAGGTCCGGTCCTGAAGAGCCAACTCCATTGCCCACTGAGCTTTAACTTCAGATCAAATAAATAAGATGAAGGTATTTCTAAGTAGTTATAATTATAGCAGAGGTATGTTAACAGACATGAAAAAAACATACACTAAAGGGCATGAAAGTTTGCTTGGTTTGGGCTAGATATGTGCCTAAGAAAGATGCATTTGAAGAATGGTAGAGAGAAATATGCTCTGCATGACTGTTGGACTCTCTTCCTTTCACAAGACGGACAACAAAGTTCTTGGTTTTTTTAATTTTTTATTTTTTTGGTGCCTTCAAATTTCAATCAGTTATATATATGGCTGCCCATCTCATAACAGAGACTTTGGGTGGAATTCAAAATTAAGCAAAAAGTAAGTGTCGACTTCTGGTGTAGTCTCTGCAGTTTTCTCAGCAAGATTTTTGGAATGTTACCCTGGTCTTCCTCTTAGGACTGAGAGAGAGTGGTTGGTCCAAGATCACCCACCTGGCTTTGTGAATAAGGTGGGACTAGAACTTACAGTCTCCTGGCTTCTAGCCCAGCAGCTTAACCATTATACCAAATAGTTTTCTCCACATTAAATCCCCCTATATAGAGTAAAAAGGTTCTTTCCAAATCAGTTTCTTCCCTCTGTATCAAATCTCTTGGAAGCCAATGAAAATTAGCGGCAAAATCCAAAACCACAGTTAAACAAATACCATTGCTATATTCACATAACAAGCCTCAATCAAATGGGTTGTCTTTAAGTTAAAAGTCTGCTTTCCACGAAATACTGAACCACAAGCTTACCAAGTTCACCTTACTCCTGTCTAATACACTAAATTAATTAGACTGGATAACCATTGTCCAATTACCATACTCTATTTTTTTTTTACCATACTCTATTTTTTAATCTGAACTTCCCAGAGGCCCTTCCCAAGTCCTAGTTGGCATGGAATTTGGTGTGAGGATTTTGGTGAAACCAGTAACACAATTCTAGTTGTATTTATGGAGAAAAGATAGGACAGGAAGGAATTTTGTGGTATCTTCCAAAACTAACATGTTTACTGCTGCATGAGCTTTTGTAGATCACTTCCTCATGAAGTTAAGTTCAGTAGGATTTATTCCCAGGAAGAGTAAATGTAGAATTGCCATCTAATTTGTCTTCACCCTAAGATTAGGCACTCTGCCTGACAAACCCAAACATTTGCAAATACATTTTGAACTATATTATATTTGCATTCACATTATTTTGCACAACTAAGGCCTCTTCAGGTTTACTTAGAAAAGTTCCAATGATTTGAAAGAATTTTATTTTAACATTTATTTTAAATGTTGACATAGTTTAGAAAGAAGTTTCAGAACAATCAGTGGCACTAGTGTTTTTGGGTAACAGGTGCAGATACCGGCACTGAAGTCAGGATCTGCACCTGCTGAAGTTAATGCATAAATCCAACTTATTCAGTATGTTTGCAAACCCTTTTATGTGAAAGTAGCAGTGTAATTCTACACTTGTTCACTCAAAATTAAGTTTTACTAAATATCCATGGGATTTATTTCCACATGAATTAAATGGCAGCCTTAACGCCCCTGTATTCAGTAGACCTTCCTAATGAGAAAATACAACTGGGATCACATCCCTCCAGTAAGTGTACTTAGGATCCAGAGATGAAACATTGTTTATATAAAGTTAACCTGTGAACCTGAAGGCATTCAGGAGAAGCGTTTGAATTGGTATAGTTTGCTTGTCAGAGACAGAAGATTCAATCCATCTCCTGTTGAAGTCAATACAAAACTGTAGTTGGCTGATATGGATCAAAAAGTCCTCTATAGTCCAAAGGTAAATAATGTGTTATCTTTGGTAGCTTATCAACTGATTATTAAGCTACTAGGCATATTTTAAATGGATAAACAGAAATACTCTGTGTGTGCTTTCTCTGTGTGTGTATCTTGTGCTGCCAGGTAGATGGTGTAGGTTAATCAAATACTAATTGCAGATAAAAGTAGGGGAATCACAGAGTCCACTATTGGTCTTATTAAAGAAAATTATATTGGTCTCTGTTGGAGTACTGTACAATTTCCTTAGATATCTATTCAAACATTAATTTCAGTGAGGTCAATAGGGCTTCCTAGAATGGCTGCCTAAAAAGAATTATATATTTTGTGAGCAAATCTATTTCAGCATCCCCCAATGGGAAGATAGGGAGAGATTGAGTGAATAGAAAGGGAATGTGCTCCCAGTGGGATGTTGCCAATATGTCAACCACCCACTGATCTCTTCCAAGGATGTTTCTTTTGAATGAAGCATTGGGATGGGGAAGGCTGCTACAAACAGGGAAATTCCTAATACAGGAAAAACTCTTCCAGCAGTAATTTACAATTGTCAGCAAGCTAATCTTTGGAATTGCTTTCCAGAAGACCCTGTTGCCTCTTTCCAAAGTTTTCTATGATTTGGGTAGGAATTTTAGCTGAAAGTTTTAGAGTCAGTTTAAGAATTGGCATTATTTTGCTTCACTTCTCCTCCTCCTGTGCCTGATTCCCACCCCCACTCAAATTTTGAGAAAAACTTTCCAGTCCCTTTGCTGTCACCCTTCTCTCCACTTCAGATTATTTATTTATAGAAGGCATTTTCCCCATCCATCAGAGTAAATAAAACCTCTGAACCAACCTTTTCCCCAGTCTGTTGGCAATGGAGGGTGGCTATGCTGCATGGCAAAAAAAAAAAAAAAAGCAATCTACATCCAGAGGGCCCTAGATTTTTGGGGGGAGGGGAATTACCATAGTAGGTAAAGAAGGTGGTTCAAATTTTAAGGCCTGTTGTTTTCCTTTCACATGGCCATGACTAAGCCAGGACATGACAACAGTGTGATGTAATGTATTCTCAGGCAGGCTCCTTTATAGGCCTACTTGGAAGTAAGCCCACTGATTGTAGCACAATTTCCTTCCCAATAAATGTGCGTAAAACCACGGAGTCAGGTAAGCTCCACATTTGGACTACTTTCTTTGTTTCTATACCAGACAGACTGCTTTGATGAATAGACAAATCTGAGAAAAGAGGTGGGTATTTGAAAGAAGAACCCTCACATAGACCAGATCTAAACCTATGATAGTTTATTTGACATCAAGTTGTTTACTGGTAGGTATGGTTGTTTTTAATCTCTTTGTAGTCTCTTTAAAGTTGGAAGCAAAAAATATTTCAAGAAAAAGTTGATTGGAAGAGGTATTTTATACCTTTCTATTTTATACCATTTTCTGCCAAGTGAAAAGAATATAAGACTAGACCTTTTCTTCTTCGCAAGTTGCTTTACTGACTAGTGGACCAGAGAGAAGCTATTTCTAAGTAAATGGTTGCATAGGAATGCAACTTACTTTCGAATGAATAGGATTGTTTTCAAAACATATTTATCTGCATTCAGTTAGAAATAAGAAACCAGAATGTTCATGAAGGGCATATACTACTGCAATCTTAAGAAGGGTGTCACTTGAAAATAGTATCTTTTAAAATTTTAATTAACCCCTGCAGGGCTTTTGGTTTGACTGGTTGGGTTGGTGAAATAGCTTTTCATAAAGAACTGCTAAATGAACAGATTTTTCTTAAACCTTTCTTTCTAGCAAGGGACAAAGATTGACATTTTAAAAAATCTCACTTTCAATAGATATTTCTGTGTAATATCAAGGTGCATAACTGGGTGTGGAAGAGCCATCATAACAGTGAAAGGAGCATGGAATCTTATAACAAAGCAGCTGGATCATTGTCTTGATATTCCTCTGGTTGCATTCCACAGACTAATTCCTTGTTTACCGATTTAACCCAATTACTGAAGGTTGCAAAACATACTGAACCACAACAGAATCAGTCTATCTGGCTTCACACAATGCATTGAAGCATAATCTAGCAATCTACAATTAAACAGAGGGGGGTTGTGTGAACTCAGCCTTGGCCTGCATTGTACCTGGGAAGGACAAATGTTTTGAGTGTTAGGAGTAAGGCTTAAGGACCCCATCAAGAGATGGATGTGATAGCAGTTTTCCTCTTCCTTGGGGTTTTTCAAATCCATCAGTCACAGATAATAAATGAAGCTTCCAGCAATTGCCTTTCAGATTCCCACAACTCTCTAAACACTTGGCAGAAATCCACATGTTTCTCCCTGCCCCCTCTGTAGAAGATTTGGTGTGGGGTGATGGTGGTGGTGGCTGGGGCTGAGCTAATATGCCAGAATTTTACTTTGACAAGATACCCACTAAATGGACTATGAGCTCACTAAGAAAAATGCATGTAATTGGGAAACATTCCTTCCCAAGAAGTTGACAACTCTGCTTGCAAAGAGGGGTATCGACAGAAACTGGGTTTAAAAAAAAAATCAAAATGGTAGTTGTGTGTCTGTCATCTTGACTTTTTTTACCATACCTCTGCTTGTCAACACTCTAGGTACTAGAGGCTTCCAGGCTAAGCAGGGTTGGTTCCAGTTGCCAATAGAACAGGCTGTTTAGGCTTGAGAAGCAGCCTGGCTATTTTGTGAGCAGCTCAAGGCACGGGGCAAAGGGAATTGCTTTGGAATGGCCAGCTGGATTCATTCTGAGAGTGTGTGTGTGTGTGTGTGTGTGTGTGTGTGTGTGTGTTGGGGGGGTGTTGGTTAAGCAGGTAAAGCTTCAAACTAAGCTGTAATTAGTTTAGTTAGTATAGTTTAGGACAGGGTTTCCCAACCCTGGACACTTTAAGCCGGCCATTCTGGGAGTTGAAGTCTGCACGTCTTAAAGTGGCCAGGGTTAGGAAAGTCTGGTTTAGGAGCTGAAGGTGAACGAGTCTTTAAAGGAGGAGCGAAGCGTCGGGAGGGGGGGGGATTTCCAGCTGATTACTGAAGACAGGCGCTTAGACTACTCCCGCAGGGCAGGATCCAGTCGTTCCGCTGGACTGGGCAGAAAGTGTCCCCAAAACTGCAGGGTTGCTCCTTGTGCCTTTGTCTTCTGGCCTTTCCCAGCCACTGACCAGGCGCCTCTCCTTTCCTCCCTCCTTCCTTCCCTTCTTCCCTTACAGCAGAACCTATCTCCGCCAGGCAGCCAGCTCTCCGGCCTCACGTCCATAAGCAGCCGGAAAAGACTACTCGCGTCCGGACCGTCCTCAACGAAAAGCAGCTTCACACTTTGAGGACCTGCTATGCCGCCAATCCCCGGCCCGACGCCCTCATGAAGGAACAGCTGGTGGAAATGACCGGCCTCAGCCCCAGAGTGATCCGGGTCTGGTTTCAAAATAAGCGTTGCAAGGACAAAAAACGGAGCATCATGATGAAGCAGCTGCAGCAGCAGCAGCCCAACGACAAGACGGTAAGCGGGCGCGGCGCCTTCTCCTCCCGGCCTCTAGGGGGCAGCCGTCTGCAAGAGAGGCTTGCGTTTTCAGGCGGAGCTGAGGGCTGGGTTCAGGGTGTCGTGAGAACCATCCCCTCCGCGGTTCACCGCCTCGAGTTTGTACCCAGCTCTCTTGAATTAAATGGGTTGTGCATTCCGGTTGAAGAGGATGTGTCCTGCAACACACTGAACCACAAATGACCTCCTCCAAATTTTAGCTTAGCCTGGTGGAGGAACCTGCCTGTGTGGTTAGCTGTAATGTGGGTAGTTACAGTTCATTGAGTTGTGATAAGCAATTGGTTACTGTAAGGTTGATGTAACCGAAATAGATATGTAGGTGAACACAGCCATAAACTAAGCTCACCTATCTTCTGTTCAGTTATAAGAGGTCTTGTTCAGTTTTGACTTAGTCTATAGTTTCATATGGCTTTAGGTGTAACCTGTTGCATGTGTGGCTTCAACCATGACTAAACCATGGCCTAGGGCAGTGTTTCTCAACCTTGACAACTCTTAAGATGCCTGGACTTCAACTCTCAGAATTCTCCAGCCAGTCAAGTGCACACAATTTAAGAGTTGTCAAGATTGAGAAATACTGCCTTAGGATGATTTGTAAATCATCATTAGTTTCCCTCCTCACCCCTTTTTATTTTTGCTTGAAATCCCCTTGAGATTTAGGGGCGGATATTGTGAGCGTGTGTGCGTGATGTTGCTCCAATGGGTGTTTTGTTTTGATGGAAACATTCTGAGTGCCAATTAATTATGCTCTCAATCCAGTTAAATGGGTGGGGCAGTGGGGAGAGGAAGGGAGAGAGGGAGAGAGAGAAAAGAAAATTTCTTTCCTTGAAGGCAGACCTGTGCCTTTTATAATAGCTCCAGGAGCAAGGAGGCTGGTTGAATCCATAGGAAGAGGGCCTTTTTCCCAAAAAAAAGAGGAGTAATTTTAAGAATGGGGCTTGATTTATCTCTGTTTTAGGCTCATTATTAGAGCTGCCCTGATTTGCACTGGGCAGAGCAGAATGCAACAAAACAAGTTAGAAAAGAGATTGAGATAATTAAAGAAGAGGTGTAATTCTATCAATATCCAGTGCTAGGCATCAAATGTGTAAGTTATAGTTGAAACCAAAGAGGTTTACAACATATTCCTAGAAATAATATTAATTTGGAGAGAAAATAATGTCAGTTATTATCAGTATTAGTGTATGTTACTCTCTCCAGATAGAGGTACCTTTGTGAAGAGTTTTTACTCATTCCCAGGATATAAAATGAGTTGACATATTGTCTTCTAACCCTTGTATATTTTCCTACTTTTCCCATTGCTTTTCTTTTAGAAAGAATTGATTCAGGAAACCTTCATTTGGGAACATTAGATCCGTAATTAGGTCTATTTCATTCAGTGGAACTAAATCTTGCTGAATGTTCATGCTGAAGTAGATTCCAGTAAATTTGAGGAGATCCTTGTTGGAACCAGGTGAAGCCAAAATAAAGCCCAAAATTGTAATCCTGAATCACATTGGCACAGGGAAGACCCCTTGTTGAGTGGGGTGGTATTTATTAAAGGAAAAAGTCATGGACCCGAGCTTGTTTAAGTCAATAGTTGCAGTATTTAAGTGAATATTGTGAAAGACTATTTTTAAATCAAATGAGAAAAGTAGACTACTTTCTCCAGTCCCACTTCCATCTTCCTTTTTACATGTTCATGAAGAAACCCTAATTCAGGGGTTCTCAACCTTGGCAACTTTAAGACTTGTGGACTTCAACTCCCAGAATTCCTCAGCTAGCTTTGCTGGCTGAGGAATTCTGGGAGTTGAAGTCCACAAGTCTTAAAGTTGCCAAGGTTGAGAACCCCTGCGGCCTAATTGTTGCTCACCTTAGTACTCAAATGTGGGAAGCAGTATTTAATTTGTTTTAAAGGCTGAAAGCCCTGGTTAAATGGAACTTCAGGAGTGGTGTTTCACCACTGCAGAATGTCATAATCCTACAATTTAAAGGAATATAAATTGCTCTGAATTTGGAAGCTATTTTGGATGCAAGCCCTTTAAAATACCTACAGGGTTTTGGTCTCCCTACCCAAACAGAAACAACACATAAAAAGAAGCCTTGAATTCTGACAAAGCAGAGAGGATGACTTTTCACTGGCATGGCCTTGACTTAAATTAAATAAATGAAATAAAGGGAGCCAGTTTGGTCTAATAGTTAAAGCACCAGGCTAAAAAGGAAGAAACCAAGTTGAATTCAAGTTTGGCTTTGGCCATGAAAGCCAGCTAGGGACCTTGGGCCAGTCACTCTCTCTCAGCCCAACTCACCTCACTGGAGGAAGATTTGTTGGTTATTATGTTTGCTGCCTTGAATGATTAATAATTATTAATAAATAATAATGGTAAATTAATTGAAATAAAATTAATAATTATTAATAAAGGTAGTATATAAATAAAAAGCAAACATCAAAGATAAATGAGCAGCCCAATGTGCTGACTTAGTGTTGCAGCATAAGGAATCAAACACTGCTTAAGTCCAGACTGGTATGGACTGCTTTGCAGTGGTGCAATTGGCAGTTCCTAGATTTAAAATTTAATGACTGGAGCTGCAGACTCCACTGGAATTGTACTGCCTCCTTAGACTCTCCTGTTTCCAAACATAATCTGGCAGTTTTGATGACCCTCTGGTGGCTTCTTTTGAAGGAAGAATTCTGCCCCTAACTCAAGACCTGTTGTGATCCATCTATATCCGACTGTTTCTTCACACAGCCAGGGAAGGAACAAAATGTCAGTTTGATTAAATGAGTTATTTATCTAAAAAATAATAAAGGCAGCAGATAAATAAAAACGTCAGTCTCTTTCCCTCTTAGGGTGGCCTTAAGAAGAATGTCATTTATTTGTATGTTCAAAATGCTTAGGAATGAAGACTAAGCTAAAGCTATCCTGTGGGCTTAATCCAGAATCAATGTGTGTGGGGGAGAGAGAGAATCATGGTGATTCCAAGCACATTCAGACTTAAATTTCATAATCAATCTTTATTTTAAGAACAAGGGTGACCAACCTTGGCAACTTTAAGACTTGTGGATTTCAACTCTCCTGGCTGGCTGCGGAATTCTGGGAGTTGAAGTCCACAAGTCTTAAAGTTGCCAAGGTTGGACACCCCTGTTCTAGAGTAAACCTTGAAGCCCTTTCCTACTGTTTTGCACTTTCTCTCCCTCTCCAGTCTCCAAGCAGATAAGAAAGCTTTGCACTTGTCTTATTTGCCTTTTACTCCCACCTTATTTATAGATCCAGTTTATCATTCACGTCACAAGTTGAGATCTTACACATATGCTGGGGAGTGGCAGTAGCTGAATAAGAGTTCCTGCATGATTCTGAAATTTTAATATTTACAGCTATGTTTTGTTTTTACTTTATATGTGAATATAACCAAGCGCTAATATGCCTTGACAGCACACATCCAGATGATCATAAGATGGAAGCGAAGAGTTAGAGAACCTCTGCCTCTGTTTCCATATGAATGTTTGGAGGCCAGAACTGGTAGCTCCAATGTAACTCCCACTAATGAAATCAAGTTTCCTAGTGAAGAAGAGTATTAAGACACATTTACTCAAAAGGAAGTCTCAAATAAGTGAACAAGTCAATACTGTGGTATAGCTACCGTATGCTTCTTTCTGATTAAATTACTAAGTAGAGACAGCAAAAGAAACTGGAGAGGGATGGAAAGAGGGTGTCAAAGAAAATAGGAGTATGTGTGGGTAAGAAGTAGTGTGTGTGTTTGAGTAGTAGAGGTGGAGGATTCACCATTGCTCAGCCTTGGTCTCCTTCCTCCCTCCCTTTGCCCTTCCCTCACCAACCTCAAAGAAAAAAATGGAAGCTGAAAGGAAAACAACAAACAAGGATCTTCAGAATCTGGAGACGGCTGGTTCTGTTCCCGCTGAGTCTTACTGCCCATTCAAGGCATGGTGGTTGTAGCCTTCTTTACTAATAATTTCCTCAAAAGTAAGCCTCACTAAGGATACTGGGACTTACTCTCAGGTAAAAGTGAATCCTAAAATGTGATTTCAAGAGCTCTCATTTCTGGGTTCAAAATCAGGAGGAATCTTTTAGTTCCTTTTCTAGTGAGTTTTATTAAATGGTATATGCTTTTGTGATTATGCCTTTAATAAAATCACTTAGTTGGAAAAGCTGCTACCAGACTCCTGATTTTTTTTCCCTGTCATTTGACTATCATGGCTCTCTCATTATAATGCCTAAGTGTATTATTATTATTTTTAATGAAAGGATCCTGCTCCAGTAATGTATGTTTTAAATTGGAAACTGGTTTAGATTCTCTGAAAATATAAACAAGGATTTCTCTCTACCTTTCTGGAACTGGAACAACCATCTTAAACTTAGGGGTGACATTTTTTCCTCCAATAGACTCATCGTCCTACAGGTCTCTGAGAACAATAGGTTTGTCTGGATTGGTTGAGAGATGGAGATGCCACATGTTTGGAGAACACTGGGGATATATAGAATGGCAACATAGATTGCAGAGCTAGAGAGGCACCCTTCTGTTACTAAATGCAACTGAAAATGTACGTGAAATGGGAGTTTTGCTGATGTGCAAGCCTCTTTGGGGTTGTTTCAGACTAGAAATGGGTCTGTCTTTAAATAGTGTACTACTATCATTAAGGGGATAAAATATGAAGCCCTCTTGTTGCAGGTACTATGGAAGTCAGAGGAACTTAGGTGGAGGATGTGCATTAAAGCCAAGCACAGCTGATAGCTTTTTTTGATGTACCAGGCATCTATGGTCTCTTTAGTATGGCTGCTCATTGCCTGTGCTGCCTTGTTTGCAGAACATCCAGGGGATGACGGGCACTCCCATGGTGGCAGCCAGTCCAGAGAGACACGACGGCGGCTTGCAAGCAAACCCAGTGGAGGTGCAGAGTTACCAGCCGCCCTGGAAAGTCCTCAGCGATTTTGCCTTGCAGAGTGACATAGATCAACCAGCTTTTCAGCAACTTGTAAGTGTCAATTCCCTGCAGTCATGAATGGCCCACTGTGTATACAAAAAACAACAACAACAAATCCTGGTGCTCATTTCTTTGAAAAAACTTTGGTATCCTTGTTTAACCCTCTCCCACCCTCCTTGCTGCCACATCTTCAAGGCCTGGATACCAATTCCCCTGTGATTCCCCTTTTCTATAGCAAAAAACAGGCACTTTACTATCTCCATCTCCATATTCTACTTTTACTAACCTGACTGGATTCATTCCTGCTGCTGCTAGGGATCCTGGGAGATGGAGTCCAATCCACATGGAAGGGTACCCAGGTGGGGAAGGTTGCTCAGTGTGAAGGGCATGGAGACATACACAGAGTAGGATGCATCCAGTTAGGAGTGTCTTATTTGCCACTTGACACACCAAACATGCCAAAGCAAAGAAGACTAGAAGTCTAGGATATGGTTGTGCTATTGAAAGAATAGACTTTGGGTTTTGTTACTGTTGGTTACTGACACTTGGGTCGTGGCCATTGTCTGTTGTTGTTTTTTAATTAATTGAGACAGAAGGCAGTTTCTATAAATTTTGAAAATATTCTTGCAAATGAATTTTCAGAAATGATAGAGAGCGGACACCACAGAAGAAACTTTTCCCCTTCACTTTCTTCCATGCATGCACTGCCCCTCCAACACTGCAAGAAGCTGTTACAATTCTAACAAAATATGCTCCTTGTTTCCTTCCCAAATTAGAATGTATTTATGTTCATAAGTGATTGGCTCTTTGGGTGGCTTGAAGGAAAGCCTAATTTCCCTAGATGAAGATTTGATATATTATCTAATTGATCAATAGGGCTGAGCAGCTAAAGGGCATTTGGCAATAGCTGTTGTTATTCTGAAAAATTGCCACAATTTTTCCAACATTAAAACTACTTCATAAGACTTAGGGACCATCCTGGATGTGATTAGAATATTTTTACTTTATTAATGTTTTTGGTATTTAAGAAACCTAGCTTTGTGCTGCCTTATAGCCTTTTCTCATCTTATAGTTTAATAAATTGTTATTTATTAACATAATGCTTTCATGTACAATGTCTCATTAAAAACAGCAAAATCCACCCTCCCACTCAAACCCCATTTTTACCAATCTTTTCAGTCTGGTGCTTCTGTATGAATATAAGATATATTTCCAGAAGTCAGCTCCATTATAAATTGAAAATCCTGGAAATTCCATTCTATACTGTACATCGAGAGGGCCCGAGGGTGGGGTGGGAGGATGGACGGGCCAAGTATGTTCAGCACAGGTGATACAGGAATACCTCTCCCATCCCCCACAGGTCTTTATGACCAAGAATTGAACCTGCATTTCCTATAACCAACTCCAACAAAGTACGCCTGGTAGACGCTCCAACCTGTCAATGTTTTTGCCTGAGGTCTTAAACTGCTTAAGATTGTGGGCATTTGTATGGACATTGCGGAATTGTTGCCAAGTTATTTTTGAACCCACCAAGTGAGTACACTGATGAAATACAATGTTAATAATGGAATTTAGGTTGATACAGTCTAGGCTGTGTCTGTAGTGTATAGAACAAATCTTAAATATAAATTGTAAAATTTTATATTTATAAATATAAACACCCACAGGTGTTCATTGCTATATTTTTTATACAACTTAATTCTTTTTATTTATCCCAAATAGCATATGGATTACTTTCTGTATATTAGCCTGTGTAACATTTTGTTCAAATGTACAGTTTTTTCAATTGTATATATTTTTCTTTTATGTACCAGTATGGTGCAATCGTATACATTTCTATTCAGAAGTAAGTCCTGTTTTCTTCAACGGAACTTACGCCCAGATAGGTTTTGTAGGATTGCACTTTTAAATGATATATTTCTTACTTTCTATTGCCACTAGATCCATTTCTTTATTTTAAAAACATATTTACATTTGGTACATGTAATTGGTAACATGTAATATTAACATAATATTAATGGACCAGTTTTGACTAAAAAGCCAACAGGAATTTATCAGTGTGTTCTATTCTTGGCTCCCTTTCTTATGCTTAATCATTTGATAGCTCATATGGGACCATATTGTCTGCAATACTTATGTCTAAGTGATTTAAGGACAGAAATTTAGCCATAATTCAGTTTCCTCATCTAGGTATGTTAAAACCAGATCTTAAACATAAGAAGATATGTTTTTGATAAAGGTTTTTAAATGACTGAAATTCATAATAGGAATGGTAGAACACCTGAGAATGGGTTGGTGTAGTGTTACCAAATTCAAAGAAAACGTCAACATTTTTGTTCTAGAAAAGCTTCTTTTAATGATATAGCAAATGGTTTGTTTCAATAATAATAATAAAAATAATTTTATTAAGAATTATTGTAACATAATTTATACTGCAACCCTGCCAAATCTTGATGTGAAAAGACCTATTTAACTTTGACAAACTGACTTCCAAAGAAATGCACTGAGAAAAATCTGAATGTACTTTTTTAAAAAAGGAAATTGTAAAGGCAGCATAAAGGGCACCCCTACAAATGAAAAAAGTATAAAATACATTCCAAAAAGGCCCACACTGGTTACCTACCCTCTGGAATAGACTTCCTACCCTCTTTACTGGGAGGAAAGTTTTAGTTTTTCTATTTTATTTCCAAGACTGTACTTAGATGGGATTTTATTGACATTTCAATGCTTCTTTTAAAGATACAAGAAACTGATAGAATTTTATGGGAGGAAATGGGACTCAAAACACAGTGGAGGATTTCATGGTAAAGTATAATGTGAAAAAAATATATCAGTATGACAAAAATAGGGGAAAAGCCTTGAGTGGGAGAAAAATCCATATGGAATGATTCATAATGAGAATATGGCTCAGGAACGTTGTGTTTTATGTAATTTGTTGAAAATGGGTTTAACTAGGTGGTTTTCAAACTTGGCAAGTTTAAGATGTATGGACTTCAGCTCCCAGAATTCACATCCAGCATGCTGGCTAGGGAACTCTGAGAGTTGCGATCTACACATCTTAAAGTTGTTCAGGTTGAGAAACACTGTTCTAACCTTTTGGTCTTGCCGATATTGAGCCCAAGGAAGAGACATCTTGGTGTTCATATTGATGTTGTACTAGGCAAAAGCAGCTTCTTGATGCAACAATATAACTAAGTGTGATTCCAGAATCCCTTGTGATGCCACAGAAGTTTCTGTGATATGTTTTTCACGAAATGAATCTTTTAGAGTTTGCCACCTAAGTGATGGTTTCTAATTTAAATGGTTCATGATGGAATTCCCTCACAGTAACTCCAGTTACTATGAGAAAACAAGGTCTTGGCATCTCTGGCTACATAGTCTACTAGGACTTTTGATTTGATCCAGTACAGTTCTTTCTTTCTTTTTTTAGGCACTGATGTGATAAGGAGGAATAGGGTTTTAGACCACATGGTGCAATTATATCCCATTCAGAATTCTGATGACTTGCCTAATTTTGGTTTGTAGCAAAGGAAGGCATCCCTCACACTTTCTATTTCAGACATAGCTTTTTCATGTTTACAAATTTTCTTTCAATCTAATTGGGTTTATACATATGCATAAAAATCTCTATTGAAAAGTCCATCTCAACTGCAATTAATACTGCACTGGCATCTGACTTTCAGTTTTTCAACGTTACTTTTCCCCTTCCAAAAAAGACTCCTGATTTTCTATTTCATACCTAGGACCTTTAGAATTTCTATCTGTGGTGCTTTAGGGTTTACTCTAATGTTATGTACAATAAATAGTGGTGCTCTATTATAAATGTCCACATCTTGCTACAACTTCCTTGGCAATCCAGGTTTTCAGATCAGGAAAATCTTTGTGGGATGAGTTTCTTCATAATGTTTTCATTTGGGATTTAATTGATGTTTGGGAAGCCAGAAAAGCTGCAGACAATGAGAGAAAAGTTTGTCAAATGAAAGACAAGACATTCACACATGACATTAGATTCTTCTGTCATCTCATAACTAAACAAAATGTTAAATTTAGCACTTCACCGATCAGAATTGTACTAATATTTTTGTGTCCATTTGGGAGAAGAAGGGAGCAACAATTCTTTTTCATCAAATTGAAGAAGACAATAATTTTTAACACAGCATTGTTATTAAAAAAAAAACCCTCCTCCTTATCTTTATGTTCCAGGGAGTCTATGGTGGATCTAGGTCAGTGGTCTATGCAGAATTAAATGCCATTATGTTCAGTAGAACATATGCTGTGTAAGATTGTAATACACCACAACCCACCTGAAATAATGTACAATTCTCTATAAATTACTAACAATAAGGGAACTTAATCCACAGATAGAATCATATTGGATATATTGCTTATACCCAGGACTTTGGGAATAGTGTGGTGCCAGCAGTTCAATTAGGCCAGTGATTCTCAACCTTTTTAATGCCGTGACCCCCTACCGGTCATAAGTCGAGGACTTCCCAACCGGTCATAAATCGAGGATTTTCCCTGCCCGGGAGCGCTGCTCATGCGTGGTGCTGCTCCCTGCGTCGGCCGAGGCGTAGCTGGCAAGGGGCAGTGACGGCACAGGGTGACCACTGGCTGGGCCACCAGCTGGCCCAGCCCAAGGGAGGTAAGGCACCCGCCAAGCCCCATGCGTGCCAGCAACCCTCCCTGTGCCCGCCGGCCTCCCACCTCCCACCCCGGCCCTCTTTTACTTACATTTTTAGTAGTTGCTCAGCAGGGAGGAGTGGAAACTTCTAGACAGCTCGCCTTCGCTGCAGACAACTTGCAGCACTGTTTGCAGACTGGGACTTTTGGTGGGCTCAGCAGGGCAGAGACAGCCTGGACAATTCCTATTGGCTTTTGAAAGCCAATAGAATTAGACTCTGTTCAAGAGAGTCTATTCGATTGGCTTTCAAAAGCCAATAGAATAAGAGGGAGTAGCACAGCTAAGGAAAAGGGGGGAAAAATGGCGGACTGCGTTGTTTGGCGACCCCCATGAAATGGTCATTCAACCCCAAATGGGGTCGTGACCCACAGGTTGAGAACTGCTGAATTAGGGTCAGGGTGTAATTCATTACCCATTTATCCCAAAGACCGATGGCTTACCTAGGGAACCCTATCTGATAAAGTTTATTGGCCACAGGGTGGCCCTGCAGTGTAGCCTTGTCATTGGCTGAAGAAATAACATTGTCATTGGCTGTTTGTAACCATGTGATGCATTGTGTAACCGCCCACTGTAACAGGGAATAAAAGGGAAGGCAGCCTTTTGTCAGTTGTTGCTTCACCCAGAGAAATGTGGAAAAAAAAAAGTTTATTTGGGCTGACTTTGTATAAAATTTATTTGGCTAACTTTGTACAGGTAGTCCTCGACTTACAACAGTTCATTTAGTGATTGTTCAAAGTTGCAACGTCCCTGAAAAAAGTGACTTATGACTGTTTTTCACACTTATGACCATTGCAGCATTCCCATGGTCACATGATCAAAATTCAGATGCTTGGCAACTGACTCATATTTATGATGGTTGCAGCGTCTCGGAGTCATGTGACCACCTTTTGTGAACTTCTGATAAGCAAAGTCAAGGGGGGGGGAAACCAGTTTCATTTAACAACCATGTTACTAACTTACCAACTGCAGTGATTCACTTAACAACTGTGGTAAGAGAAGTCATAAAATGAACTCACTTGACAAATGTTTCACTGAGCAACAGAAAGTTTGGGCTCAGTTTTGGTCGTACGTTGAGGACCACTGTACAGGGTTTCAATGCTTGTTAAATTTTCATTTAAAATCCCAACACATTTTACTTGGGAATATATTTACCTTGATATTGGAAGGAATAACATTCATTAAGTTAAAAAATGGTTGGTTCTGATTTCAGTGATCCAGAAGAATCCTGCCTCTGCTCGTACATGTTAATTCTAGTACTGCAGTTTTAAATCTTGCTACTTTAAAAAGAGATATTTTTCTGATGATTCTTTTCTTTTCCAGGGGAAAAGTGGTGGGAAAAATCTACACACACACACACACACACACACACACACACACACACACACACACACACAACATATCCCTAATAGTTCTAGGAGAATGGTTAGTACACTTCTGGATGAGAATTTGTTTTTCTCACAGCTAGTATTTGAGGTGTCTTGTGCATACTGTATTTCCCTTGTGCATACTATACTTCCCTTAGGACAGGGATAGGCAACCTCTGCTCTTTTATGACTCATGGACTTCAACTCCCAGAATTCCTGAGTCAGCATAGCTGACTCAGGAATTCTGGGAGTTGAAGTCCATGAGTCATAAAAGAGCAGAGGTTGCCTATCCCTGCCTTAGGAAGTGGTGCAGGGACTTGTGTAAACCTCTTGCCTTTCATTATGCAATAATCTCTCCAATGTAATGCAGTTCCCCTGGTTGGTTAAACATCAGTTAAATATTCAAGAAGATTAAATTGGGCTTTTTCCAGATGAGAAGTAGAAGGGAAGAGGGTAGCAGGAAGAAACCAGAATAAGAAAGAGTTCTATAACAAAGACAAAATAGCAGCAGTTTGCTTGCAAGCATAAAGTTGCTCAAAACACCACCAATTTAAATTTTAGAGTAGCTTGAAATGAGATAGAAAATAAGACTGCAAAATGTAAAGCTCTTTTTCAGCAGAAGAAAATTTTCAGGAAATTATAGCATGGCATTACTCTGAATGTTGCTCTCAGTAATCTTAGCATGAATTTTGTCTTTTAAAATACTGCCTTATTCCATATTTGTTGACCTGCAGATATCTAAACATAACATGTAAACTGATATATATGCAGCAGTTGTATACACAGTACTTGCCTATTTGAAATATATGAGAGAAAAGATGTGTTCCTATTCTAATTGCTCTTGCCATATATTGAACACCACCCATTGTTTTGCACTTGATTGCAAATATAAAACATCTATAAAATGTTTTTTATTCATTTCATGTGCTGTAATTTTGGGGGGAGATGAGAGAAAATAACTGACTGGCCTCTAGGAGAATTGCATTAATTTCAGAACTGATTCCAAAACTCATTTAAACTATTCAATAATATTCATTTAATGGTGTTTACTTCCCACTTGAATTGAAGCCTTAGGATTTAGTGCAACTTGTTAACTTATCAGTCAATGGTATTTGTAGGGTGTGTATAATTGGAGAAGGTCTCATGGTCTATAACCCAGCTATTGTATTTTGGAGGTACAGTAATAAAAATAGAGATATGCAGAACTGTCTTATATGTATGTATAGATAGATAGAAAATGAGAAAGAGAGAGATTTTAAATAGACAGCTTTAAATTGTGAGTAATGGTTTGGCAGTAGTTATTTTTTTATTATTATGTTTGTAATTTAGTCCTTAGTGGCAAAACTCCCACTAAAGGTAGAATAATTTCACTATTGGCTAGAATTTTAATTTATTATATTGGGATCCCATCATACATCTGGGAGCTCAAAGTGGCACACGTGAGAAGACGTGTCTCCTTTTTGATCCTAAAATAACAGACCTGGGAAATAGGTTAGGCCAAGAACGAGCAGCAGCTCCAGAAGGACACAGTGAGTTCCATGGGGGGGGGTGGTGGTGTCTGTCTTCCTCATGCAAACACAACACCTTTGTCGTCACCCTTGTCATGGTGGTTGTCATTTTCCTATTCTCTGCCAAACTCATGGAAAATGTTAGATGGTAAAGTGACTTAAAGGTTGGTAAACATGGATGACCTATGGTTTAGATATCCAAATCTCTCCTGGGTCTGGTAGAATTAAAACATAAGTGTGGATTAAAATTATTTGATATGTATAATTTCAATTGCCATTAGCATATATGGATATTTATTAGAGGAGCACTGCTTTGCCAGTGGCTTTGTTGAGAATTTTTTCATAGACCCAGATATGTAATGAATTCCATCATTAGTGTTATTCCACATTTGTCTGCTTTGTGGGATCTTGGCAGAAGACTTGTTTTAAAGCATGCTACTTGCTGATTTGTAAAAGAGTGGGAACCAGCCTGAGACCAATGGACATAGCATAAATCTGCAGAATTGATCCAAAATACTTGGTTCCTGAGGGTGAGTCCATACCTTTCCCTGTCATACTCAGGTTCTTTGTGCACCCTAGACAGAAAACCTCTTTCTGGTTCTGTCAGTAATAGTCTCCAAGCATTTTCTGTCATTCTCTGATGCTTCCAAATTAGCTGCCTATGGAAGCCCTCTTTGTCTCCATCCCCTGAATTGCTCTAATATAGAAACGTTCAAAATTTTCTCCATCTGCTTCATCTGGAACCATATCTTCAGGTGAATAGTTTCCCCCAACCTCTACTGGTATCAGTATATTGTCAGTGCAATACAAACCAGCACTGTTTAATCAGAATTCTGTTTCACTACATTTAACAAGGCTGACAAAGTAAGAATTCACAAGGCTGTAGCCTGTCTTTAGAGTAGGAGTCCCAAAGCTCTTCAGTTCATGAACCCTTTCCCAAAGTTTCAAATTCTTCATTGGGCTCCAACATTTATTATATAATGTGTTTAATAAATTTAATACATTTAAATTATTAAATTTAATAGTACTATGAATGACATAAACAACTGCCTCTTGGCTAGTCCCATCAACCCTTGGGTGTCAGTATTGACCACTTTGGAGAATTCTATTTTGGAGTCATATTCTTTTTATCACTTGCTGCTGCTGCTGCTGAGAGCATTAATAAAACTTACCTGCTGATTAATATCTCTGACTGCTCAATATCCAGTGGAATGCGAAGTTATTTGGAAACTATTACATATCAAATTCAGTGGTTTTTACTATATGGGAATTGCTTAATATTACATTTCCATTTCTCTTTATTCTAGTTGTAATTGCTGATTTTACCTTATGTTCGCAGTGACCCAATTTTCCATTTGGAACACGTTCACAAACCCACTGGCATAGTTCATGATTAACTCAGGCTAACTTTGTGGAATGGAAAGCAATAAATAAGTAAATAAATAAATAAATAAGTAAAAGTTAATTTATGTAAATAAGTACATAAATAAATAAAATTACTTTAGTTCAGAGATCCCTTATTTTCCTATTCTTACACTGTGATTTTGGTTGGGGAGAAAAATGTAGTAGCTCATGTAAAAAGAAGCTGAACACAAAACAAAAGAGATTCGCATGGAATGAGAAGGTTAGCATTTTAAATGATTTTGGGGGGGGATAATATTTATGTAACGTAGATGTCTCTAAGTAAGAATTTGTCCTGAAGAAACACAACCAATGATGTTTTGAAAGCCAGAGAAACAAAGACGTTGGAATTGATCTAAGCTTTCTTGCACTTATCATAGATTCATGACATCCTTGGAAGCTAGTAATAACTGAAGTCCCATTAATCTCCAGTACAACTAAATCTGGATCAAACCCCTTTCCTTTTCTTCATTGTAAACTTCCTTTCTTTCTCTCTCTCTTTAAACATGTTTGGCAGGTTAATTTTTCAGAAGGAGGCCCAGGTTCCAATTCCACCGGAAGTGAGGTAGCATCTATGTCCTCCCAACTCCCGGATACACCTAACAGCATGGTAGCCAGTCCAATTGAGGCATGAGGAACTTCCTTGCGCTGTTGTGGGCCTTGAAACCTTTCGCCCCCTGCTGGAGAGAGTGGGAAAGCTGTCAAGTTTGGGGACTCAAGACAAAAATGTAGAAAAGGAAGGAAGGAAGGAAGGAAAAAAATATTTAAGACAACTTTATTCATGAACCTAAAGCAAAGAAAACTCCGTGAGCTGTCTGGGGAGTCTTGTTCAGTTTTTTGTTTGTTTGTTTGTTTGTTTTGCAATGATAAGGTAGCAACACTGTGAAGACAATCATGGGATCTAATAATACTCCAAGAACAAATGAAAACGCTGTTAACATGATGATGATGATGATAATGACGACGACAAGATGAGGACGACAGTATATCCATGCAAAAGAATCATAAGTGGATCAAGGAAAACCAGAAAAAGATGTTTGAGAAACAGAGACGATTTGTACCCACAAGATCTCCTATTTTTGCCCCAAATGGCATATTTCGGTGACTGCATATCCTGGAGGAATAAATAAATAAGTAAATAAATAAATGGAAAGAAAAGAAATGAAAAAAGGAAAGAAAGAAAGAAAGAAAGAAAGAAAGAAAGAAAGAAAGAAAGAAAGAAAGAAAGAAAGAAAGAAAGAAAGAAAGAGAATAACTGTCCTTACATCAACGGTGCTCTTTCTATACTGGCTTTCCCTTTGCCAAATTAAATTATTGTTTAAAAAGAAACCAGAAGGAGCCCTGGTAGGTTGCAAAATTTTCCCAGATCAAGAAGGGACCATCTGTAGCTTCTCCCCTCCCACCTTATGACAGAATGAGCCATTATGAAGCTGTGGAGCTGGGACTTTCTTTCTTTCTTTCTTTCTTTCTTTCTTTCTTTCTTTCTTTCTTTCTTTCTTTCTTTCTTTCTTTCTTTCTTTCTTTCTTTCTTTCTTTCTTTCTTTCTTTCTTTCTTTCTTTCTTTCTTTCTTTCTTTCTTTCTTTTTTTCTTTCTTTTCCTCAGACGTATTCCAACTTTTGGGGTTTCCCCTAGCATGTACTGTAGCTTTTTCTTCTTTCCCCTCTTTTTATTTTTATTTTTCACCTGCTTGGGAGCAGAGTTTTGCTGAGATTCTCTTTTCTCAACCCAAGTGATTTCTTATAAAAAGAACTTTTGTTTTATTTTTTAAAATCCAGTCAAAAACTTCCCTTGCAACAAGGAATACCTCTCTTTGGCTATTAAAAAAAAACGTATGTTGGGGTTTTGTTTCTGACTGTTCAATAACATTCCCCCTTCTTTTCCCCAAAGATGTGTATAGTTCTTCATTTTATTATTTTTTTAAAAAAGATTTTTTTTCTCTTCCTCTTCCTCTTTGATGGAAATAAAGAGCAGGGTTTTGTCTCTGTCTCCCTCTTTTCTCTCACACTCTCTCTATCTCTCCCCTCCCTCCCCCGTTTCTTAAACTTTGTTGTTTGTTTGCTCTTGCATTGCAAATATATATATATAAAGTAATTTATTATTTATTATCCAAGACTTGCCACTTTTTTATTGTCTTGATTTGCGTTGATTGTTTTGTTTGGCTGATTTTTTTTTAAAAGGGTGAGATTCATGAGAGATAGTTCTTCTCCACAAGACCGGTACAAAAAATAAAATGCTAACATAACGAAGGTGAGACATTATTTATGCAGGAGGAACTATTGGTGGATCTCACCCAAAGGAAGTATGAAGGGTGGGGAGAGTTGTTTTACCACTCCTCCCCGTCTTTGAATGTTTATGTCAGGTTTGTGGGGCTTTTAAACTTTCTATTCTTTTGTTGTTGTTGTTGTTCGTTTTGAGTTCTCTCTTCCTAAGTATTCTGTGAAATGAATGCGCCATATGTAGAATGATAACTTCAGGAAGTATTTCACTCCATACACATTTGGTATAGAGAAACAAACTAATTACGAATTACCAAAGTACCCATATATATATACACAAACATACACACACACATACACACACACATACACACACACACACACACACATACATATATATAATATATTATAAAGAGCTACTACTCTATATTTATATATAAATGCACTGGCGTTAGCTGCTAAATGCTGAATACAAAATATTACATTTTAAGCTTGGAAGAAACTCTTTGTAATATTTTATGAAGTGCATCAAGAGCAAGCTTATACATTCCTAGATCAGAGATTTAAAAAATCCAGTAAGCTTCTGATTTTATTTTATTTTATTAGACTTATATGCCGCCCTTCTCCCAAGACTCAGGGCGGCTCTCCTTTTCCCTTTTAAGAATTGTGCTACTGGAAAAGTCCATCAAGAGTATTTTGGACTAGATATAGTTAGTTTTTCTCCTGCCACTTTATACCAATTTAGATCCGTAACAGCAATTTCAAAAACGGGGACTATCCCGCGAACAATGTGAAGACTTAAACTGAAAAGGAAAACACAAAGGGAGGGGGGGGACAAACTCGTATTTGTTTACAATTCAGTAAATCCGGTTTGGTGCCAGGTCGTGGGAAGTGGCCCTTCTCCCCCAAGGAAAATGTGAACCTGAGAATGTACGTTCCCTCCCCTCCCCTCCCCCCAAACTCAAGGAAAATGTAGAATTTTTAAAATATATGTGCATCTTAAGAAATATCGTGGACTAGCGGTTCATTATTTTTTGTTTGCGTGATCTCTCTCTGTCTTTCTCTCTGTCTCTCTGTGTCTCTCTCTGACTCTTTCCCTCCCCCGGGAAGTGTGGGTGGGGTGGGTGGGTGGGGGTGGCTTTTGTTCAGCACCTAAACAATGACTGTTATTTGTCACTGTCTGTTGTCAACAGAATTGGAAATGCTGCAGGGGGGTTCTGGCTGGAGAGGACTACGAAGATCCTTGTTTGTTGTTTTGATTTCGGCTTCCTTTTTTTTTTTCTCTTTAGGCTGGCGGGGGAGAGGGGCCGAGGCTGAGCTCAGTGGTGAAAACTGGGAAGGCGATGGGGTGGGGTGGGGGGGGGGAAGCGGCGGAAGGCGGAATAACTGTGGCTCTGCGTGTCTCCAATACTGGCGGGCTGAGGTGTGTGTGTGTGTGCGGTTAAAATCGTGGTTTAGGTTGCAATCGTGCACGCGTGCTCAGGCCGTCCCTCAATCCTAGTGGACCTTTCTAGGTTTTCTTCTGGATAGAAGCTACGCTGAAATTGCAGCCCGGACGAACCCTCTGGGACTCCGTGGGATTTACTCCTGAGTAGGGGCACCCGAGATTGGCCTGACTTTTGGTTTAGTTCACAACCCTGGAGGTCAACCGTCCCCTCCCTCCCCCTTCCACTTGATTGAAAAATCCTTTCCACTACCCACCTTGCAAAAAACGAAGGTGAATTTGGGAAACCAGCTTCTCACCGAGAGACTAAGCGATTTCGGCATTTGGGTTGACGGAAACTCCCGAAATAGTTAAGTGGCATAATGTGGCCGGAAACGGTCTGTTGCTGTTTCGGGTTTTGTTTGAATCGGTGCCGTTTGCTTTTGTTGTTCCCTGCATTGAGAGAACGCAGGAAATAGGTTTATTTAGGCAACCAGGTGAAACGTGTTGTGAAAACGCGGCTAAACAGGCTGCATCTACCTATCCTGCAGAGATTTGCCTGGGATTAGGATACCTGCCCGTCTCTTGCTCAGAACAGAAGGGTTTACAGCAAAGTTTCCCTACCTGCTGCTTTTCAGACGTGCACGATTCACAATCTCAGCGGACACGTGGGCTGAGAGCAGTGGAACCTGTGGTCCAACAGATCTGAAAAGCAACACGATGGGAAACCGGTTTGATACCAGTAATGAGCACCAAAAGAAAATCTGAAAAAGAGCAATTGGAAGAACCGATAGACCTTTATTTATTTTTCAAAAGTATAATAAAAAGATAAAAAGATCATATTTTTAAAATAGCAAGATTATATCCCCCCCCAATCCCTGTTTTGCCGCAGTGTTCACACAATACGCTTCCTTTATTTTGAATTAATCCGTTTTGGGGGTTAGCACAAGGCACTGAACCAAACTAAGCTGAAAATTGAGGTTTCTCACACATGCCAGGTTAAAACCAGCCGAGCTTAGCATGCTGTGAGAATGCGACCACCGGGTTTTCAACTGGATTCGGGTTTAGACGAATCGTGTGAAGCCGACCACCGAATTGAAGGTGGCTTGGGAAGCGCCGGCGCTCCCACCTCCCTTTTATTTCCGAGATTCAAAGCTGGGCCCACCTGCAATGGGGGGGCTTTGGACTCTCGTGATGGGTGGTGCGCCTTCGTGAACAGGTATCTTAGCTGCCCTTCCTCGGCCTTGCAGGTATCTCAGCTGCCTTTCCTAGGCCTGGGATGACTTTTGGAGAGCGCCTCAAAAGGGCCGGCTTCGCTCGCTGGAGTGTTGAAAACTGAAAAATTTTGCTGGTCAGTAGCCTTCGGATCGGCGGGGCGCTACAGATCTCAGGGGTAAGTGTGCGAGCATTTATCTCACCAGTGTCTGTGGAAACGGTCACACCCATGGGATGTGCAGAGCGCATTTTCACACGGGAGGGGAGTATACGGAGCAAAACACCGGGGAATAAAAGCCTTCACATTTAAAAAAGCGGTTTTGAAAAACAAGGGAGAAGTTGGTGTTACGTTCTAATTGGTGGTGCATGGTGTACGTGATGTTCTCCTTGGGGAGAGTCGTTGAACTCGATGGGCCCTGCTTCTGACCCGCAACTTTGCACGGTGAGAAATGCAGCCCTGTTTTTGCCCAGGCTGAAGCAAAATCCCACTGAAGAATATGGGTCTTATTCCATTGAGAGTCTAAGGGTTTCCAGCCTTACCAGCTCAGCACAGCTGGTTGAATGCAGCGAGATGTTCGGTACAGTATATTGAATTTTGCTCTAAGTAAGATTTTTTTTAAAAAGCCACTGACGAATAAAGTCGTTCGTTCGTCAGGTCAGCCTCTGCCTTCTCCTTTCCACCGACTAGAAATGGCACGTGTTTTGTATTTCACAAGAGGATTCTTTTCTTTGTAAAAACACGCCCATTTTATTGCGGATAGCTCGGATAGATAGTTTCTCGATGGCCAATTTAATCAGAGTTTTCAGACAGATTATTGCAACGGGGCTATCCAAATACTTTTATTAATATTTTATAAATACCGGCTCAGATAAGCAGGTTTCTTTTTTTCTTTTTCTTTGCTTCTTTACCTGCCAGCTTGATTGACACCGTAGCCCAGGACCCCGCCGATCCCGAGCTTTTTAAGGCTGCAGTTTTATTTAGCGCACCGTGTGGTCCCTTTCCTGCGAGTCCCACTGAACCGTATAGAACTCTTTAAGCGGCGGCGCAAGAATCGCGCGCGTTCGGCTTCGCTTTCTGTCTCCTTCTGAGTAAACCTGGCAAATAGAGTTAAAATGGGAAAGTTTAAAGATTTGGTCCTCTCAAGTCAGCCCCGTAAACTTCAACGGAGGGCTGTTCTCAGCATCGCAGGTGGAACAGAGCAACCGCAGCTGGCTTCCTTTTGAGAGGACCTTGTAGCTTCCCCAGAGATCTACTTGATCTACTTGATGCAGCGTTTAATTGGCGGGACGGCCGGTTGGGAATCTGAGGGGCTCCAGCAGATCTAACAGAGGGAGGGTTGCAAAGGGAGAATTGATAAACGTGTGTAAACATTGGAGTGTAAATGGTGATAACTGCTGCCTAGGTATCTTGGCCTGAGGAAGGGATGCTTCAGGGGGTCTAACGCAATATTTCTTAGAGTCAGTCAAAAACAAAACTTCTCAAGCGCTCAATGCATAACACCTCTGTTTGTCTGGAGGGGAGAACAGTTGTGTACATGTGTCTGGATTCACACAGGTGAGCCCCGGAACACAGATATTTACATATAGACATGCATGCATGCATACATACATATGCCACCATGTCAGAATGTAATGCCAATGGGATAATGGAACAACCGTGGTTAAGCTTGTGGCATGATCATAACCTTTTAAGTGGAAAACACCCAGATTTTATTTTCTGTTTTTTTTTTTAGATGGGAGTAATGATGGTTTTTCCTTGAAAATTAAACAGGGCTATCTACTTGTGACTATAATGCATAATTCAACTTAGTTGTTTTTAAATATTTTCTCTGGCATTGAATCAGCAATCTTGTTCTAACATCTCACGGTTGTAACCTGTCCAATTTGATTATTTCTCCTAAGATTATTTGTCCTAAGTCTTCCAGCTCCACCAATTACTGGAGTTGTAGTTGACCTCTTTGTCTTGGATATTATTGACTCTAGACTTCATTTACAGGGAGGAGATGTGCCCTCTAGGTGTGCAATGAGTAAAAGGGACATGATTCATTGAATTTAGAAAGGTGCTTAACCAGGTCAAATAGAGCTTGGAAAACTTAGCTGGTTTTAATCATGGTTGAGGCTTTTTCTGGATATTCGAGGCCAATTGATTAGTTTACAGTTCAAGATATTGCTCAGCTCAGTGACTTGATCCAAAAACCAGGTAAAGCATCTTATGTGGACCTTCAGCATTTTCCTGGCAGACTTCTGAGCAAGGCATGTGCAGGGAGGTCTTTAAAAGAAAAATGCCTCAAGCATCCTTCTAGCATAACTCTGAAACAAGGGGACTACAGGAAAGATTTTCTTGCAGGTAAAAAAGCACCCAGCAAACTATTATCTCATGAGCATCTCAATGAACCAACATGTTCCCAGAGAATCTATCTGACACAGGGGACCTTTTGCTGCCTGCTGTGACCTTCCAGAACTCCAAGTTCTTTGAGGGTCTCAGTTCTGTAGCAAGTCGCTCCAAGCTAGGTTGCAGCATTAATGTCACGGGGATGCCCCTGGGCTTTTGCTTCAGTGTTGGGTTCTGTTGCAATACATATTTCATGGCCTTTGGATTCTCCCATTTCTCTCTGGCCCAACAGAGTGGCTTCCTTTTAAAAAGAAGCAGGAAAAACTTGGGTTTTCAAGAGGTTTCCTTTGTTTTGAGTATGTGTGTGTGTGTGTGTGTGTGTGTGTATGCCTCAGGATTGATCTTCAGTGGGTGTGATGCTAGCTAGTGCTTTTTAAATTTTATTTAAACAATGATCAGTCTCTGAGGTTTGGTGCTAGATGTCTGGTCTGTATTTGGGTCTGGTGGCCAGGAGGGATCTCCTTTTCTGCTTGTACTTCTTGTGTTGATTTATTGGAGGGATTGCTTTCCTTTTTTGTTTTTGTTTTGTTTAGGTAGTTGCTAAATGTTGAGGATTTGATGCCAGAATATTATTCTATTTTCTAAAGAGGTAGCATTAGCTTACCTGATTGGGAAATTTAGTTGGAAGATCAGGGGTTGTGTCATTGGAGAGCACCTCAGACTACTCCTGGAGACTCTTATGTACATACCTGATACTGGGGTTAGGCCTGTTTAATAATTCAAGGAAATATCATTTGGAATCCCCTAGCTTATAGGGTAGATGAAGAAATTGAAAACTCACCCAGGACAAAGCAACAGTATGCCAGGAGTTTCCAAATTATAGCTACCAAAACTAGCTTGAATTCAGTCTGAAAACGTTTTTATTTATTATCAATGCTTTATCCTGAAATGCTAGGGAGAGAATAAACAGCAAGGGACCTTCCCAATGCATTTTTTGGGGGGGCTTTGATCCCTTATTGCTTTTTAGCTAAACAGATTGGGTTTGCTTTATTCAAAATGAATTCTGCTGAATTCTAGGGAATCTGTTGTAGAAATGGTAACTCTAGAATGACAATGCCATGAAATAAAGAAGATTATTCTGAATATACAGATGGTCATAATACAACGATGGCTGTATGAAAAATTCAAGGAAAAAGACAGAAATTAAAGGTGAAGGGAGGGCCCCCAAAGTTGACTTTGGTTCCAAGCTGGACTACTTCACAGTGTGTTGGAGGGCAACTATATTTATTTCAATTACTCAAGATCAATGTCATCTAAAAGTATGGTTTCAGTGCTGATATTAGTTAACTAAAGCTGCAGTGGCAAGCCCCAAATGTACTTAAATTCAGTGTAGAGATGCAAAGAGAGTAGAATTCAAAGCTACTAATCCCTCTCTATTCTTGACAATGTTTCAGAGCATTTGCTCTCAAAGAAGTGTGCTCAGAGCATTAGGCATGCTTGGTAATTAACTCTAAGGAAAGTTCTTCAGACATGGTGTCCTTTGAATTGGGTCAAATGCTGTTAGCTTTGCCTGAAAAGAAAAGCATCTTAAAAAACAGCAACAAGATTCATAGTGCACATTTATCCAAGGCCATTCTAAGCAGAGCAAGAGATAGCAAAAGAGTCCCAATGAGACAATATTTAGTTGTTCAGTCATTTAGAATTCAGATTTTGTAAAGATGTATTCTCCTTGAAAATAAAGTAGCAGGATTAGAATCTTTAGGATTTGCCACAGCAATCCAGAACATCTTTGGTGTGTGTGTGTGTGTGTGTGTGTGTGTGTGTGTGTAGTTGGGGTAGGGGACATGAGAGTTCAAATTGAATGGAGACCTGATTTCCCTGTTTAAAAACTTTTGCAGTCAATTGCTTCTTTTTTTTTTGCCAGCAGTGGGTCTACTTCTGAGGTTAGCCCAATCTGTCCCAAATCAGGAAATTTTGGATGTTGGGTGACTTGTTCCCTATTATACCTTGTTAGTTCCAGTCATGGTGAGATGGGGGAAGGGCAAGGATAGAGAAGTTTGGGTTAGTTGGACCAAGTAGGCTGATAAGCCAACAGGCCAATAAGATCCTGAAGCAAGGAGCAGAGGTTGAATACAGGTCTCCTGCTGACTCCTCCAATTTGGGATAATTATTGCAGGGTGGGCTTTCTTTTAATCTTGATTTAAAGATCCTCAATTTTTCGGTTCTAACTTCAACCCGACTTTAATTGTAGGTGAACTTTGTGCTTTTTGTTGTTCTTTATGTGTTTCGATCTCAGCATAAATTGGATATATAATCCAAGTTTAATTTAGAAGAGCAGGGGGATTCTCATGAATGCCAAGTACTCTATAGATGGGAGATTTTTATAGCGACGGATTTGAGCTTCGGATGTCCTTAGCATGCAGTTTTATTTTAATCAACATATTTTTTTCCTCCCGAGAAACTTCAGGAGACCAATTCTACGAAGAGGTTGTTTCTGTTTTCATTTCAAGGCGTGGGATTTTCATCGGTCTGCAGCTCCAGTAAAATCAATATGAGAACATTTTGGCCGGATATTTATCCAAATGCAGTGCGGCAGCCTTCTTAGGTTCTGCGCAGTTTTTTTCCTTTTTCAAAAACGATCAAAAGCCAAAAAAGAAAAAAAGGCGTTTAATCCCGTAATCCATTGAAGTTTGGGACCAATGCCTAACAAGCTGTATCTGTTTTGTATAAACAAGAAAAAAAAAACTATTTTTTTCAGACATTAAGAAAGCGGTTCGAAGAAAGCCCACTGCTAGCCCAACTGGTGATGTCCAACGCAAGGAAGCGATCGATCCGCAGCCTCGTCTCCTCGCCTTGGTTTCCGGGGGTGGGTGGGGGGCATTTATCCACTCGATCAAAATAAACGTGGGGGGGGGGAGAGAGAGAACATTTCCAAGAGACCAGGCCAAGTGCTCGGAAAGGAGGGGCTGGATGCGAGGCTGGACGCCGAGGAATGAATGCTGGGGAGGAGATCCGCTTCAGCGCGGCTTGTTTTCTTTCGCGTCGTTATCTCGATAACAGAGCTGAGCGACTGAAGGAGTCCAGGCGCCACAAACGTCCCCCCGAGCCTCAGTAGCGTCGCAGGCGCGGACGAAGGAAGACCTCTCGCTTCTCCCAGCGGCGGGGGAACCGGGGAGGCGGGTGAGGAGGAAGAGAGAGGCGGGGAAAAGGGGATCGGGAGGGATCGGCAGGAGATCTTCCGCCCCCCGCCATCCGCTGCAGCGGTGCTGTACCCCGCGGTGACCCCGGCATCAAACGCGAAAAGCCCTTCCAAAAATAGCCGGGTCTCCCCTGAGTCCGCTCCTTAGGAGATTCCCAAAGGGCTCTCTGTGGATACGTATAGGCCGTTGCCCACCAAGGCCCAGGATTTCAGTTCCCATGATCCCCGGCTACCGCCTGGCATCCACAGTGTAAATCCGAATCGAAACATTTCTGCCGCGCGTCTTCGGGTTTAGTTTTAGCCTGGGGTGTTAAGGGGACAATCCGACGCCCACATATGGAAAAGGAAACTTAGGCCCAGTGGTCGGCTTCACGCTGCGCTTCCTCGGCATTGTGTGAATCCAGTCACTGGAGCTTAGAAATCCTGGTTTCTCCTATTGTAGGAACTCAGCCAATCCGTAACAATTCAGTAAAACAAATAGCGACTTAGTAAATTAATATGTTTTGGAAAGCCACGAGATTCAGTGGATTTCTGTTTAGCGGCTGCTTTAGATTTGACCTTTTAATTCTTTCTCTTTTTAATTGAAGTGAGGTTTAATTTTCGGCCTAGTTTGCCTGAAAGGAGGTGAAAACAACCCGAGGGAATTCTTGGCAGCGCCTGTCTTTACCAGCACCACACACAAGAGTTCTTGTCTTCTCTCAGCGGGGTTCTTCAAATCGGTTCATTTTTTTCTCAGCATCTTTATTAGAGTTATATCAGAAACAGCCTGGGCTTCGTGCTTTCAAAAAGGGGGAGGCGGCGCAGAGTAGAAAAGGCTTTATTTTAAAGCTACCCTTTCCTTAAATGTAAAAAAAAAGGGGGGGGGCTTGCGATCCAGGGCGCGAACTGTTGAGTTTGCGCGCTCTTCAGTCCGCCAAGTTTTTGTCCTGCTTTACTAATTCAATCACGAATTGCGGGGTTGTCCCGAAACGTTTTCAACCCGTCTGGTTAGTCACCCATCGGCTTGGCGTTTGGATACTTCTATCTCTTATAAACGCCTCCCTCTTTTAAGGTTTTCCTCCGCCTTCTCTTTCCCAGTCCTTTTTTCTTTTTCCCCCAGCGACCCCCGTCTCGTCTGAGCGGAAGAAGCCGCGCGCTCTCCGCGCTCTGCCCTGCGGATCAGCTAGTTCACAGCAGAGGTGCCTGGCCTGGGGCGAGAAGGCAGAAAGGAAACGGGGAAGTGTGTGTGTGTGTGTGTGTGTGTGTGTGTGTGTGTGTGTGACTGATGGGGGTGGGGTGGGGGCAGAAGCCGGCATTTCCAGACCCGGCGCGATCGCCCTCTCCCTTCCGAGTCCGCAGACGCCGGAGCCCTGGGGGAGGGGCTCGCTCAGGTTGGTCGATCTCCAGGCTAATCCAAACAGCTCCGGGTTGACTGGTGTGAGGTCCAAAGTCTAGACAGGGCCGGTGACTCGGCGGCTCCTTATCTCGCCTTGGGATCGGCTCTTCGAGAGACTCTCCCCCGCCCTCCCCCGGGTCCCTTGGCGGCTCTCGGACCTGCCAGGCCGGGAGCAGCCACACCTCGCAGACGGGCGACAACAAACGCACCACCTGGACGCTTGAAGGCCTGGCTCTGCTGCTTTAAGGGAGGGGGGGGAAAAGGGAATCAGATCGCCTCCCTTGCAGATACCTTTTTATTGGTCCTTCGCGGGGGAGCGGGGGGGGAAACTAATTTTAATTCTAAATGTCCGCAGTAGGCTAAATTCGCGCTCCGAATTAACTCCTGCAAGTTTGAATAATAGAGTAACCAAACGGCTGGGATCACACCTTCCTCAAAACCTGGTAGAAAGCAAAACTGAATGAGTCTGAGGGCGCCTTTCGGGGCTAGGAAATGTTACTAAAGCTGTAAATTGTTTCCAAAAGTTGATTACTTTTTATAAAATCTGTTAATCCGAAAAGGTCCTAACAGATTTATTCAGATTTTTTTTTTTGCTAAGGTGGACTAATGTGGCTCTTCTCTTATGCTTACACGCAAATCATATAGACAAACACAAAAGGAATGTAGGGTAGTGCTAACCGAGTTTAGGTTGTATAAAGGGAACCATTAAATCTTTAACCAACTTGATTAAGAGAATTGTGGGAAAGGATGGTTGCTCTAGTTTGTGGTGCCATGTGCCATGGAAATAGAGAACTAAATAAGTAATAAATACATCTTGGTTCAGTTAGGAAGAGAGTCCTTTTGTTGCCTAGATGAGTTCTAAGGTGTGTTATTCATTTGGCATCAAATCTTATCTGACAAAGGTAGAGAGCTCCCAAATCAAATAACTGGATGTGCATAGAATGTAGTTCTGAGAAGACTCAGAGAACATAATGCTTGCGTTGCAAGCGTTGGCTTCTATAAAAACATTTTTATTAAGGTGCATGTATTAGTTCCCTACAATATTGGAAGGGAAGAAGGCAATTGGAAGTGCTTTATGATGCTCCTGTCCGTTTCTCATCTTACCTATTCCTCGGATTCAATAGCTGCAAATTCCCCTGCCCCCATGTGGAACACAGACCCCAGATCAATTTCTGGCTCTCCCTCCTTCCCCATTTGCAGGGAGAAAGGTCCTCCCTTTGCATCGTCTAAATGGCAATCGAAACAATTCAATTAAGGGGAGAGGAGACATGTCTGGTTAGACAAGAGATCTTTGGTAACTGGAAATTGCATTTCTTTGGATGAACTTCTTTATCCTGGAGAAGATTGCAGACTGCTGAGTGAGCTGGATCAATACCAATATATTTGGGTTGTCTTTTTGTTTTGCTTTGGGTTTGTTTTTTTCTGTCTTAGCAGAATCTTTGGGCCAAAAATTGAGAGAACTTGGAGAATTAAATTACTGGCTAGCTTTACAGAGCAACTTCATTGGCCACCTCAGCTGTGAATTTTGGAAGCTATAGTCCCATGACATTTGGGTGGGTGCCAGGTTGGGGAAGGTTGAATTAGATAAAAGATGCCCTGGACTCTGAGGATACTCCTGCATCCCTGAAATGTAAGGCTAGTAATCACCATGTAATATTCAGAAATCAAACTCTACTTGAAGGAGATTTTATGTTTACGTTTACTTTGGAGACTCAATTTTCTGGAAGTATTGTTAGAGTTTCCATCCATGGGAGATTTCAGCCAAGGCTTTTTGTCAGAAAATGGGACTATAGAACATAAGAGGTGGAAGAGATATTTGAAATTCGTCTTGTCCAGTCCCTATTCTGCTTCATACATGGAACTGCATAAGATCCATAGAAATATATGTGAAGTAAGACTGGTGGGGACATAATGCTGGGGAAAGAAATAGAATACCCAGGAGAAGTCATTTAGCTCAGATCTATATTAATTTTAGCAGCACAACTAAACATCTTCCAATTGTCCTCAATGCTTTTGTTTTCTTTTTCTACACTGCAGACACAGAAATACCAAATCCTATTAAGAAAAGAAAGAGGGGTGGGGGAGTAGTGGCCATTGTATACAAATAGAATTTATCTGTTTTGAACCATCCTTTTTCTTGTTGAGAAGAGGCTTTAAAACTTTGAAAGTGTGCAAATGAGGAATTACACAAATGCTTCATTTCAATTGTTTGTCCCACATCCATCACTGACTACTGCACTTTCCATGACTTTGGTGCCAATATAGGAGAAAACAAACAATAAACTTAAACTGATTTTCATTCATCCTAATTCACTAACTCTTTGATTTACTCTTCTGAAATTTTGCAAGTGGGGTCATTTGTAGGTTGAATATCATATGCATAAGAAATCTCACAGTGAGATAAATGTATCCTTAAAAAAATAATCTAAAGAATGAAGGTGAACAATTAATGTGGAACTTTGCAGAGTTGGTCTCTTCAGGAAAAGTCTCAGCAGATTTTAATAAAGTTTGCCCAGAAATATATGAGCCAAGGTAGGCAGACATACAAAAAATGGGGAAAATCCACAATATTTTAAAAGTGTTTAGTATACATAGCTGTACATATGTACGCACACGTTATCTTAAATTTGCAGGCTTGATGTTCTTAAACAAAAGGGATGTCTGAAATTTAATAAAATTTTGTCAAGTAGAAAAAAACTACAGCCGTTCCTTTACCTCCACATTATTGTGAGGGTGGGGAAATAAATGGCTTCAGTTTGCAAGTTCATCTGAGAAGAATCTGACTGATTTTTCATTTGCCAAATCATTATTTGAACCAATCAAATTTTCTACATGCAATTATCCTAACAAAACAACAACAACAAAAACAGAACTTCTGCTATCAAAGTTATAGATGAGCAGCATTCTAGAAGTGGACTCATATAACTTTTCCCCAAAAGGGCGAAAAGAAAAGAAAGGAAAATAAAGGTGTTCCACAAGATGGTAACATGAGCCATGGGAAACTCACTGGATGACTTTGGCTCAATTTTGTCTCTTTTCCCCCAATGTATCTCAAAGGGAAAGAAAAGAGAAAGGAAATTTCCATGTAGGTTGCCCTAAGTGCCAAAATAATAGATGGGTTATCAATATAATAAACAGATATAACATAAAATAGTTCATAGTGTGCTTTCTTTCTTTCTTTCTTTCTTTCTTTCTTTCTTTCTTTCTTTCTTTCTTTCTTTCTTTCTTTCTTTCTTTCTTTCTTTCTTTCTTTCTTTCTTTCTCTCTTTCTCTCTTTCTCTCTTTCTCTCTTTCTCTCTTTCTCTCTTTCTCTCTCCCTTTCTTTCCTTCCTTCCTTCCTCCCTCCCTCCCTCCCTTCAATAACTCAAGGTGGCAAGCATACTTAATATCCCTTCCTCCTCCTATTTCCCATCACAACAACCACCCTGTGAGGTGAAAGACTATGACTAGCCCAAGGTCACTCACCTGGCTTTTGCAGCTTTTGTATCATGTGTTGACCTCCAAGGATTGTGCTAGATCCTTTGAACTAAAAAAACGATCAGCACAGCTTTCTGAGTTGGTTCTGCTTTTAAGCACAGTGGGCTGCCTCAAGTTGCTGGACAAGGACTGGTGATCAGGTTTTGGAAGACAAAACTCTAACTACACGGAAGACACTACCCCTCTTGGTCTTTCATAATACCTGGCTTTTCCCTCAGGCAAAGGTTAATAGATAAGCCAAATATAGGTATGGTTTGTGTCACCGAATTTATTCTATGGTACCTTGGTTAGGGTTTTATAACCATTGTAGCCTGGTTTGTTTGTTTGTTTTTGTTATCCACCCAGAGTTCATAGGTTAGATGTGCAACAATAGATATTGTCTCTAAATAAATAAAACTCTGTGTGCCACATAGACCACCTTGCACTCCCAAAACTGGACACCTATTTGATGGATTGTTTAGAAGTACCTATAACAAAAAGATGAAGACTCTATTGTCTTAGCAGCTTAGGTGGTGACAGTGGAAGCATAAGACTGAAGTAGAAAGGAAAGACAAATTTCAATCTAAGTTTACATGGATATAAAAGTGTTAGAATTTGTTTTTGAAGGTGATTACTGGAATGGAAAATCAAATATGGTGGCAGTTCTTCCATTGAAGATCACTGTTAGTTTTGTTAATTAGATTATGAAAAGCCTCATGCATACCTTAATATTTTTGTTACAAAGAGACTGCAAATTTGCCAACAAAGGAATTCTGCAGGTATGTAATGTGGTATGTAATGTCCAGAGTATTTATCTGAGTTGGAGGCTTTCTTATTTTTCATGGATGCTGCTGAACTAATTTAAAAGTAAAGAATCAAGTTTTGGATATGGTAACTACCTGGTAAGTAAATTGTTAACTGCAATTTACTCAATTATTCATTAACATGGTTTCCAAAATTTAATTCATCTTTCTACAGGCCATTTACTTGATGATGATATTGGACTAACACTACATGTTCAACCCCACATGCTGTCCAAAGGTTTGTTATTATTCCTGACAAGTTCATGCCAGCATCTGTAGAAACCTCAATTGGTGAGGTTGTTCCAGCAGATAGATCCATTAAAGACTGATTCATGGACTTGGCATCAATCTGGCTCAAGGTCATAATGTACTCATGCTGAGACATGCTGCTTGTCTCTGGATGGATTGGCCCCACAGTAGCTGTCACCACTCTCTGGAAGGGAATCTTTGTTATTGGAAATGGATGTTAAGGCATACATTTAGTCTTCTCATGGCAATTCCCCATGTCACAGGATTTCACATAAGCAGTTAACATCTTTCCCCTATCCTTAGTAGAAGTCTCTGGTTTTATTCACTCCCACATGTCAACTTGGGTGGTCATGAGCCAGGCTTAGCAGCCTTAGGTGAAACTGGATAAATGCTACAAACTGTCCTATATTTCTTCCTTGCGCACCAGGAGATACTCTCTGAAAAGAAGTCCATCTTTAACTACCTATCATGCCTCTTCTCCTTTGTGGGGTGATGAGTCAGTCTCCATTAATTCTCAGATTATGGTTAGGTTTGTGTCACATTTCTGTACCTCATAGTAGGCATCCAACTCAGAAATATTAACTTGTCTCTCAAGCTGGCTGGTCTCAGGTATGATTCTAGGGAAGGAGGAGTTCTAATATGATGTTCATCCATTTTCTTTAAACTCAAGAAAAGTTGTCACTGGGAGCTATTTCTCTGGTCTTTGGGGTTATCCTTTTCTAGACATGCAGCCAATCAACCTTTCAAGCAGTATATTTTTAATTCGGGCTTTGCTGTGCAATCACCCAATTCATACTATACTCTGCATCTCACTCCTCAGCTTACATGCATTCAGGCCACTATTACTTGATTTTGTTGGTGCTTTCCTTGGCTCAACATCCTGATTTTTTATTTCTCCTCAGCAGAATTGGCATTCTGTAAAACTTTGCTTCTGACTGTACCTTCTCTCCTACATAGCTATCCCATGTCTGTTATTTGAACATAAGACAGAAAGAAGAAAATAAAGGAAATCATTTTTAGCATTAAAAATGAATGTTTAGTCCAAAGAGACATCCCAAGCGAGAAAACAGAAAACAAAACAAAACTTCTCCCCAGCAAATGAACGGTTGATTCAAGGAACTGAAGACTTCACTAAATTTTTGGTGCTAATTAAACAAAAAGTAATTGTTAGTGTTCTGTCTCCCTGTTGGCCACCATGTAAAGGAACAAGCTACATACAAGAAGACACCTGAGGGGGTTTTACATCTTTCACATTCTCATATTATAAGGGAGATATAATAATAATAATAATAATAATAATAATAATAATAATAATAATAATAATTTCCAATCTGAAAAAAGATGCCCTCTGTTTTGTCCTCATTTTGCAAGACAAAAAGAAAATACAGCTGATCTTTAAAAGATCAGCAGTGAGACCTTCCTGTTCTTAATTAGCTGCTTAGAATTTGAGGTTTTTTTTTTAAAGATTTTATTGAATTTTATAGGGTTAGGGATAGAATAGGATCAGGATAGGGATTAAGGTTTAGGGTGGGGTTAGGATCAGGGTTGGGATGAGGAAAAGGTTAGGAACAACATTGGGGTTATCCCCCAATAACATTTTCAATCTTCAGCAAACAGACTACTGTCCGGGTACATGTGTTCAATTAACAATAGTTGATATAGTAATAAATAATTGTAGTAAATGTACTAATAGTAATAAATAATTGTAGTAAATGTACTAATGAATAATCGCAAGCAGTATCAGTTAGTCAATGCATATCATTTTTCTTACTAATATATATTCAAAATAACATATCACTTATCTTTATGTGATATCTTTAAAAGTCAGCAGTGAGACCTTCCTGTTCTTAATTAGCTGCTTAGCATTTGATTTTTTGATGGTCTCTACTCATTCTTTAGATTGGCAGGTCCAGTCTGAATCTTTTAGATATGATATTGTCCCTTTCCTTAAAAATGAATTAAGATATAGCAATGCCACTTAACTGCCCTCTAGATGTATGGACTTCAACTCCCAGCCACAAACAGCAATGGCCACACTTGGTGGGAATTCTGGGGGTTGAAATCCATATAAGTTAAGAGCACTCAGGTTAGGGAGGCAGTGCTATGACATTATACAGGTAATGCACAACAAATTAAAACAAATGTGCAAGTCAGTAGAACTGCATTGTTAATGTTGAAGACTTGTTCTAATTCTCACCAGAAGTTCAATGATTGGCTTGACTCTGTATATTAAAGTTCTTTACATCCATTCAAAAAAAAAAACCCTCCTCTTCTGAACTGATGGATTAGAGCAGGGGTGTCAAACTTGCAATGTCACATGATGTGTCACGACATATCGTGACTTTTTTTCCCATTGCCGGCAATGGGGTGGGCGCAGTTTCACCATGACGCATCCATCCCATGGACTGGCAGTTTGACACCCCTAGGTTTGAGATTTGCTAATAAAAACTGATGAAGCCAGAGAAAATTAAACTGATGCTTGTGAAACTGACAAACCATTTCAACTTAAAGCATGTTAATCCAAGGAATATGATAAAGCACCTTTTTTTATATAAGCAAAGCAGTTTGGAATTGGTCACTACTTATATGCTATGCTAGGGGTCTTCAAACTTGGCCCTTTTATGACTTGTGGACTTCAACTCCCAGAATTTCTCAGCCAGGCATGCTGGCTGAGGAATTCTGGGAGTTGAAGTCCACAAGTCATAAATCGGCCACATTTGAAGACCCCTGTGCTATGCTATTTTGATGAACTGGATATATTCTCTCAGTGCATTGACATTGTGCTTTGAATATGGTGGGAAAGAATCAGAATATAAATATACTAAAGAAACAAATGAAATATAAGAAAAAGCCATGCTGAGCTCTAAGAGAAGGTGTTCAGGTTGATGACTGGTATTTTCCTTCCTTCCATTAAAAATAACTGACTATATTGTAGGGATATGCAGAAATGTAGTTGACACTTTAATTGGTATTTAATTTACAGTTCCTCAGTCTGCATGTAAAACAGAAAGTCCTTATCTTTCACTTTTTCTAAACCAAAACTAAAGATGAAAATATGAATACTGTAATCTGCAGAAAAATAACTGTATACTATTGGTGAAAATAGCTTGCCAAATTGGTTGTGTTAAACCGTGCTTGTATAGAATGAGAACAATACAATATGTATAGCATAGGAGAAATTTCCACAAAAACAACAACAACAACAACACTGGAAACATTTTAAATTTGACTGTACAAATATGAGAGAAAAGGAGAAAGTTGAGTAAAAATGTATTGCAGGGGTTCTCAACCTTGGCAACTTTAAGACTTGTGGACTTCAACTCCCAGAATTCCTCAGCCAGCTTTGCTGGCTGAGGAATTCTGGGAGTTGAAGTCCACAAGTCTTAAAGTTGCCAAGGTTGAGAACCCCTGAGTATTGTGATAACATTTTAAAGAGCATACTAACATTCTTTAAAAACAACACTATATTGTCCCTCCCTAATGAAAAGTTATCTTGGTCCTACAGAAGATATTCTAAATACAGCAAACTCTAAGAGAAAAGGGCAGCTTGTTTCTCTTCCTGTACAGTCAATCATAAAAAAGAATAATGATGGCAGGTAATTCATGAGACACAGTTGGGGCTAAAATAAGTCAGCAAGTGTTGTATTGCCTCTGTACAAATCGATGGTGAGACCACACTTGGAGTACTGTGTACAGTTCTGGTCACCACACCTCAAGAAGGATATAATGGAACTGGAAAAGGTGCAAAAAAGGGCAACAAGAATGATCAAGGAAATGGAGCATCTCCCTTATGAAACCAGATTGCAACGCCTTGGTCTCTTCAGCCTTGAAAGACGGCGTTTAAGGGGTGACTTGATCAAAGTGTATAAAATCATGCATGGGATAGAAAAGGTGGATAGAGAAAAATTCTTTTCTCTATCACACAATACCAGGACAAGGGGGCACTCCCTAAAGCTCATAGCTAAGAAAGTGAGGACAAATAAAGGAAAATATTTCTTCACCCAGAGGGTCGTTGATTTATGGAATTCACTTCCAGAAGAGGTCGTGACAGCTGTCAGCCTTGATAGCTTCAAGGAAGGGTCAGACAGATTCATGGATGCCAAGTGTATCGGTGGTTATTAAAACGGATGTCCATGTGCCGCCTCTATGTTGGTTGTGGCAGGCAGGATTCCCTTGAGTACCATTTGTTGGGGGTCAAGGGAAAGGGAGGGTTTTGCCTTCTCTTTCTGCTCAAGATCCCCATGTACAATTGGTGGGCCACTGTGTGACACAGAATGCTGGACTCGATGGGCTTTGGCCTGATTCAGCATGGCTCTTCTTATGTTCTTATGTTCTTATGTACCAGAGTTGGGCTGCAAAAAATTAAGATGACCACTGTATGGCAGCAAACAAGGCTTTCTTGAATGCTGCTAATGTCATCTAGAGATCATCTAGATTATCACTACCTAAACTGAATCAGAAGGCTTAATTTCACAGAGAAATTAAGAAATTAAGAAAGATTGCAGCATTCAGGTATTCTTAGTGGATTTCTCTGTTGCATTTTTTTTTTTTAAAAAAATCTGGCTTCTGTGGGAAGCCTGATGGTCTATTAAATGGATCTTCGGTTTGGTATCACATGATCAAGGGTGAAAAATAAATTTAAATTCAGAGAGTTATTTTATATAATAGTTTATAGCACTTAGCACTTAGACTTGTATACTGCTTCACAGTGCTTTACAGACCTCTCCAAGCAGTTTTTACAGAGTCAGCATATTGGCCCCAACAATCTGGGTCCTGGATCCTCGTTTTACCAACCTCAGAAGGATGTAAGACAGTCAACCTTGAGCCGCTGAGGGTTGAACTCCTGGCAGTTGAGTAGTGAGTTAGGCTGTGGTCCTGCATTCCAACCACTGTGCCACCACGGCTCTTTTAATGTAATTATTGCGTGAGGGTCAATTTTTAAAGCACTGGAAGTTTTTGTTTAATATCGTGAGGGTCAATTTTTAAAGCACTGGAAGTTTTTGTTTAATATAGGGAATGTTATGAAAGTCTACTCTAATTTCATCCAGGAGAGGGCTATGTAGCATTTTGAACTCAAAAGCAAAAATGTGCTTCAGAATTTGTGAGGAAGCCTACATAGCATCAGCAGTTAAGAGCATCCATGGGGAAGCAATGATCCCATAGACGAGGGGTCTTCAAACTTGGCCCTTTTATTACTTGTAGCCTTAAACTCCCAGAATTCCTCAGCCAGGCATACTGGCTGAGGAATTCTGGGAGTTGAAGTCCACAAGTCATAAAAGGGTCAAGTTTGAAGACCCCTGCCATAAACATTGAGATGTCACAAAAGAAAATCTGCCCTTTCATCTTCCCACTGTGGCCTGCATAGAAAAAAACTTGTGTCAAGACATATTTGGGCAAAATCTTGCCTGCAGCTTTTTAAAACAGCTGTATCTTTCCTGACATGCTCCAAAGCAGGTTTTGAATCCTAAATTATCTATATTCCATTTTTTTTTTTAAATGACTACTTGTTCTTTTCAAGGGCAAAGGATGTAGCTGCAGTTGTTGTTTTCTTGTTACTCTGTTCTCTCCATTATTTTGCAGCCTCCCTGGCTACTTCTGCTTCCTGATCTGAAAAAACTGCATGGGTGGCATGATAAATCCCACAGAAATCCTTTGGGCTTCAACTGAAATGAGCAATGTCAGAAAGGCAGCAGACCCCGAAGAGAGTGTTGCGCAGTCATAGAAAGGGACTATCACACATCTTGGACCTCTTGTAAATAAGGTATGTCTCCCCCTCCCCCTGTGAAATTTTACATTGGTTTCTCCTTTTATATTTTGTGTGTCTGAATTGCTGAAGTTACATAGTTGTTGGGAATTATAAAAAAAATACTCTGGTTTATCTTCAGATCACATAAATGTTTTGAATTTGAACAAAGTTAGCAGTGAGCTGTGCAGGCTTGAAGTAGACCATTGTTTAACTAAGAGTTTGACTTCTTCAAGGTAGTTCTCTACTTACATTCAGAGTTATAACCATAGAGATAAAAGTCCTTGCACTTATGTCCAGAGTCACACAATCAACGTTCTGATGCTCAGCAAATGACATGCATTTAGGATGGTTGCAGCATCCTGGGGTTGTGTGATCATCATCTGTGACCTTCCCAGCCGGTTTCTGACAAGCACAGTCAGTGAGGGAAAGGATTGGCTTAATGACTGCATGATTCACTTAACAGTTTTGATAATAAAGATTTAAAATCAGGCATGATTCATTTAACAACTGCCTTCTTAGCAATGGAATCTCTAGTTTCAGTGGTGGTTGTAACTCAAGGACTATCTGTGAACTGTAAACATGTGGTTATCTTTTCATATACTGCAATTTAATATGGCTGTAGATATAACAGTTTCCCTCCCGCCCCCAAGGTTTGGTTAGGTTTATCCCTTTTGGTTTTAATAACATATACATATAAATTATACAATATATAATGTTATCCTATAATTATATGATTGTTTTTATATATGCACTGTTCTATTACATTTTTGGATTATTGCACACCACCCGCAGTCACCTTTGGTAAGATGGGTAACCATATAAATCTAATAAACAAACAAGTTGGGTTTTGAGATACTATAAGCTGGAGAAGGTAGCAGGTCAGACAGTGTAAACAACCTGTGACTCCAGATTTGATTGCCATTCTAGACCGGTCTTTTGTAGTCCTTGCTTTAAATATGCGTCATGAAGCTAAGTGGCTTTCTGCCTTCTCTTGAAAACAGAGGCATTTTTCTTTCTAGGCAGAGCAAAGAGGCACATTCACTACAAATATTGGGGTTTACTCCGAGTTGAATTTTTATAGTCACCTTTTTTAAAATTATTGCTAACAAATAACAAATAGCACTTAATTTAATTTTCTGTAAAAAAAGAATACATAAACTTATAAAAGAAAAATAGGAAAAGCAGAAAAACAAAAAATAAAAGCACACAAGATATGTATATGCAGACAAGTATATATCAATAAATTGATGCTATGATTCATTACAGTTAACCATATTTGGAACACAAGAACTAATAGTCCCAAAAGATTTTTAAAGGCTACAAATTATTCCTAAATGTGCTGTCCTGAACTTGCATGGAGTAGGTTTTGTTTCATGGACATTGAGTGATCTAGATGCTCTTTGTTTTGTATCTTGAATAAGGAATAGAGGATTTCAGGCTGAATCTGGTGTTTCTTGGCAGATGTTGGACATGAATCTTTGATGGGGAAATTAAAGTTTTCTTGCACTTCCAATTAAGTGGGAGTGTGTTATATAAGAACACAATAGTAGGCCATGTTTTTGCTTCAAACGTTTCTTATTTTGGCTTATTTTGACAAGCTACGAAGTTTGGTACTTTTCAAACAATGATCAGACATGTAGTATAAGTACTTAGTTATTATTTAATCATTTTCTAAATGAAAAAAATAGAGGAGAATTATATTTAATGAAGATATGTATGTATGTGAAGATGACAGCGTTTTCATCTTTCTGACTAATATGTGCCCTTTTCTTGTACCTGCAAAAATCTAGAGTGCAACCCAAATTTAGCAATTTTAAGCTCCTGATTACAGTGGGAACACGTAACTTTGGCTAGATTATGATTCCTTTTTGTGTAGGCATAATATTCTCTCTTCCAAAATACTTACCAGTTAAAACCATCTAAACTTCTTTTATTGTAGTATTTTCTCAAGATGTATTTCAAGCATGTACTACATTTTTTTATTGCAGTATTTTCTCATGATGAATTTTCACTCACTGGTGTAATATTATGAAGCCTGGGTAGGAATGGATCCTTAGTTTTCCAATTGTTTTGTTTCATAGTTTCCTGTGTACTTCTTTTTACAGGTATAAAATATTTTCTATCAACTCACTTGTACAGCCATCATAACAGACAATACTTCCAAAGCCTACTTGTATGATTTATTTTCCTACAATCTAAAGCTCTATCCATATTCTAGAAGACTTTACACACACACACACACACACACACACACACACACACACACACACACACACACACACACACACCATCTTGCATCCCTAATCCTGTTCTCCTACCCAAATTTCCTTAATGGTAGCTCCTGCTCTACACACTTACTGCCCCCCCTCTTTTCTCATGGGTAAAACTTGCTGTTTATTTTGATTTGTCACAAATACTAGGTGTTGTTTGAAAAGTGTTAAACTTAGCAGGCCCATACAGATAATGTGAGATGGGTCACTGGCTGTGATAAAGAGTAAGATATGGTGGGAATTAACCTGAAACGCTTACCAAGCTCTCTGATTCTCCTCATCTACAGCCTGTCAGTTAAGGACACTGTAAATATATGATCTGGTTTGGTATTAAGATGGTGCTTTAAAAATAAAATCATATTCAGAGGCCAAACATTTTTTGAAATGTTTTGTACTGAAGCCCAAACCAGACTACTGATGAAAGTGTCTATAAATGTCTTATAGAATATTGACATCCATCAACCACAACCACGTATAAAATAATGGCAGAGCCAGAAAGTGGCCAAGAAGACTGAATCTTCTATTTCTTTGGATGCAGTATCGCTGCCCTACCTAAAGATAGGTTCCTGAGTCTTTTCCAAGCCAGCAAGATATTTAAACCATTATTCCTTTTGTTTAATTGTGTCCAATTCTCAGAGGAGTCCTAACTTTGGCAAGATTTAATGGTCTTCTGACAGCTATTCTTGAGGGGAAACTGACAATATCCAGTTTCAATAAAGAAGAAGTTATTGAAATTATTGAAACAAGGCACATGTTGTTATATTGCCCTTAATACAAAGATGCCCAATTTTAGCTAATAATTTCCCCTCTAGTCAGATTTCCAAGCCACCCAGATTCATTCTGGTTGCAGTAATTGGTGTCCAATCAATGTGATTTTATTTCTCTGAATAAAGTTTGGTTTTACTCTTTGTAAAATGCATTGATCGATCATAAGCTTCCAAGCTCCAAAGATTTCTTTGGGAAGAAAATTGGTTTGGTAGCTCAGCAGTCGCTGTGGGAATTATAGGGCAGAATTCTGCATTAAAACTACATGTGGAAAGCTCTATGTATAAGTCTTAGTTTACTTACATCTTTCTTTCTTTCTTTCTTTCTTTCTTTCTTTCTTTCTTTCTTTCTTTCTTTCTTTCTTTCTTTCTTTCTTTCTTTCTTTCTTTCTTTCTTTCTTTCTTTCTTTCTTTCTTATTCAGCCTTTATTATTTTTTATAAATAACTCAAGGTGGTAAACATACCTGGTAGTCCTTCCTACTATCTTTCCCACAACAGCCCTGTGAGGTGAGATGGACTTGAGAGAGAGGGAAAGAGACTGCCCCAAAGTAATCCAGCTCATTTTAATGCCTAGGGCAGGATTAGAATTCACAGTCTCCTAGTTTCTAGCCTGATGCCTTAATGATTAGACCAAACTGTCTCTCTGTCATCTTATCATCTTCATTATCTATGATGTTCCAGCTTTCAACTTGCGAGGAACCTGCAAGTAGAAAGCTAGGTCCTACTCCTGTAAGATACTATTTTATCATATGCTCCTGCTAAAAACTTTGAAGTGGTTTGGGTAGAGTTTTTTCTTTTAAGTACATGTCCTTGCAAAGAAGTTATTTACCCCTGTGCATTGTCTATTCCTTTTATTGTAGACAAGACATGTGATGCATATTTAAGAGCATCCCTAATTCAAATTCCAGCTCAGTTCAGACAAGCTAATATATCTCAGCTCCAGACCTCTTGCTCAGTTGTTAATGCCAAATTGACGTAAAATAAACCCACTCTGATCAGCTGTGCCAACTGCCATTCATTGCTCAGGGTAAGCCCCTAAAGTTCTTTCATGCCTTTTAAATGCAAACAAAGTGTGGCTTAAAAATGTTCCTACTATGTTTATGAGATAATGAGTCCAAAGTCTGAATTTCGACTAAGTCTTTATGTGCCCAGTCCATGACCTCATATAATCTGTGTAGTCCTTACAACCTTAATAAAGATGGGACGGTCTGTTTTAATTTCTAGCTTAGTGAGGTAAACTTTTAGCAATTCTCAGGATTAGAGAAATTTGTAACCAGTAGTCCTTATTTTATTTATTTATTTTTATTTATTTTATTGGATTTCTATGCCGCCCTATTCCAGGAACTCAGGGCGGCTCACAGCATAATAGAAATCAACATTAAAATACATATAAAAAAGAACCCCTGAATTAAAAAACCAATCATCCAACAAACATGCACACAAACATACACTGGCTAGGGACAAGATGTTAACTGCCCCAGGCCTTTCGGCAAAGATGTGTCTTGAGCAGTTTACGAAAGGCGGAGAGGGTGGGGACGACACGGATCTCCGGGGTGAGTTGATTCCAGATATACATATTTTGCCCATATGTTCTTGGGAGACAGACCTATAGACTCAAGAAAAGCTTCCTTCTGAATAAAAATATTAAGGATTAACTTATTAAATAACATAGGCAAAATGCTTAAAAGATCCACTGAGCTAAATCATATACCTTTATTGCAAAGCACTGTGAGCAACCTCAAGGTTTTTTACAGGTTGGGCTAGACCTAAGTCAAGGAAGAACAGAATAATACAATCTGCTTTTCACAGTGTCCCCTATCCAGCTATTATAATAGTTTCAACATAGACATTTTTGCTCTTCTAAGACAAATTTGTTCTTTTTCACTTGCATGAAAATATATGTCAAGTTTCTATTTTGCACAGATAAACATTCGATGTCATCCAACCTTGTTAACCAATCAGTGCATTGCCAAATAGCAATTTGTTTGAGATAGAGTAATTAGAAATATGAGCCAATCTGCTGAAGGATCAAAATGCTATGAACAAAACATTCGGTGGCCTTCTGGTTTATAACTCTCCTAGCAGAGCAATTGTATAAATTAGTGTACCGCAAGCAAGATATAAATCAGTCCTCTTTATGAAACTTGCCTGCCTGCTGATTTAAAGGAAAATGGAAAATCATTCTTGTTAAATATACAAAGGGAATCTGATCAAGTACCATGGGCCTGTGCACTTCAATTTAAATTTCAGCCTCAGGTTAGTGCAGAAAAAAAATCAGACTGAAATTCCATGTTTTGTGGTCACTATCATAGTGATTATTTGTTTATCTTGTGTTACATGAATTCATTTATGAAATATCGCACAAAATACTTGTTAAGATGATAAATAGGACATCTGTAGCAAGATAAGTTGTATATTACAAATGGCTAATGAGGATTGTGTGGCATGAGAGATGGGGCCACAAAGTACCGTAGTGCTTTATATCCCACAGGAAGAACTAAAAACACTTCTTGGCAGGAGAACGGGAAGCAAAGAAGAGGGCGGAGACAAGAAAGGAGCAATTATCTAAATGTGTTCTTTCAGTTTGATCCTTGTCTTTGGAACTTAAAACCTTCTGATCCTGTGTTCCATATTCACACCATCATGGAATATAATGCCATGGCAATATCCATCATCTAATTTTTCAAACTTTTGTTCTGCCAAAGAGGCTTCTGTTCTCCTCAAAAGAATGTCATAAGATACATGTCAAGTACACCATTTGATGTGTATTTGAACTCATTTTATTGAGGCAGGTGACAAAGAGTGTGCTACCACTTGTGATGGCATTTTCTGTTACCTGTCTTCCCATCATCCTGAAGATTCCCTGACTGCCTCAACCTCCCATTATTGTTTTTTTTGGGGGGAGAAAGGGATAGAAATAATTCTTTTCTTAGCATATAACTGAACCAAAGAAGCCATGGATTACCGATGAGTATAATGACTATAGAATAAAAGAGAGGACATTTATAAATGCTTCATGACCACCTAATAATGAAATCCAAAAAGCCACTACTATACTCACCCAGATACAATGGAAATCTCTTGTCCTGTGAAATAAAATACAACAAACAAACAAACAACAATTCTTCAATTTCAATGAGGAAAATAGGCAAGGATTTTTTCTCCATAGTATTAAGTCAACACATTCAGAACTGATTTTTAAATGTGCTGTTTACACTTTTGTTATATTCTAACCATTAGCAAGCACTTTCAAAACCCCTTGTCTTCTTCAGTCATGGTTTCCTTTCCTTCTTTAAAGGAAACTTGAGCTGGACATTCCTTCAAATAGCTTCTCTAAGGAAAACCAAACATTTCTTGGCCTGACCATCATAGATTACTGGGGTTGTTTTTAGGAAAATGTCATTGGCTGATTTGCTTTGCACCAAATGTTGAACGAACAGTAGTAACTATAACACACCAAGCACAATTATGAGGGACACCAATGTCTGTATTTTAAGAACAAAAGCTATAATGCAACTCAATTCAGTTAAAGCATTTATCGACAATCTCTGTTCTGTTAACTTGTACTTTATTCTGGTTGCCTGGAAAACAAACAAACAAACAAATAATAAAATCCATTCTTGAGGGAGAATAAAGGCCGAATACAAAAATCCAATGCAATCGCAACAATTACATATGGCATAAGCTATAAGGTGTCCCATGGCTCTTCCATGTTTTAGCTGCAAAAGATGAGCTTACATTACACAGAAAGGCAAGTGGAGCAAAGCAGAAAGGCCACTTCACTCTTACAAGGGAATCTGCATTGCTTCATGAAACAGCTTCTAAGGAAAACTCTCAAATTGTAACCAAAGGGAAGCATCCCCTTTTAAACATCTACACAGCTCTAAAAGCTTTTGAGTAAGACACATCTTTAAATTGTGCCATATGCCACTTGGGATTACTAAGATACATATCTGAATTTACTCCAGCCTCTTGACTTCAGTTAAAATATTCTCTGCCAAACATTTCTGAGAGCTATTAAGTTAGCACATTAACATTAACATCATTTTGGGTTATTAGCAACTGAGCAATTCACCATTTAAAATTTGCCTGGATGACAAACATGTCATTGAAGGTCTTGGGATCAACAGCATTGTGCCTTTTTAACGACAGGTTACATCATTTTGAAATGGATGAGTTTGCACTTTTCGGCTCATTTGGCACATTTGCTCAACGGCCTTTACAAAACGTGTGACAAGGAATAACATAATGATGTGCTGGGGCTATTTTGATTAAATCAAGCTTATTTTGATAACTTTCAATGCAGATAAATGTTAGTTTTATTTAAGACACATATGCACTTAGTGATGCAACAAAATAAGTTACAGTGGATGGGGAAACTCTAAGCCTACAGAATCTCTTTCCCCCCCTCACCAAACTGAGTGTAAAATATGAGGACTAAGCAGAACTTTAAAATGATGTCTTGCTGTCAGCTGTGTCAGCAATGCCAGACAGGATGTATGGCTGGATGAAATAATTCTGTTTTACTGTAAAGTTTCATTAACAGAATCTTGCAAATCTAAAAATACATTTGTTCCCCATTAATTTTACAGCCCAGGAAACTAGGGAGGCCATTTCTGAGACATTTGCCATGCCCACGTTACTACTATGGGCTTAACTGCTTCTTACCTGACTATTCTCCTGGCTGTGACTCTTCCTTTGTGTCCAATGGTGGTTCTCGCACACAATTACAGATGCTCTATCTAAGTGACCTGGGCTCTGTGGGAGTAACCTGCAAGTTAAGTTGTGCCTCTATTTTACCCAGCAGAACAGAATGGTCACTTGCTTAGGTAGATGACTTCCGCAGGTCACTGAACTCCTACTGTTCGAGGTTTATAGGACTTGTCTCAGTTCATGATTGAGTTGAAGAGCTACATTCCTATGGACCACTTCAAAGTGGAGCTGTGTCCATCAGAAGGCAAATAGTCTGAGATTGCTACATCTCAATGTGTTTCTATAGTGGGTATCAAAAAGTCAAGAGGATGACCATAATTATCCTCTTGACTTTTTAAAGCTCTTCCCTGCATGTAGCCTTGAAATATAGCTTGGCAGATGGTGAAGAGACATCCTTTTATTATTCATAGGAGCCATGGTGGCATAGTGGTTAGAATGCAGTATTGCAGGCTAATTCAGTTCACTGCCAGGAGCTCGATCTTCACCAGCTTAAGGTTGACTCAGCCTTCCATCCTTCCAAGGTCTGTAAAATGAGGATCCAAATTGTTAGGGGCAATATACTGACTCTGTAAACCACTTAGTGAGGGCTGTAAAGCACTGTGAAGCAATATGTAAATCTGAGTGATATTGCAATTCATAATAAGGAAACTTCTGATTACATGTTCTAATAGGGATATCATGTTTGTATCCAAATGCAGATATTCAGCATACAAAAACAAAATAAGCCTTGCTTTCCCTCAAAACCTTTCTCCAATTTAATTGTTGAAAAGTTTGGCATTGTTTTGAGGGCTACCAATAAAACTTGACTTACTTGCTTTAAACTTATCAGTTCATTCACAGAAATTGGCAAAATAATAAATTTTAGGATATTTTTTATTTTTTTTGCAAGTTGTAATACTTTCTGTGGATAGCTTAGGAAACAATGTTAAGTGAGGTATCTTTGTAGAGATAATGAAAACAACCGTTTATAGAACTGAGTCTCTCTCCCCCCCTACATAATAATGCCACTGATATAAATGTTATCTTCCTGTGTACTTCAGAAAGTTTTAAAAAAAGTATTGGAAGAGGAAATTAAAGTAAAACAGGTGAAGTGAAGCAACATAGCCACTTTTATTTTCTCTTAAAATGAGAGGGCTTTGTGTTTTGTGAAACAAATTTACACACACATACAGGCACATACAGAAATAGCAAAGCTTTTTGTGTGTATGTGTCTCTTTTTGTCTACAAATGTATTGCTTTTGTGAGAACCTAGAAGTAGGTTCCATTTCATCTTGAGGCTGAAATATTACCAACACTAATCATAAATTCTAAAATTTATTCTAAAAACAGTCCATTCAGGAATATCAGTATTTGTAACTGTATTGAAGAATTAATACTTAAAGGCATACAAATTGTTTTGTCACAGGAATTTCTCATCTATGAAAATTACACATAGAAGAACTGTAGCTGATGATTCCAAGTTTGCCTCTGTCAATAATCAGATGGAAAGTGATGTGTGAGAGATTTCAAGGAATGACTGATGATCAAATTAGGTAATGCTACTCTTAACTCAGATCATAGGACAAACCCTTCACTTTCAGCAAATAGTAGAATTGATATTTTCTGTAGAACAGGACACAGGCAGCTTCAGCCTGGTATGCAGCCAAACTACTTTTGTAATTCAGTATAAATTCAACCATATCCTCACAATGCTAACATACTTACAGTCAAAGGTCCTAGGTAGGTTCATTCATAAGGAGTCAATGATACAAAAGGAGAACTGTGTTAATTAACATGGGTAGGATCAAGTTTGGATAAATATCCATTTCCTCACAGGAACCAGAATTCAGTCCTAATCTGTTCAGATTGAAACTCTATGCAAAGCATCTTTACTATATCTTGAAGTGTTTTTTTGGGGTGACCCCTTGTAGCAATTCAGGTCAGTACCTTGACTTGAAAAGTCAAATTGCTTTGCTTTTAAGCCTAAATGAAACTACTTAATTCAGACATCTATTTTGATCCAATACAAAGGGGCCACTATTGTCAGATGCAAGTAATCAGAAGCATTTATTAAATTCAAAACACAGAAGAGTTTATTATTGCTACCTCTATACAAGAATCTAGCCAACTAGCAGTCAAAACTAAATTGGTGCTAAATAAAGGCCAGTATAATTCACAGGGAGCTGGACTTAAGTCTGTTGTGGCAAAGCAATGCTTCCAAACTGATGACATGTTTAGTCCCACCTTCCAGCCTAACTTGGTCTTCTCCTACAACTATACACAAAACCCATTGTTAGCCTCTGGATTGAGAGCTTCATGTGTTTCCGAAGACTGCTGATTCACTTTGAATGGGATCTTCAACTGAAGCTTTGTCAAATGGAATTACTTCTTTGGAGCTATGCACACTCGTGTCTGCAGACAGGGTTCCTATTCAGGATACAATTAGGATCAAGTCCTTTAAATTCATATAATTGGCAGTGCACAATTCATTTTCTCCCCAAAATAATTCTGAACTATGATCTCATACGTCTTGGCCAGCAGATGCAAGAATCCTATCCCCAAATATTCATTTAATATTTGTGGTCTCATATCATCAGTTGAAAGCTGCTTTAGTGAGGAAGAAATTACGTGAATGGTCTGGATTCAAGAGATAAGGAAACGTCTTAAGAAGAATTTACTAAAGCAGTTACAGACTAAATAATTATTGATCTAGTTAGAAACAGTAATAATATTTGTTCTAGTTCTTTCTCAAACTGATGGAATGAAAGCCTGGCTTACATAAATAATAATCAGACCCAATATGGAGCTATCTTCCTGAACATCTCCAATCAATATACTTGCTGGAACATGCTCTTTGTCTCTTGAATCAGAAGTCCACAATCTGAAATATTTGCAATACCTCCATCATTTTCCTTTGGCAATCCTAATTGTGTTGATTGATTGAACTTAGAATTGCCATACAATGGAAGGAATTCTGACTATCTTCTATTCTAAAAATGAATTAATATGTGAAGAAAAAGAGGGTTTGAGTTGTGCTTTTGATATTGCTTGTTGTGACTTGACTGCACTTGGAAATGGTTGGTTGGCTGGATCTTATCTATTTAATCAACAAAGAAAAGGAAAATTACCCTTCCCTTTAGGGACTATAATCCCGAGTACTTTTTCTGTGGGAATCCATCCTTAATGAGAGCCAATATAGTGTGGTGGTTAGGAAAGAAGACTAGGCCTGGAAAGGTCCATATATTTGTCCATCTTAAATCATGGAAGCTCTCTGGGTAACTTTGGACCAGTCACTCTTTCTTCGCCTCTGTCTAATATCACAATGTTGTGGGTGGGAAAAGGAGAAGGGAGCAATATGTGCCCCAACAAGCTGTTGAATAAAAGGCAGGATGTAAACATCACAAATGAATCCCCCCTGGTATTGTCTTCTGATGATAAATTGTTTTTATTAATATCCTACCTATGTAGGATGACCAGTTTCCCTAATGTTCTTTCAACTCCAAGCCAGCTAAATTTGCAAAGAAAAACAATATTGAAAATTGGTTTTGAAAAAAAACACGAGCGGATTTTTCTGCTCAATACTAAATCATACATACTGTTTGGCAAAATTCATCTGCAATATTTTTTTCAACCATTTTTTTTATCCTTTTGGTGCTGTAGAAACTATTCTATTTCAAGAAGAGAATTTCATAGGAATTTTCATGGATGGACTATTATCTTCTTTCCCTTATTTTGTTTGGAGATCTTGAATAGGGCCGGTCTATGTGTTTGGATCAGTGTCCTGTCTTTCTCTACACAATCATCTCCCCAGTATCCTGCCACTCCCTAGCTTCTTTATTATATTTTAAGGAAACATCTTCTTATATTGAGTTTTTCCTATAGGTGTATTCTTGTTGTCATTAAAAGGGAATCCTTATCTTCAAAATGATTGGAGAATTTCACATGCCTTCAAAGAAGTTTGGAGAAGTGTACCATTAAATTTCTCTGTCTACATATTTGACAGACAATTTTGAAAAGCCATATGTATACAAACTCTATGGTGGATAGTTAACTATGGAAACAAGAAGGCAGCCCGGCAGTCTTGTGTGTTGTAATCTTTCTTCTGATCTGTAATGAGGAGTTGGAGACTGAAGATTTACTACTATAGTTCTTGAATGACATTCAGGCCATAAGATGCTGCATGCTCATTCAGAATAAGAGGGCCTAATTGTCTGCTCTCAAAGTGACGAGAGACTGCATAAGGGTAGTTTTGTATTCCCACCATTACTGTTAATATGAACCATGTCACATCTCTCTTGTTTGAAGTAGGTTTTTAGAAGCATAATCCATAGAGGGATTACCTTGGAAACACACTCTGAATTTCCAGAGATGATTGGACAGGTCACTAGGCATTCAGGAAAAGGGGGCAGGAGAGACAAAGTGAGACTGGATGGCCCTCTTACATAGTCTTCCAATGTATGGGGATGAGTCTTGTCAAATAGCATTTTTTTTTTAAAAAAAGGGGTTTATACAGCATAATACTTAGGGCTCCAAATAAAGCCTTGCAGCCCTAATCCTCTTGTTCAAGAGAAGAATAGGGAAGAAACTTGGATGATGCTTACATGCATAATTAATTTATTATGCTTGAATACAAAATAAATGGTGCATAGTTATGTAAAATAGATTTTTCCCCTATCTCTGCCATTGAGCAGATAATTTCTACAATAGAAATTTTGAGACACAAAGAGTGAAAACATACATAAGGTTTTCTCCAGTGGAGAATTTTGCTTACCACACACATTCAACCCTGAGCAGTTCATAAATTAAGAATCTGAATCCAGGTGTATCTACAGGACGGCTGGAAAAAGTCAAGAAGGCAGTCAGGACCATGGAATCCAAACTCCACAACTTTGGGAATATGTGTGATGTTGATGCACATAGAAAAAAAAGGGCTGTGGGGAGACTTCAATCAGAGGGTTGAATCTTTCTTATTGATTTTGATATCCCTGTAAATGTTGCAGCCAAAACCTGTGAAACTGTACTATGTAGAGATATAATAAATACATGCAAATCACCCCAAGTGCTATTCAATCTGAATAGTTGATTTGAAACAAGAAATCAAATCAACTGGATTTAAATCATCCATTTGGGAAAAAGTGCTGTTTGTACATTGTCAAATGAATATTAAATTAGACCTAGGGTAATTTAACATTTCAAATTGATGCACCCTTTTGATTAGAATCAGGGGATTTGATTTAAAGGAATGATTTGTGAAATTACCTTCAAATAGTCACTTCAAATTAACTCTTGGCACAGGCATGCTATAATACATCACAAACTCCCTCTGTCCTTTTTCTATTTCTTCATAATTTTAATAGCAAAGTCCAAGGTTAATCTTAAGCAACCTGAAGTCTGGAAATTAGTCTACCCAAAGATGCCTGCTATGGTGAAATGGGACAACTCACCACAGCCAACTCACCATGGCCAACTCGCCATGGGAGAATTCAACAATTCAATTTAATTATTTAAAATAATTTTAAAAATATTTTAATTTTTGTCATTCATATTTTACTTTGCCTTTCTTTAATCATGTATTCCACCATTTCTTTAATATTAGTGTAACTCTTTCCTGTAGCAAGTTGTTTCATAATAAGTTGGTCATGGCGTGTTGTCCCATGGCGAATTGGCCACAGCGAGTTGTAATAGAGCCTCCTACGGTGGCAGCCAGGTTTTTGATTTGACTCAATTCTGTTTTAACGTTTTGCTTTATAAACAAACAAACAAACAAAAGCACATCTCAAAGCAGAAGCCTAACATATTTATTTACATAGAGGTTATTCTTTGAACATTTTTTTTAAAAAACCAAGTGGATTGTTATAACTCAATCTGTTTTTCCTAAGAGTGACTGGAAAGAATCTAGAGAAGTGATGTGTCAACTCTACAACGAACCTGGCTGAAGCTACCTTGTACGTTCTAGGTTGCCACAAGAAAGGGAGGGAGTGCGGAGTATTTTTGCTAATCTAAACAATAAACCAAGGTCATTCTATCAGTTAGCTTAGTGGGTTGGGCATTTTGTTAGAAAGCCCGGCAAATTATTCTATTGGGGAATGTAGCTGATTGCATAACATTAGGGTGGGATATTTGACTTTGTAATAGTGTAACTCTTTGGTGGGGATTTCAGACTTGGTTTCACTTTTGACTGTGCTGATATTTTGTAACCAATAAACATGTTCTTTGAGGAAATATCTAGCTTCAGAGTTCTGATTTTGTTGGTCTTATCATTGGAACCTTGACATAGTGCTGAGCAGTATTCTCACCTTCATGCCTTTGGGCTAATGGTTGCATATTCTGGCCCACTATTGCCACCATTTTGTGAATCTATGGAATTCCTTTAAAATTACAAATCCATCCCCTGACTGTAAACAGATTCTACTGGCAAAGACACTAGAAAATAATATTCCATTGAGAGTGAAAGTGTCAGATGACTTAAGTGAAATCTGACCTGTCTTGATGTCCCATACTCTGTAGACAAGGAATGAAGCAAAAGTAATCTTTCTGTGGAGTGAAGGAATAATAGCAACCAGAAGCTTACATAGCAACCATTCTTGTTTATTAACAATTAAGTGCAAATAATGAGATGATGCTAGAATACAAAGACATCTGGATCTGTAATGTTTTTGTTGTTTTGTCTGTCATTTGCTGAATTTAGCAGGAAGGGTTTATGGATGCCAACAGCCCAAGAACCTTACCTGCACTTATCCACATATGCAGCAAACTCCCACTTTTCATGTTATTTATAAAACTCATGTGATCATACATGCTGTTGGTAACCTTTTCATCCTGGGCATCTTCAGAATGTGTTGACTTTACCTCCCAGCATTTTCAACAATGAACATACTGGCTGTAGCTGAAATTTGTACAGCTGGATGGAGCTCAGGTTGAGGAAAGGATGTTACATTGCAGTGGACTGATTTTGTAGTATTTTCACCACACATAAATGTACGCGTGCAAGCACACACACACTTCAGCTTTGCCTACATAAACATGCAGATATTGAAGATCCTGCTCCTATCAGTTTTCACATGTAATTTTCACACAATCAAGTATGTTTCTGACAATTTAATTTTCAGAAATGAGTTTGGGTAGACCAAGCTTCCTGCTTTCTGCCATAGCCTGCCAAGTTCTTTTGGAAAACTGACATTTTTTAAAAAAAAATATTTAGTTTCTATAATTTCTTTCCAGAGAACCAAAGAATCTCAACCTTTGCTTTGCAAAACCTCCTTGTTTTTTGAATTCTAACAAATTACAATTAAAAAAAAATCCCTGTAATTCATGAGAAGCAACCTAACCTTGGTGCATTTATGTCAAAATTAATTGTGGACTTCACTCAGGAAATATCAATTATTTTCTATAATTCTTGTTTTGTTAAATCCAAGCAAGAGGGGGTTTGGATATACTGAAGAGTACAATATGCAATCTAATTATCAATGTACATAATCTTCAATGTTCCATGGTCATAAGCAGATTGATACATTGAAATTTGCTTTTGGATGTGGCTATGATCAATTAAGGTTTCACCTAACACTTTTTAGTAAGACAGAGAAGGCAAGGAGCTCTCAATGCACCTAAGCCATATGCAGCATTCCATGATTCAGTTCTCCAAAGCCCAGTTTTTCCAATCTTGCTTATAATATCCCATGCAAGTTAGGATTTTTAATCTGGAGGCTGCCTTCCAAATCAACATATGTTGCCTACAACTCAATAGCTCAGAAGCACAGGCAGTATACTGACTTACACTCAGTCTGTGTTGAATATTTATAGAGGGTTAAACCACTTAGGAACAAACATTACAAACTGATGCCACTTTTTTTAAAAAGGGGGGGGACATATAGATCTTCCATGAATTGGGGGGCATTTCAATATATGAAAGTTTAAGATGCTTTAACACTTCTGCTTCCCACCAATTTTCAACTATCTGCAGGCAACATTCCATGCTATGATTTGAAAGGAAACTGATAACTGCAAAATCAACAATATTGCCATCATGATAATCACCATCTTATGACATTACTTGGATAATTCCTAAATTCCTTGCTGGGACTCGAATTTCCAAAGAAGCCAGTCAGAGATGTGATTCATTTGGTTTGTTCTTGCCCTGTATTATTCCTTGAAGAATAAAAACTGATCATAATCATGTAATTAAATAAAAGTTAAAGAAACAGCAGCAGCAATTTGGGGACATGATAATATGAGTTATTTAACCTTGGTTCAACATCAAAATTTGTGTGTTCTCCCCCATCTGCTGTGGCATCTCTGTGGTGTTACAGGAGAAGTTCTGAAGGAGAGTAGGTATGCAATCAAATGCAGAATAAGAGGAAAAACAGAGTTGGAATGCATGCGTTCTTTGTATGTTTTATCCTCCAGCTGCCTAAATCATCTTTGTTGCTCTTCTCTGCACTCGAGTCTCAACATCTTTTTTAAATTGTGGCTGCCAAAACTGGATGCAATATTCCAAGTGTTGTCTTACCAAAGTTTTATAAAGTGGCATTAATACTTCATGTGATCTTAATTCTATCCCTCTATTATTGCAGCCTAAGACTGCAATAGCTTTTTTGGCAAGTCAGAGGTTTTTTTTTTTTTTTTTTTGGCAATTACAGCTATTCTTGGGACAAAAACTGTAAACAAGCAAAGTTCCTGCACAGTCAAGATTCCCAATTCTAGGGAGGGCTGGAAATCAACCCCATTGCAATTCCTCTTCATCTTTTCTTAGTCCTGAAGAGGGCACTCCAAAGTATGAACAAAAAATTCAGTCAAAGTTCCCTCCTTTTTATGTGCTTCCTAGAGTTTACAGAAGGTCTGCAATAGCGGTGGGCCATGTCAGTATGAATATTTGTATCTTGCCTTCACTTTTCTACTTTGTGACCAAAATAGGCAGAGCCTTTTTCATCAATACCATTGTTCTGACCCAAATTATGATGGCAAGGCAGAGGTTAAAGAGGGTCTGTTTATTGTTCATTTATCACAGTGACAAATGAGCCACCAATGGCACCAGTGAAGCTCCACCCCAACCCTCAGTTTTCCCTCAGTCTGAATTCACAAACTAAATCCTAGCTGACTCATGAGGCAAGAGAGAAGTAACCTATAAGTCCAGAGTTCCAACAACCAAAGTACAATCCAACAGTACAAAATCTGAGAGCCAAGTACAAAGTCCACAAGAGTCCAAGATTCAGAAGCCGAAAACACAGTCCAATATTCAAAAAGAGGATCCAGGAAACCAGGAAGGTGCACATCAAACAAGCAGTTATTCCCAACAAATACACTTTCCCCCAGCGTCTAGTTAAATAGCCCTTCCCTAGCTATTCCTTGGGAGAAGGGAGTCAGGCTGCTTTCTCACAAGCAGTCTTGCTGACTTCCTCTGTGTCTCTCTCCATTCTGCTCTCTTCACTGGTGGATCAAGTGGGGGAGGTAGCTGTTCCCTGTCAGAGGTGGTCTGGAGCCTATCATCTCTGTTGGCTCGCTGCAGTTGCTCTGCTCCTGTAGGTGGCTCTCCATCCAGTCGGTCCATCTTCTCCCCGCCAGATGGCCCTGGGACTGCCTCATCCTCAGACCTTGGATTTTCCACTCAGAGAGGACCGTGTCCTCCCTGTTGAACAGGAGTCCTGGTTTCAACTCCTCCTCCTCTGAACTGGGATGTGACAAAGCCATGACAACCATGCATTTTCTGCAGATATGGATAATATTTTATTTCCAGAACAATGAATGAGTATCTAAATGTCAAAGAAACTGGCAATAGGCAGCGCCCTTCATTTTGGATATATTTGTCAGCCATGCTGTGCTTTCAGATATGTGCCATGATGACACACTGATTAGAATGCAATAATGCAGGCTACCTCAGCTGACTGCTGATTGCCGGCAGTTCGATTCTCACCGGCTCAAAGTTGATTTCAGCTTTCCATCCTTCCAATGTTGGTAAAATGAGGACCCAGATTGTTGAGGGCAATATGCTGACTCTGTAAATTCCTTAGAGAGGACTGTAAAGCACTGAGGAGTGGTACATAAGTCTACGTGCTATTACTATTTCTAAAGTTTATAGCTTGAATGCATGAAGGATATGGCAGAATTGCTAGTACAGTACTGTTCTGATTTATCTTCCAGAATCTTTTTTAATGTTTTATTATTGCTTTTAAGTTCAATTAAAATTATAGCTTTTAAGTGCAATTGAAACTTTCAAAGCAGAGAAGAGGAGAGGAAGAAGAGGGAAGTAGGGAAGAAAGAGAAAAAAGGGAAAAAGAAGGTAGGGAAAAAGGAGTGTGGATACAGTGAAAGGGGAAATGGGCGAGCAACACCAAAAGTCATGTGTATGTATTTATTTCATTTTATTAAAAGTATCTTATATATAAGAACGTAAAAAGTATGTATGTTAACATCTGATAAATATCACGATATATGTATGGGGGAGAGTTTGGAAAAATAAAAAAATATTTTTTTAAAAAAAGAAACTTTCAAAGTATTTTACAGGCAGTTATATCATTAATAAATTGACTGCGATGTCTAGCTGCTGATGCTTCCAAAATTGCTATCAAATTGCCCCTGAAAGACATGAGAAAACTGTGGAATAGATTTTCATCTAAATTTTCTCCAAGCTAATTCAATCAAGAAACAATAACACAAACAAAGGAACATCTTGCCTTCATTTTGACTTGTTCGACTTGTTCCCTGATATGCTTGTTTTCCACTTGCAGGAAATACAGGGGCAGAAAGCATTAAGAAATTGGAAAATTATCTTGGCTTAGGGACTCTTCAATGTTTTATATTGATCACTTGGACAATGAGATAAAGGGGATGCTTATCAAATGTAAACTGCTCTAACACTCAATTGTAGAAAATTCAATTTTTGTAACAAAATCATCAAAGTTTGTTATATCTTACCTGATTCAGTTGTCTCAGCCATTAACTTTCATTGTTTTAATTCTAACTTAATTTCTATGGACCTCACTCCATATTTAAGAGGTCTCTAGGAGGGCGTGCGTAAGTGCTCTAATGTGCCTATTGTCCCAATCACATTTTAATTTTCTTATTTTGCTTGTTGGAATTTGTAATTTTTGTTTGGCCTATCAAAAACAATTTTTTTTTCAGATATACAACCTTGGGGGGCACTCCTGATACCAGCAGAAACAAACAAAATCCAAAATGAAAAGGAACTGGGGGAAAATACAGATTTCTTCATTGAGGAAAAGAAAAAAAAAGGCTTTGTATAGAATAGGATGGAGTTGTTTTAGGAATTATATATGTACAAAACAATTGGCTTTGGCTGAATATGGGTCAGCAATATTGTATAGAGAGAGAAAGGAAAGAAAGAAAGAAAGAAAGAAAGAAAGAAAGAAGAGAGAGAAAGAAAGAAAGAAAGAAAGAAAGAAAGAATGAAAGAAGGAAAGAAAGAAAGAAAGAAAAAGAAAATGTAGAGCATACTGGTAAAATTATAGTTTTTTTAATAATAGAAAACAACAGTTCTATTCTGTGCTGATAATGCTGAGTAGTATGTCTCCTGGGCACTTTAAGAGAATTCAGATGAATAAAGAAACTAGGAATTATTATAAGGGCACTGAAAACTAAAATCTACAAGGAGAGAAGGAACTGAGTATATATAGCCTTGAAAAAAGGTGAATGATGGGGGATGTAACTATTTTTCAAGTTTCTTAACAGATACCATAGAAAAGGATGTCAATAGTTGATTTTTAATATTGCAGACTGTAAGATATGGAATAATAGTCTTAAATTATAGTAAAGCAGATTGTGGTTGAATATTTAGAAATGCATTCTAAGAATAAGAAGAGTTTGATAATGTAGCGTTACCTCCTCAGAGGCTGCCAGAAACCAGGTCCTCCCAGCCCCATCTCCCTTTGTCAAGCCCTGCAGTAGTGTTCGCTAGGGGTTGATAAGATGTCTCTTCCAGCCGGAGCTCATGCAGAATTAGTAGGTAGCAGGCTCTTGTCGTCAAGGAGGGGCTTCCAGGAACAAAAATAACCAGCCACGATAGTCAATGCTATGATGATATCCAACAGCCCAAGGCCGGTATAGTAGCAGGAATAAAAGATTCCTCAGTGATTGTTCAGAGTCAAGTGGGATGGAAGAAAACCCCGGCTCCAGATGGTAGTAGAAACAACAACAGTCAGTGTGCTATAGCAATAGCTCATCCCCCAGGGCAACTCCCCCACAATGTCTAAAACCTGTACCAGCAGCAATAGTCACAGTCCAAATAGCCTCCAGGCTTCACAGCAACAATAAACACCACCATTCTCTCCTTTCCTTCTGTTGCTTCTTCTTCAGTTAGGTTTCAGCATCAAAGCCCTCCCTCCCCCTTTATCTTTATTGTTACAATCTGAGGCTAAGAGCCTCAGCCAACTACACACTCTCTCTCTTGCCTCCATTTGAGATATCCTCCTTATGAAGGAAGCAATAAAACTCCACTCTCTCCCTCCCTCTAGCCTCTGTTTAAAATATCCTCATTACGAAGAAAAGCAAATAAAACTTCCAGTCCCTTTACCTTCACCTGACAAACTGCAGCAGCAACCACCCTCGGCCCTTTCCTTTCCTTTTCTATCTTTTCTTCCGCCCACACTGGCCACACCCAAAGCCAGCAGCAGCTGTCCCAATCTCTCCCTTCCCAACCAAGCTCCTGCAAACACTCTCAGACAGCCCCGCTACACACTTCCCCCACCTAACAGTTTCTTTGGTCCCCCAAAGAATAGGGAGCTTTTCTGCTCGGTGTCTATATTATCAGGGGCGGGCGTCACTCTTTCTGTACACTGTGTCCTAGGGCATCATATGTTAATCTCTTCACCGGGCATATCACCCGCCTCGGTCTCTGCACCTTAGGCTCAACATTATCATGGGCGCCGTCCTCTGGTGACCCCACCACCGCCGGAGGTACCCAGGACTGGCAACTCCACCTCGGACACTGGTGATTGCTGACCCCGTGAAGTAGCTGGATCCACCTCCAACCATTCCCCTGGCTCTACAATGTCTGGGGACAACAATCCATCCTGTTCTAGCCATTCCCCAGACTGATCCCTGGCCTCAACTCTCTGGGGGGTCCCCTCCTGTTCACAAATTCTAGGCGTAGATTCCAAGCCATCAGGCCCTGGCTGTTCTAACTCCACCTTGCCACCCACAGCCTGGGGCATGTTCCCCATATCCCCTGATAATCATAACCAATCTATGCCCCCATCTTCTTCTTCAGAATCTTCTGCTTCCTTTTCTAGAGATGAGGTGGGTTTCGCCCTGGTTCCCACTCCCCTTCCCACTACACAGGGCTCATCTATGGGAACTGGCTGGGTAGCTCGAACTGCCTCGTCCAAGGGCAATAGATGGTTCCGATGCCATGCTTTCAAAGGTCCTGTGCTTCCCTCCCATCGTATTCGGTATACTGGCAACCCTGGCAGTTTCTCGCTAACCACATACAACTGAGAGCCACACCGATCAGCCAATTTGTGCCTCCCAGTGGGGCCCAATTTTTTTAACAGCACTTAGTCCCCAAACTGTAAATTCTGGACCCTTACTCTCAGATCGTAATTTCTCTTGTTCCGCCGCTCCTGGACCCCTGCGGCCTCTGTGGCTTTTTCATAAGCCCCCTTTAAGCTCCTCCTCAACCTGTCCATATAATTATGTGAGACTTAAAAGAGGTCTCGTCCATTGAGGTACAAAAAGCCAGGTCCACCGGCAGGCGGGCTTCCCTGCCAAACATTCCTTGTGCTGCCACTCCTTGTGCTGTTATAGGCGTGCACGACAGTGGAGATATGTTGGGTCCAATGCTGTTTTTGCACTTCGGTGAGGGTTCCTAACATGTCCAAGAGACTGCAGTTAAATCTCTCAGGCTATGAATGGCCTTGCGGGTGGTACGGGGTGGTGCGGGACTTCCAAATACCCAACAAGCCCAGCAGTTGCTTGACCAGCCTACTTTCAAAATCCCTCCCATGGTCAGAATGTATGTGCTGAGGTAGCCCATAGTGTACGAAAAATTTCTCCACTAATACTTTGGCCAATGTAACAGCACGCTGGTCTTTCATTGGGAAGGCCTGGGCATAACGGGTAAAGTGATTGGTCAAGACCAACACATTTCCTTGTCCACTGGCATCTGGTTCTAAGGAAAGGAAATTGATGCAGACCAAGTCCAAGGGCCCATGACTCTGTAAATGGCCAATTGGTGTAGTTCTAGATGGCAGAGGTTTTCTCTGAATACAACGCAGACAAGATGTACAATAGTCCCTGACTTCCTTCTTCATGCCGGGCCAGTAGAACCGATCCACTACTAAATTAAAAGTCTTTTCTGGCCCCAAATGCCCATGCTCGTCATGGAGCGCCGTCAGTACTGCTCCTCTATGTTTCTCTGGAAGCAAGAGTTGCCACCTTTCTTCAAGCCCATCCGAGAAGCCCCTCTGATAGATTACTCCATCTCGAAACTGCAGGCGGTCCCACTCCTTGTGCAACACTCATGCTCTTCTGGGTGCATCAGTGAGTAGAACCTCCCGCTGGCCACTTCTTAGAGCTCTTCTGACCAAACCACAGAGGGGATCTTCCACCTGGTCCCTCCACAGATCTTTCTTAGTCAGGGCAAACCTACTCTCCCCCCTGATCTGAATAGGATTGCAGTGTAATTTGTGGACACCTGCAATGATAACCCCCACTGATTCAGCTCCAATTGCTCCCCTAGCTCGATGCTCAACCCCTCGATACAGTGCTTGGATACCATCAGGGGCAATTGTACCTACTCCCTAGTGCATGCCCCTGGACCCTGGGGCCTCCTTGACAAAGCATCTGCATCAATGTTTCCCACACTTGGACGATATCTTAAACCAAACCTAAAACCAGATAGGGCAGCTAGCCACTGATGCCCCATAGTATTAAGTTTAGCAGTGATGAGCAAATACATAAGTGGATTATTGTCTATTTTAACTTCAAATTCTGCCCCATACAAATAATCCCTCAACTTATCCACAACCGCCCACTTAAGTGCCAAAAATTCCAGCTTATGGGTGGGATAATTCTTTTCCCCGGGGGTTAAACTCCTACTGATATATGCAATGGGCTTTAAACGTTGATCATGCTCCTGATATAACCCCCCCCAAGACCATCCCGATGGCATCTACATGTAATTCATACGGCCAATTGGGGTCGGCATAAGCTAAGACTGGGGTGTTTGTAAGCCTTCACTTCAGCTGATCAAAAGCCTGTTCACAATGCTTAGTCCATTCTGCCTGAATAGATTCTCGTGACTTCCTGGGCCCCCTAGTGTTATGGATTGGATTTGAACGACCCACTGTGTTCTCTACCTCCTCATTTTTTTTAACAACTCATTAAGTGGGCAAGCTATCTTAGCAAATCCTTCCACAAATCTCTGATAGTATGAACAAAACCCTAGAAACGACCACAGTTCAGCGACACTCTGGGGCCTAGGCCAAGAAACCACAGCCTCAAGCTTGGCGGAGTCCATTGCCACTCCCTCGGCTGAGACGACATGCCCTAAATAGGTAATAGATGGCTGATAAAATTGGCATTTTTCTAACAACAATTTCAGCCCCTCCTCCTGGAGCCTTCTCTAAACGCTCCTCATGCTGCTCAAGTGTCTCCCCAAAGACAATGATGTCATCTAAATAGACCAACACTTCTATCAGGTTCATGTCCCCACTGTCCATTCCATAAGCCTTTGAAAGGTTGCTGGAGCCCCTGACAACCCTTGTGGCATTCGATTGAATTCATAAAATCCCAATGAGCAGATGAATGCAGTTTTCTTCCTATTCTCTGGATGCATGGGGATCTGATGGTAACCACTCCTTAAATCTAACACACTGAACCACTTTGCCCCTGACAAACACTGCAAAGCATCCTATATCCGAGGAGTTGTATACTGGTCAGGGATGGTCCTCCGGTTAAGGGTACAATAATCTATACACATCCTTAGGGTCCCGTTCTTCTCTCGGACCACCACTACAGGGGAAGCATTCGAGACTCTCTAATGACCCCAGTCCTTTTTAACTCTGCTAGGTGCTCCCGAAGATCATCTAAGTCGCTCAAAGGGATCCGCCGGGACCTTTCCCTAAAGGGTTTATTTTCCCTCAATCGGATTTCATGTTTGGCACTCCTAGCGGTCTACATCAAAATAATCTCTCGAGAATAAATGCCACCACCTCCAAAGCTGGTCCCTCGCTCTCTCTCGCCACTCAAGAGGAAGTTGGGTATTCCTAGGATAAAACTGATCCATCGAGACCTCTCCCTCCATCTTTCCCTTACCATCCAGAGACTCAATTGGAGTAGCTGGGCTCACCTGCCCCAACAACATCCGATCCTTCAGCTGCACCGGGAGGCCTGTGATATTCCAAACTCCAACTGAGATCCTCCCCTTTTCCTGATTCAATACCCATGTGGAGATTACCTCTGGAATCAATTCCCCTCCACCATTCTGTCTCCTCGGGCCAGGCTCAAGAATGAGATACGGCCCAGGCTGCTCCCAATCTAACTTAACGGAAGCCGTCAGGCACACCACTTCCCCAGGTTGTATTACCCTCTTTCTCTTATCCAATTTTCATAACCGCCCCACTCCCTCTGCAGGGGCCTGCCGCTCCCGCACCAAACCCTGACATACTGTCTGCAGTGCAGGATGAACGTTCCCCACTATCGGGTCCTTCCCTAATGGAATGACTGGGGTAAGTAACCGCCTAACTAAACTGGTGTTAGTCCCCACAATCAATGAACCCTGGCTAACTCCCAGGGGGTGAGCACATATGATAGCCAAGGTATCCAAGGTCTCCATATGCCCAGTAACAGAGGGCCCAAACGTCAGCTGTATAGGCAAGCATCCATCATAGGGGAATTTTTCAGTACCAATACCACAGATCTTCAAATCACCCAACTCCTGTATGGGCATATCATAAAAATCCCTATATAATAACGTCACCTGCACACCTGAATCCAAAAGAGCCTTAGTATAAATACCTTCCATCTGCACCGGCACCACCGGGGAGGGGCCCACCAACTTCTGAGGAGCCATGACTTTAGCCTCTGCTGGTTCAAGGGGATGAGGGTTTCTTATCGGAGACGGTACCCCCATTACTCTGATTTCTGCTGAGGATTCCCAAGAAAACCCTCTCTCGCCAGGGCTGACTGATATCACCGGGCGCCCAGCTAGCTCCTTCACCCAGGGCCCCTGACAATTTCCCAAATGCACTGGGTTCCCTGATCTTCTATACAATTTTGGACATGCACGCTTATAATGCCCCACACCCCCACAATTATAGCAGACCCCTGATCTCATTGGATTATTATTATCCCAGGCTGGTGGGCCCATCCTCCCATCGGTTATTCCAACCCAACCTCCATTCAGGGGTGGGCCACCCGCTGTTGACCAGGAGGCTATTATCTTGGTTTGCTCCTGTATCTTGGTTTGCATCGTAGTTATACGGTCATCCTTCTGCCTTACCTCTCTCACTCCTGGGCCTAAAGGCTGTCCTACTGGCAATTCAGCTGTCACCTCCTTAGCCTCTTCCATAACCTTGGTTGCCCGTACCCTCCTTATAAGCTCATGATATCCCCAGGCATTCCCTGTAGCTTCGACCTTTATTTGGCTCCGGACAGGGTCCGAAGCCAAAGCACCCTCGGAGAGTTGTTCTATCCTGGCCTCTTCCACCCCAGCTGGATCCAATCCCCCCTTCTCCACTACCCAATATAATAATCTATTCAGGTGCCTTATATATTCAGACAGCTTCTCACCCCTCTTCTGGTACATATGTTTCAACTGGAATAGTAAACTAGATACCGTCTCAACTGGCCCAAACTCATCATGCAACAAAGAGAGATAATCACGCACAATAAACTGTCCCTGACCCACTGTTAAACTTCTAATGGCTTCTGCAGCAGGGCCCTTTAAACTCTCTCTACCCTGTTGTCTTTTCTGGGTGTCTGGCATATCCCACTCCTCAACTGCTTGTATTGCCTGCTCCATCCAGGCGTCATATTCCTCTTCTCCTTCTGGCACCGGTTGCATCCCCGAAAAAGTACGTAATTTCCTATATCCAGCCCCCATACAATAACCCCCAATCAGATTTTGTACAGAAGCCAAATTTCCCCCCACTTGGGCAGCCCTTACTTCTGCTACCCCTGTAGATAGGGAAACACACTTCTCTTTCTTCTGGCCTAGTGGTTTGGTCAAAGGTATACCCCATATAGTAGGGAAAATCACCCCCACTCTGGCATCTTCTGTCAGTTGCAGACTTTTAACCTGAAAGCAGTCTGGGACGCTCTCCTTCCATTCCAGCAGTACGTAAAAATGGGGAGAATCCTTATCCACCCTCATATCTATCACATATACCCTCTGGTCTGGGACAAAGCCCCTTAATGTCTGTAAAATTCACTCCTCTGACCAGACATCACCCGGGACCTTAATTACTATGCTTGTCCTCACTTCACTATTCTGCTCCTCACATCACCTGGTGGCCGCATTAGAGTCCATATTGTTCTCCTGGCTCATATCCCTACACAAGACAAACACTTCCTTACTAAGGGAGGGGCCAGGCAGGAGATCCCGGATGAGCCCCCACGTGTAGCATTACTTCCTACGAGGCTGCCAGAAAGCAGGCCCTCCGAGCCCCAGCCCTCTTTGTCAAGCCCTGCAGTAGTGTTCTCTAGGGGTTGATAAGATGCCTCTTCCAGCCGGAGCTCACGCAGAATTAGTAGGTAGCAGGCTCTTGTCGTCAAGGAGGGGCTTCCAGCAACAAAAATAACCAGCCATGACAGTCAATGCTATGATGATGTCCAACAGCCCAAGGCCGGTATAGCAGCAGGAATAAAAGATTTCTCAGTGATCGATCAGAGTCAAGTGGGATGGAGGAAAACCCTGACTCCAGACGGTAGTAGAAACAACAGTTAGTGTGCTGTAGCAATAGCTGGTCCCCACAATGTCTAAAACCTGTACCAGCAGCAATAGTCACAGTCCAAATAGTCTCCAGGCTTCGCAGCAACAATAGCCACCACCAGTCTCTCCTCTCCTTCTGTTTCTTCTTCTTCAGTCAGGTTTCAGCGTCAAAGTCCTCCCTCCCCCTTTATCTTTATTGTTAAAATCTGAGGCTAGGAGCCTCAGCCAACTCCTTTCTACACACTCTCTCTCTTGCCTCCATTTGAGATATCCTCCTTATGAAGGAAGAATAAAACTCCACTCTCTCCCTCCTTCTAGCCTCTGTTTAAAATATTCTCATTACGAAGAAAAGCAAATAAAACTTCCAGTCCCTTTACCTTCACCTGACGAACTGCAACAGCAACCGCCCCGCCCCGGCCCTTTCCTTTCCTTCCCTTTTCTATCTTTTCTTCCGCCCACACTGGCCACACCCAAAGCCAGCAGCAGCTGTCCCAATCTCTCCCTTCTCAACCAAGCTCCTGCAAACACTCTCAGACAGCCCCACTACAATAGTATTCAGGAGCCTTGGGAGATGTTGGATGATGTTTGATTGTTAGAAAGGTTCAAAAGAAGCTGGACTACCACCTGTCACAGATGGCCTTCCAACTTGTTATTTTTATTGAACCATTTCTGCAGTCTAAACCTTTACCTTGTTTCCTAGTTACCTAATTCCAGCTGATCATAATTTTTAAGATGCATGCATCCTGGTTTTCCTTATAAAATTAAAAGAGTTCTAAAAGCCTACATATGAACATGAAAAACTGAACTGGTTGGAGCCATTTCTTCAGTTTCTTTTTTGTCTCTAGATTCATGCACTGTAGAGTGAATTGAGACAAACAAGCATTTATATCTCATATCCCTGCTCATGCTCAGACATATTTACCTTTCCATGGTGTCTATTTTGAGTTGCTTTTTGGTCTGTGGTATTGAGGAAGAAGGTTAATCTATTCTGTTTCTTCTCTGGCTCACCTTTGTAGTGATCATGGTTTCTCCTTAACAATTTCTGGAATAACATAATCTCTTACAGTGCTAACTAATGTAGCAGTAGCCATTAATAAAATAATGGCTGTGGCAGAAACACATCAAGCAGATGAAAAATAAATATTAATAACAAAATTATGGAATGTATCCCATTAAGTTGCAAAGCTGGACACTAGCAGCTCAAACATCCAAAGATCAGCTGAGCCAGCATTAATCCAATTGAAATTGTCCTGTATCATTTTGAATCAGTGTTGACTCCTGGAGACTGCCTGCAGTTTTCAGCCTGCAAGTTCCTGCAGTTTTCTTGGCAAGATTTCAGAAGCGATTTGCCATTGCCTGCTTCTTAGGGCTGAGAGAAAATGACTAGGCCAACATCATTCAACCGGCTCTCTATATAAAGCAGGACTAGAACTCGTGATTTCCTGGTTTCTGGCCTATTGTCTTATACCACTACACCATGCTAGTTCTTAATTTCAGCATAAGCAAAATTCAAAAGTAAGGGGACGAACGAAGAAGAAGAATTAGGAAATAATGAGTGGCTATTCCAGATGGGTTTGTATATACCATAACTGCTGCCATTGCCCCACCTTTTTGGAGGGTGAGGTTCTCTGCTGACAGATTCCAAAATCAAAGTCTTCTGTTGCCTAATCACTCTGTGGACAGGTCTTCCAACTCCACTGGTTGCCGGTGCTTCATTCCAGCAGTGGACATTATGTGCTGGCAACATTGATTTGTACCCAGTCCTAACACACCCTGGGCAACACATCTTTGAATTGTGACTATGCTCCTAAAAAGCTTGAAAGAGAATTTAAACAATTCATGAAAAAAACAGCAGCCAGTGGCTACAACTCAGATTGATTTTGGTAATATATTTTCTGGCATGTACAAATGACATAATAGTGTGTGTAAGGCATTCATGTTTCTTCAGATACTTTCCAAAGCACCAGAGGGCACAACAAGAAACAATGGATGGAAACTAACCAAAGAGAGAAGCAACCTGGAATAAGGAGAAACTTCCTAACAGTGAGAACAATTAACCAGTGGAATGCCTTACATTCAGAAATTGCAGGTGCTTCATCATCAGAGTTTTTTAAGAAGAGACTTCTTGTTTGAAATGGTATAGGGTCTCCTGTTTGAGAAGGGGATTGGACTAGAAGACCTCCAAGGTCCCTTCCATCTCTATTCTGAATTGATTAAAAAAACAAATCACAACCATGTGAGTTAGGTCAGAGGCAAAAGGAATGGCCAATCAAAAATGCAGGATGTGGAAAATGTTCAAGAAGGAAGGGAAATCTTATAGCTTAACTAAAATGGCTTTTTAAATAAACTTGCTTCTTTTACAGTGAGTATTGAAATTAGTAGCTTTGTGCAGTAAAACTAAACAAAACACCCCATTATAATGTTTTCCTGCACTTTGGGCAAAAGCCAGAATTTTCAGGAGGAAGAAAACTTGGCAATTAGCCTAAACACCAGTGGAGAGAGGCTGATATTATGTCTCCTGGATTTATATTTTTAAATGCTACCTTATTAATTTCTATATAATTGTTGCAGCAACCATCAGAAAATACCAATCAGTAAATGATCTAATAATTATCATGCTCAGAACAGAAAGAGAACTAATTGACTTAACAGTATATTTCATGGGTATGTTGCTATAATTAATTAACTCTCTTTTTTTCTTTGTAATGAGTGACTTGACAATGCAGAAGTCAAGTGCTTTAAGGAAAAGAAAAGAAAGCCACATGAAGGGGAAACTTTATTTACATATCAAATGCTCTTTGTGAAATTCATGTTTTATAGGGAACATTAAGCTGCCAAAAGAAAAAGTTCAAAAAGAAGGAAAAACTGAGCACTAGGACAAATTAAAGAGTTAAGTGACTCATCCCTACATTGTTTATATTTTGGTTTTTCAATATTTTTTTTCTGTAATTCAGGACAGTCTTTAAAGATAGATACACTAAGCAGGAGAATCCATTATAGACATGACATGCTAAAACTGTTCCAGCAGCCAATTCTTCCATCAAGCCATCTTCATGGATTATGTGTATGAAGATGTTTTATACAAACATCTATGTAAATACTATGAACAGAGGTTTACCTATGATTCTCCAATATTCTTTCTTTCATCTCCAGAACCACCGGAGTAGATGAGGCTTCTTCCTTTTTTGTATGTTTTGAGTTGGAGCATGTGAGGTTAAGAAGCAAAATAGATATCTTGCAAGAACTCACTTTATTTCTTAACAACCCCCCTCCCTGATCTGCTCTTCCAAATGGATTTTGTTTTCTCCCATTTTGAGAATGTGACCATGAATGTTTTGTGCAAAGTTTGACTGATTCTTTTTTTTTTGTAAAAAATTCTTTTATTGAAACAATCAACATCAAACATAAGTTCGTATTAGAAAGCAATCATCATATAACCTGCAATACAACACTAAGGATTAGTCTTTAAAACGTCTGGTTTAGTAAACATTCCTCTGATATATGTTCTAACTACTGTTTCTAGTCTATCACATATTGTTCATTCGAGCTTCAGAAGTAAATTCGTCTCAGTAGTAGTGCAATCTTTTATGATCCCTGGCAAAAGATCCTGAGGTAGAAATTCCATAACCTGGGGTAGAAATTCAGTACGCTTTTCCAATATTAAAGCAATCAACATTAAACATAGGATCATGTTAAGAAGCTGTCCTCATAAAACCTGAAAATACAGCATGAGGTATTAGTCTTTGTAAACGTCTGGTTTGGTAAACATTCTTTGCTCCTCATGTCAAACCTCAACTATACACCTGGTACATTTTATTATGATTGGTGTTTCTCTTATATATGGTCTATCTACTGTATCTAGTCTATCACATATTGTTCATTTGCGCTTCAGAATTAACTTCATCTCAGTAATAGTGCAATCTTTTATAATCCCTAACAAAAGATCCTGAGGTAGAAATTCAATAACCTGAGGTAGAAATTCAATCCGCTTTTTCAATATTAAAGCAAGCAACATTAAGCATAAGATCATATTAAGAAGCATTCATCATAGAACATAAAATACAACATTAGGTATTAGTCTTTGTAAACGTTTGATTTGGTAAACATTCTTCACTCCTCACGTCGAGCCTCAACTAAATGCCAGATACATTTTATTTGATTGGTGTTTCTCTTGTATATAGTCTATCCACTGTTTCCAGTTTGTCAAATATTGTTCATTTGAGCGATCTTTCAAGTATGCCGATATTTTCGCCATTTCCGCCAAATTTGTTACTTTCAAAGTCCATTCTTCCATAGGCGGTATTTCTGGATTCTTCCAGTATTGTCCCACCAACAATCTGGCTGCAGTGATCAAGTTCAAAAATAAGTTCGTCTCTGAGGTAGTGCAATCCTTTGTGATCCCTAACAAAAAAACCTGAGGTAGAAATTCAATACGCTTTTTGAAAATGGTTTGGAGTGTCCACCATATCTTCCTCCAGAAGGCTTTGATTTTTCTGCATGTCCACCATACATGGAAGTAGGTAGCCTCCCCATCGCCACACCTCCAGCATTTGGACTGGAAGTCTGGATAGATGTATGATAGCTTTTTCGGGTCTAGGTGCCACCTATAGAACATCTTGTAGAAGTTTTACCTTAAGTGTTGCGCTTTCATAAATTCTACATTTCTCACCCAGATCTTCTCCCACGTGTCCATGGTGATAGAATGCCCAAAGTCTTGTTCCCACTTTACCATACAGTTCTTGACTAGCACGGTTTCAGAGTCCATTTCTATCAGAACACCGTACACCCATTTGATGTGCATGATCCCCTGCTCTCTAATCTGTTTAATTAAATTCTTGTCAGTCTGGGATAAACCCTTCTTCTTGTCTTTATGCCACCTTGATTGCAGTTGTAGATATGATAGCCAGGTACCTCCTAATCCTTCATCTGCTAGCGTTGTTTGGGGTTTCAAGGCGAACCCATTTTCTTCTTCCAGTACAAGTTTACTGTAGGGCACCACTTCCTGCCCTTGGGACATGTTTACATCCCCTATTGCGTGTCCGGGGATCGTCCAGATGGGGATCCGGTCGTGTAGAAGGTATTTGTATTTCTTCCAGACCCATAACAACGGGATTCTTAGTGGGTTCTCCTTGAAGTTCTTGTCTGCCTTTTTGTCGTACACCAAGTATGCGTGCCAGCCGAACAGTAGACCATGCCCTTCAACATTCAATATTCTATCATTCGTCATATTGATCCAGTCACTCAACGCCACCAGTGTCGCTGCGTAGTAGTATAGCTTTAGATTGGGCATTTTTAGTCCCCCTCTCTCCCTTGTGTCTTGGATGATTTTTAGTTTTACCCTCGGTCTCTTGCCATCCCAAATAAATCTGTTGATGCCCTTCTGCCAGTTGTCCAAGTCCACATCCCTTTTGAGTATGGGTAGCATTTGAAAGAGAAATAGAAATCTTGGCAATACGTTCATCTTAACTGCTGCTATCCTGCCCAGCAGGGACAGTCGTAGTGTTTTCCATCTTTCCAGATCTGCTTGTATCTTGTTCCACAGCACCTCGTAGTTATTCTTGTATAATTTCGCATTCGTTGATTCTATCTCTACTCCTAGGTATTTAACTTTCTTGACTATTTCACAATCCGTTATTCTTTCCAAGTCCCGTTTTGCTTTGTTGTCTAGATTTTTGACTAGCATCTTCGTTTTTGATATATTTACTTTGAAGCCTGACACCCTACCATAGTCCTCCATTATCTCCATCAATCTCCTTGCTGACTGTACCGGTTGTGACACTGTCACCAGCAAGTCATCTGCAAAGGCACATAGTCTGTAGTCTTGTTGTCTAATCTGTATGCCCTTTATGTCCTCTGCCGCTCTTATCTTGTTCAGTAGAATCTCCAGCGTTAGGACAAATAGTAGGGGTGACAGCGGGCAGCCCTGTCTCGTGCCTCTCTCTATGTTGAATGAGTCTGTTAGGTCTCCATTAACAATGATCTGGCCTGTTTGTTTCTGGTAAATTGCCAGTATGGAGTTGAGAAACTGTGCTCCCATTTTCATCTTCCAGACCAATTTTGTCAGAAATGGCCAATTCAGTCTGTCGAAGGCTTTTTCTGCATCCACAAACATAAGAGTGGCGGGTACCTGCTTGTGCCTTTCCAAGTACTCTATTATGTTCAACAGCTGTCTCATGTTGGTTTTCATCTGGCATCCTTGTATAAATCCCCTTTGGTCCGGGTGTATTGTTTTTTGTAGTACAGTCATTAATCTATTGGCCAAAATTTTTGTGAAGATTTTGTAGTCCGTGTTTAGTAGTGAGATGGGTCTGTAGTTTGTGGATTGTGCGTTATCTTTCCCCTCCTTGGGGATTAACGAAATGTAGGCTGTTTTCCAGGACGGTGGGACTTGGCCTCCTTCTTGTATGTTGACAAATAGCTTTCTAAGGGGTTCTAACATCTCCTCCTGGAGATGCTTGTAGTAGGTCGCTGTTATCCCATCCATCCCGGGCGATTTTCCTGTTTTCAATTGTTTGATCGCTGAGTGTATTTCCTCCTTTGTGATTAAGGCATTCAGGGCTTCTCTTTGTGTGTCGGTAATCGCCTGTATCTTTTCGTTTTGTAGAAACTTATCTATCTCCTTGTCTTGTGTCTTCTTCTCCGCATATAGCTTTGAGTAAAACTCTGTGAAGGCTTTCTTGATGGTTTCTTGTCGAAATTCTTCCTTGCCTTTGTATTCTATCTTTTCAATTATGCGGGATTTCTGTTTCTTTCTTATGATGTAGGCCAGCCATCGACCCGGTTTGTTGGCCTTGCAGAATGTCTTATGTTTTGCATATTGTATATTCCTTGCTACTTGGTCTGCCATTAACATGTCAAATTGCTTTCTTAAGATCTTGATTCCTTCTTTGGTGACTTTGTCCTCTGGTCTTTTTATTAATAGCCGCTCCCTCTTACTTATCTCAGCTTCTAACTCATTTCTTTTTTGTTCTTGTTTACGACGGTGCCTGTTATTCATGTCCATAAGAATCCCATGCATATACGCCTTGCTGGCGTCCCAGATCATTTCTATCGGTGTTTCGTCGTTCATATTTATGGTTTTTTTAAAATATTTTTTTATTAAATTTTAAAAACTTTTAACAAAATTATAACATAATAACATAATAACTCAACTGAAAACAAACAAATAACATATTTAACAATCACTACAAATAGCTGCTCGGAACCCCCCCACCACCACATCCTCCAACAACCTAAACCCTCTTCTATCCTTCTAACTACATACTTTCGCCTTTCTGTACATCTTCCCTCCACTCACCTCTATTCCCTATCTCCACCCTCTAACCCTCTACACATACCTAACCTTCACTCCACCTTCCTCACCATCCAATGCGGTGTCCAGAGTTTTCCCGAACGCCCTAAAAAAGAAAAAATCTATTCCCTTAATACCCCCAACTACAGTTGAGAAACATAATCTATTACTTATTATCTCCCTCCCCCCTCCCCCCAGGCTTCCCAGAGTGAATACAGAGTAAGAACGCAAGAAACCCCACTAAACTACTATTTTATAACTATTTTATAACTATTTATCTGTATATCAAATCTAGTTCTTTCAATTGATATTTCTTTTGCATATAGTCAATCCATTTTTTCCAGTCCATCAAAAATGCTTCATTTGAGTGGTTTTTCAGGTATGCTGATATCTTAGCCATCTCCACAAGATGGGTAACTTTTAGTGTCCATTCTTCAATAGATGGTATTTCAGATGTCTTCCAATATTGTCCCACCAACAATCTTGCGGCCGTAATCAAGTTCAAGATCAGCTTAGTCTCTATGGTGGTACAGTCCTTTGTAATACCCAACAAGAATAACTGAGGTAAAAACTCAATACGCTTTTTCAAAATATTTTGAAGAATCCACCATATTTTTATCCAAAAAGCCTTAATTTTTTTACAAGTCCACCAAATGTGAAAATAAGTAGCGTCCATAGAATCACATCTCCAACATTTGGGTTGCATATTTGGGTACATAAGCGATAATTTTTTTGGATCTAAATGCCATCTATAAAACATTTTATAAAATTTTTCTCTTAAATGCTGAGCTTGTGTAAATTTAACATTTTTCACCCATATTCTTTTCCAAGTTTCTATCATAATTGGGTGTCCAAAATTACCTTCCCACTTAATCATACAATCTTTAACTAATTCAGTTCCAGAATCAATTTCAATTAAAGCGTCATATATTCTTTTGATATGCATAACTCTTTGGTCTCTAGCTTGTATAATTAATTTTTCATCCTTTAAAGAAAAACCCATTTTAACATCTTTTTGCCATCTAGCTTGAAGTTGTGCATGATGATACCAATTGTGAGCTATACCTTCCTCCTTTAATCTATCTAATGATTTCAGTTCTAGGCTATTCCCTTCTTTAATTAAAAGTTTATCATATGGCACCACATCCTGAATTTGTTGTATACCTACACTCTGTATTGCATGCCTGGGAACTGTCCATAAAGGGATTTTACCACATAATTTATAATAATACTTTTTCCAGACACGCAACATAGAGTTTCTTAGTATATGCTCTTTAAAGCTCCTATCCAATTTTTTGTCGTAAACTAAATACGTGTGGAACCCATACACTAACCCATATCCTTCTATATTCAATATTCTTTCATTTGTTAAGTTGATCCAATCACTTATTGCCACTAGAACTGCAGCATAATAATATAATTTAAAATTAGGCATTTTCAAACCACCTCTCTCTCTTGTGTCTTGAATAATTTTGAATTTAACCCTTGGTTTCTTGCCATCCCAAATAAATTTGTTTATACCTTTCTGCCATTCCTCAAGATTCCCATCCTTTTTAAGTATTGGCAACATTTGAAACAAAAATAAAAATTTCGGCAATACATTCATTTTAATTGCGGCTATCCTACCTAACATAGATAATTGTAATTTTTTCCAATTCTCCAATTCTTTTTGTACCTTATTCCATAAAAAATCATAGTTATTCTTATATAATTTCCCATTTGAAGCTTCTATATGAATTCCTAAGTATTTGACTTTTTTAACTATCTCACATCCCGTTATTCTTTCCAGATCTTGTTTTAATTTATTATCTAAGTTTTTAACCAACATCTTTGTCTTGAATAAATTTAATTTAAAACCTGATACTCTTCCATAATTTCGAATAATCTCCATCAAACTCTGGGCCGATTGTATTGGCTGAGTCAATGTCACTAATAGATCATCTGCAAAGGCACATAATCTATAATCATGTTGTCTAATTTTTACTCCCTTTAGTTCCTCTGATGCTCTAATCTTATTCAGTAAAACCTCTAATGTTAGAACAAACAATAAAGGGGATAAGGGACAACCCTGCCTGGTACCCTTCTCTATATTAAATGAATCTGTTAATTGTCCATTCACTATAGTCTGCCCTGTTTGTTTCTGGTATATAGCTGATATAGAATTAATAAACTGATCCCCCATTCCCATCATTACCACAAGCCTTTGCAAAAATGTCCAATTCAATCTATCAAAGGCTTTTTCTGCATCTAAGAACATTAAAACTGCTGGCACTTGAGTATGTTTATCCAAATATTCCAATACATTAACAAGTTGTCTAACATTAGTTTTCATCTGTCTCCCTTGTAAAAAACCAGTTTGATCTGGGTGAATCCTTTGTGTCAAAACTGTCATTAGTCTATTAGCCAAAATTTTTGCAAAAATCTTGTAGTCCGTATTTAACAAAGAAATAGGTCTAAAATTTTCTACTTCAACATTATCTTTACCCTCTTTAGGAATCAAGCAAACATTAGCCGTTTTCCAAGAGGGTAGAACCCGACCACCCTCTTGTATATTTACAAATAACTCCCTCAAAGGTTCCACCATTTCCTCCTGCAAACACTTATAATAAATCGTGGTGAAACCATCAGTTCCTGGAGATTTCCCTAATTTCAATTGCTTAATTGCATCAATAATTTCTTCTGATTTAATCAAGGCATTTAATCTATCTCTTTGATCCAAAGTAATTTCCATAACATTTTGATTTTGTAAAAAGGCATCTATCTCTTTCTCATGAACTTTTTCTTCAGCATACAATTTGGTGTAAAACTCTAGAAAAGCCTTCTTAATAGTTTCTTGATGAAATACTTCTTGCCCCTTATATTCTACCTTCTCAATTAATCGGGATTTTTGTTTTTTCCTTAATGTATAAGCCAACCATCTACCAGGTTTATTAGCATTAAAAAAAGTGTTATGCTTAGCATATTGTATATTTCTGGCAACCTGGTCGGTCATCAACACGTCAAATTGTTTCCGTAAAACCTTTATCCCTTCTTTAATATTACTATCATCTGGCTTATCTATTAGTAATAACTCTTTCTTTCTTATTTCCGCTTCTAAAACTCTCCTCTTTTCCTCTTGTTTACGTCTATGCCTTACATTCATTTCAATTAATATTCCACGCATGTGGGCTTTACTAGAGTCCCACACCGTTTCTATTGATGTACCTCTATTCTTATTTAACATAAAAAATTCCTTGATAGCCTTTTTACATTCTTCCACATACATATCATATTTAAACAAATTTTCATTAAGTCTCCAGGATCTGCTAGGAATTTGACCAGTCCTTAATTCCATCATAACTGGGTTATGATCAGACAGTACATTAGGTAAAATTTTAACTTTCTTTAAACTTAACATAAAGTCACTAGTAGTTAAAATAAAGTCAATTCTAGAGAATGATTGATGTCTATCAGAAAAAAAAGTAAACTCTTGATCTCTACCATGTCTTTCTCTCCATATATCTAACAAATTAAAATCATCTTTAATATCAAAAAAGGATTTAGGCAAAATTGAACGCGATTGAGGAACAAATGAAATCTTTTTCTTGTCCAAACCAGCATCAAGGATTCCATTCCAATCTCCCATTAAAATACAAGATCTATAGTCCAATTGTATTATTTTTTTATGTAATGATTTGTAAAATATACCTTGTTTTTGGTTTGGGGCATATATACCCATCAAAAGAACTTTCTTCCCGTCCAATAAAATTTCTATAGCTAAAAATCTTCCTTGATTATCTGCTTCTATTAATTTAGCTTTTATGTGATTTTTAACATAAATAACAATTCCATTTTTTTTCTCTGAAAATGCTGCCACAAAATGTGTACCCAACTTATTATTTATCAAATATTTCTGGTCCGAAGTTCTAATGTGAGTTTCTTGTAGACAAATTACATCATTTTTACATTGCTTCAAATAATGAAAAATCTTCTTCCTTTTCTGTGGAGAATTTAAACCATTAACATTCCATGTCAAATATTTATTTGACATGACCTTTATGCGAAAGCTTCTGCAAAGACCGTTCCACTACTTCCTGCCTCTTAGGTCTTGCTCCCATGGCTTCCATAGATGTCAGATCAGCTTGCTTTGTATGAGTTGGTTGTATTTTTTCTCTTTGTTCAATATTCTTTGTAGGTTCACGTACATGCCTTGGTTCTTTAGTCTTGTCAACTACCAAAGGTTGAAAAATATCAATAGACTGCACTGGTTGTTCAACTGCTTTATCCATAACTACCGATGAAATTAGTCGAGGTAGTTGAAGTTCCGTAGATTGCAATAATTCTATGTCTTTAACCAGTGTTGCCCTCTTAGGTCTTGGGGAGGTAGATCTATCAGCCATCAATATATTCTCAAAAAAATCCTTCGCTTTAGCAACAGAAGTCAAACGGTATCTATTATTTTTAAAAAACAAAGAAAGTCCAGTTGGTACCTCCCATCTATATTGTATCTCTTTTTTTAAGCTCCTCTGTCAAAAAAGCATAGTCTTTCCTTGATCTCAACATTTTAGGAGGGATCTCTTTCAAAACCTGTACTTCTTGACCAGCAACACTTAGTTGTTTGTTATATGCTGTAGAAAGAACCCAATTTCTGAATTTTCTTGTGTTAAAATATATCACAATGTCTCTGGGCAAATTTCTTTGTGCAGCTATACGTGAATTCATCCTGAATAGCCATTCTATCTGCCAGGCTACGTTCTCAACCGTGTCGTCCAGAAATTTTGCTAAGGCTTCAATAAAAATTTTTCTTAAATCCTCTTGATTCTCATTTGGTATGTCTCTAAGTCCTCTAATTCTAACAGCAAACTGCATCTGATGGAATTGTGTCAAAATAGCCTGGTCCTGTACATCACTTCTAATTTCTTCTAATTTTTCCTCAAGCTGTTGCTCAACATTTTCCAATTTTTCTTCAACTCCAATAGTATAGTCCCATACCCCTTTGATGGCTTCTACAATATCTTCTCTCATCTCTAAATTAGAAGCTTCTGACATAGCTTTAAAGTCTTTTTTCTGTTCTGCCATTTTTTCCTCTAGTTTGTCCTCCAGTTTATCCAATCTATCATTTACTGAAGATAATGCAAGAGTTAATGCGGTCTGTAAGTTTTCCATTGTAAGCATTCCTGGAGGAGGCTGTATAGGCTCTTGAGATTCTAAAGGAGCAGACTGTGATTTTACAAGCTGCCCTGGAGAAGGCATAGCCGCCTTCGCACTTGCTGCCTTTTGTCTCGTAGTCATAGTTAAAAAGAAAAAAAAGAGGGGAAAAAGAAAAAAAAACTAGAAAAGATTTTTTTTAAAAAGTTGCCAATTCCTCCCTTCTCAATTTCTTTTAAAATCCAGTTGCGTTATAGTTTAATAAATAAATCCAGTCTAAATAGTCTCTCAAACATCACTTCAAGCAGAGAAGAGAGAATTCAGTTTCACTTTCCAGCACTTTCATCACTTTCATTTTCTTCACTTTCATTCAGAACAAAGAGCAATCGCCATTTTGAAGGGATTATGTTGATTCAGAAAAGATTGTAAGTACAAAGGCAGAAACAAAGTAACAGGATACTTGCGATACTCAAAGGACTCCTGTATTCACTCCGTCTGTATAGAATCCTTTGTTATTTTCTCTTAAAAGCAGAGATGGTCACGACGTCTATTTCTGTCAGCCGACAGAAGCATCTCTGGGCAGGAGCGTTTCAAGTGCCTACGGAGCACACCTTCTCTGCCCCTGAACATTTCTTCCAGGGATCTTAGAAAGGCTCAACCTTGCTCTTGAGGCTCTACACCTCTTCTTAGCCCGAAGAGGGGTTTTTCCACCGCAACAAACAGCTGATGAGCGCTGTTGTTAGCGGCTTTACAAACCCAGAGAACGGAGCCTCCCCTTAGAGAGTCCAGCGACGCCGGTGAAGCCACCAGAAGCCCGTTCATATTTATGTTGAAGAATTCCTTCATAGCGTTTTTGCATTCAGCCACCTTTTCTTCGTGTCTAAACAGGTTTTCATTAATTCTCCAGGATCTCCTCTGTTTCAAGCCGTGTCTTAATTCCATCCTCACGGGGTGTGATCTGATACGTCTGTCAGTTCAAGGTCCTCCTTCATGTCAAAGAAGGATTTAGGCAACTTGGAGTGCTTTTGCGGGTTAGGTGCAGTTCTTTTTTTGTCCAGGGCAGTCTCTATGACCCCGTTCCAGTCGCCCAGTATAATGCAAGATCTGTAGTTGAGTTGTGTTAATTTCTTGTGTATCCTTTTGTAGAATTTGCCTTGTTGCTGATTCGGTGCATATATGCCCATCACCAGAATCTTCTTGTCTTCTTGTGTTATTTCAATTGCCAGGTATCTACCTTGGGGGTCTGACTCTATTAGCTTAGCTATTACATGTTTCTTTACATATATAACAATCCCATTCTTTTTTCTTGGTGCCGCTGCCACAAAGTGCGCGCCTAGTTTGTAGTTGATCAGGTATTTCTGGTCTGCCGCTCTGATGTGTGTTTCTTGTAGGCAGATTATATCGCTTTTACCTTGGTTCAGGTAGTGGAGTATTTTTCTTCTTTTCGGGGGGGAGTTTAGTCCGTTAACATTCCAAGTCAAATATTTAGTTGTCATTATCTGTTTCAGGATACTCTTGCAAGACCACTTCTGTTCTTTCTCCTGCCTTCTTCTTTGGTCTCGTTCCCATGATATCCGGATTGGTGCTCGTATTGAGTTGTGGGGTCTTGTCTTGCTGGTGTGTGCATTTGGTAGTGGAGCCTAGTAGCCTGCCCTCCGTGGACTGCTCTGCCTCCTTGTTTTTGTTGCCCTCTGTTCTCCGTGTCATCTTATCTCGAGGTGGTCCATTCCTTTCTTCTGCTACTGCGCCGGCCTGTGCTTCTGCATGGTTTGCTCGTTGATCTCGATCCCTCCTGCTTTCCAGTGGTCCATCTGCGTCTTCCCTTGTAGTGTATTGAGGGCCGTCCGACTTCAGTTCTTTTTCAAGGAAGTCTTTGGCTTTCTGGACCGAGTTCAAGTAGTATCTTTTGTTTCTATAGAGAAGTGACATCCCTGTTGGGGTTTCCCATCGATATTGCAGAGCGCGTGGTCTCAGTTCGTCGGTCAGGAATTTGTAGTCTTTTCTGTCTCTCAGCATCGCCGGGGGGATCTCTTTCAGTACCTTCACCTCCTGTTCCTCTATGTAAAATTTCTTTTTGTAGGAAGTGACGGAGATGAGGTTCTGGAGCCCCTGGGTTGCGAAATGGATGACCACGTCTCTTGGTTGATGCCTGTTTGCTGACCTCCATGAGCCAACTCTGTAGATTCTATCGAATTGCCACGCAATCTCTTCGGTTTTCTTACCCAGAAATGTTGCCAGGGCCCCTACAAAGGTCCTGAGCAGGCTTCCTTGGGTTTCGTTTGTTATCTCATTCCACCCTCTAAACCTGATTGCAGACACCATTTGCCAATATTGCATCATGGTGGACTGGTCTTGGGCCACTCCTTTCATCTCTGCTATCTGTCCCTCTATGCGGTTCTCCACTTCTTCCAGCCTCTTTTCCGTATTCTCCCTGATTTCCTGAAGGTTCTTCTCCATTTCATCCTCTATTCTCTTGTAGTGTGTTTGCATTGCCTCCTTCATTTGGTCCAGGTCTGTGGCCATCGCTCTACGTTGGTCGTCCCATTTTCTCTCTAGGTCTCTACTGTGGTCCGCCAGCATCTGTTTTATGTCTTTGCCTCTTTTCTCCATCTTCTGTTCTGCTTCTATGCACCTTTTCTCCATCCTTGTGTCCATTTCCTCCAATTTTCTATCCATGCCATCCATCCTTTTTACCAGCGTCTCTATCGTCTCTTTTAGTTCTTGGATCATGTGTGTTGTTGGGAAGGCATGGGTTGTCGCATGGGTCTGAGGGCCTGCAGTTGGATGGGGGTGTGTGGGGGTGGATGGAGTGTTGCCTGGCAGATTAGAGGGCTGGGCCGGGGAGGATGCAGCTCCCTTTGTGTGTGGCAGTTTGGTCTGTTTCGTCCGTTTAGCGGCCATTTTGAGCTTCTCCTCCTGTTGGCCTGTCCACCCTTAAAGCCACCCCTTAATGCAAAGAGTTGTGTGAGAATTGTTCCTGTGCAAGATTATCAAGCTGATTGGATAAATTGGATCAAATTCTTCTGTTAAAAGTTAGCAAGTGTTCATGTCTCACAGTTCATATTTTAACAGCAAAATAATAGTCCACTAGGGGGTGTAATTTGTTTTCAAGTAAACTTTGCAGTACTGGCAGGGGTGATACAAAGACTAGAGGATCTGTGGCTTGGGGCTTGTGCAGATGGCAATAGAAAACAGTCAAACATCATACATTATAGACCAGAAATGTGCAATTTCTACTGGTTTAAGAATCAGTCAATACAACTAGTCTTCAGGCACATAAACAGCCAGGCTTCAGGCTTTTGAGTAGTTTCTCAGGAATCAAGCTCCAAAAGTGACTCATTTGCTCTGAAGCCTCACTTCAGCCAGGGAAGATTAGTCCTCATCTAAAGCCTCTGGATCTGGACTCCCCAAGCCTGCTGCCCGCTGTGGGGGAGGAAGGACAGCGCTTCCGCAACGTTTCTCCCCCCTCCTTTCCCTGCTGTGTCGCCTCTGCTCGCCCGCTCGGTCGGTCCTCTCCTCCTCCTTGCCGCCTCCGGTACCTTTTCGGGGTCTGGGGGGTCTTCTGAGGGTCCTGTGAGGGTCCTCCTCCCGCTGCTGGTCTCTCCCTGCGGCTAGCGTCCCTCGGCGTGCTATTTGACCCCCGCCGGTCTCACCGTTGTCATTTGTCATCTTCTCCCTGCTCCTGCCGGCTCTCCTCGGCTGCGGCTGTGTGGCCTCGCGGTTTCTTCAGGCCTGCCGGCCGGCCGGCCAGCCACCACCGGCCTCTTCGGCTCCGTCCGCTGTCTTTCCGGGTCTCTCGGCGGCGATTTCAGCCCTGTCCGGGCGGGGGTCCTCTTCGGAAGCGCCCTCTTTTCTGGCGCTTCCCTGTCTCAGCAGATTGATTTTTTCATCGAAAAAGTAAGCCCCGTTCCAGAGCTGTACTCAGATGGCTCCGGTCCTCATGACCGGAAACCGGAAGTCCCCGTTTGACTGATTCTTAAACCAGTAGAAATTGCACATTTCTGGTCTATAATGTATGATGTTTGACTGTTTTCTAGACCTATTGACTCATTGTTTATGATATCCATATGAACTACAGCTGAGTCCTGGTATAGGCACTGATAGACTGAGCTGGAGAAGAACCCTAATTGTCTTGGATTGATAGAAGACCATCTGATTTAACTTCAAATGAAACTTAATGTCATCTAGGAAATCTGAATCTTCAATGGCAATAATTGAAAATCAATAAAGCAATGTCATTGTTTTCTGTTTGACATAATTAAATATATTTGCAAGCATGATAGACATAAATAGGATTTAGATCAATGGATGGATGGTTTTTTTTCCCTACAGGTCTTTTCTATTTATTTAAGAATATTTTTTAAAAAACAAAATCATAGTAGAACTGGACAAACTATGGGATCCTTGGTGCTCTCTGAGCTTGGTTGCTTTCTTGCAGATGTTTCATTACCAAGCTAGGTACCATCATCAGTACTAATGATCTAGCATTGATGATGTTAGTTTGGTAATGAAATGTCTGAAATAAAACAACCAAGTTCAGAGACCACCGAGGATCCCACATTTCAACCCTGAACTACAAATATTCTTGTCTATTGGACAAACCATTCAAGCAAAACTAATATTTTCACAGAATAGATCAGTGAAGAAGATGCAGCCATATCACAAGAGTTATAGTTATAGGCAATAAATAGTATCTAAATGGTACAGGTAGTTTAATGTGTTAAGTTCCTCTTGAATAATTAGGCTGTTTGCGACTGTAAAATGTCTTGGGACAACAGCAACAAAAAAGCAAAATTTAATGAAAAGTCTGCAAGAAAACCATCAACCTAGAGACTACCAAGGACCCCACAAGCACAATTTAATATTCTAAGAAGGAAGAAGTGTCATTAGGATCAACCAGAGCTGGTTTTAAGCTAAGGCCAAACAGGTATTGGCCTAGAGAACCAAAGATTAAGGTGTGCCAATACTGCTCCTCCTTCTGAATATTCTAAAAACACAAATCTTTGCATTGGCAGGGGTACATATACTTTGGAGTCCAGTACTGGAATAACTAATCTATTCCAAGCCAATTGAGATTGGAGTGTACCAGACGCAAAGACAGCATTCATAATAGATGCTTATCCTGCTTCTGGTTGTATATCTTCCAAAACAATCTGTTCCATAGTTTACTTTTACTGTCAGGCCACTTTTTATAATGTTCTGCTACAGCTGGTTTCTGGAAAAAAATACACCCATTGGCTGTATTCCTGTTCTTTGCTACTGCAACTTCCATTATGTTTTGATTCTTTAACACCAAATGTACCTAACCTTTTAAGCCATTCTTCTAAAGCAGCGGTTCTCAACCTTTTTCAGGCCGTGACCCCGACCTGCGCCGCGCATGCATGGCACGACCCCGACCTGGACCGCACATGTGCGGTGCAATGGCCCGCACCGCGCACGCATGGCACGCGTGCGACAGCCCACATCACACATGCGCGGCGCGCCGGCCCGCATCGCGCATGCGTGGCATGATGGCCCGCATCGCGCATGTGCGGTGCTATCCCACACATGCGCAGTGCTGCCCCCTGCGCTGGCTGAGGGGAAAAGGGAAAAAATGGCGGACTGCGTTGTTTGGCGACCCCCGTGAAATGATCGTTCGACCGCAAATGGTGTCGCGACCCACAGGTTGAGAACCGCTGTTCTAAAGACTGATTTCCAGATCTCACTAGCTTTGATTGCTGATTCATTTATGTATATTCATCCCAGAGTTTGAAAAACTTGTGTCTATAGTGGAGGAACTTTTAGTTTAGCAATCATTTTTGCTATATGGTTGGTTCTAAATTTGACCTGGTCATGATACGAAGAATTCCAATGAATACATGTAACCAGGAGAAAATGTTTGGACTTAGCACAGTTTGAAAATCAAAAGGAGAAAAGCTTTTCCTGCTGTTCTTGAAATACCATACTAGTGTGGATTGTGCATGAAAAAAAAGTTCATTAAAAAGGGTTATTTTGCTTTCTTACTTATTATCCCATTTATATTTTGTCATATTTTAGATGGACTCCTGGTGGTTCACATTACATTTTATTATGTGTAATAGTAATTTTCTGAAATAACTATTGAATCAAAGTTATTTTTTGATATAATTTAACATTGAACCCACATCTAGATCTTGATTAAAATGTTTAGATTTACAGCTAAAATATTGACATTAAATAACATACAGTATATCAGCGCTAGGAAATACATCTATGGTTTAATTTCTAAGAGCAGTGATGGCACAATGATTAGAATACAGTATTGCAGTCTGACTCTGCCCACTGCCAGGAGTTCAATCCTGGCTGGCTCAAGGTTGACTCAGCTTTCATCCTTCTGAGGTCAGTAAAATGAGGACCCAGATTGTTAGAGGCAATATGCTAACATTGTAAACAGCTCAGAGAATGTATATACCATTATGGAGCGATATAAAAGTCTAAGTACTATTGCTATTAATAGATTTTGGTGAAAAATAAGTGTTCTAACTTATGATACTATGAATAATCTCATATTGAGTATGCTGATGAAGGTAGGACAATGAATGCAAATGTCAAAAAGTTATGTGAACACAGCTTCACAATTATTCTTCTAGTGATGGCAGGCTCCAATTATATGTCTTGATAAAGGGACCAGTGACATAGTTCAGTAGGTATTCCTCTGTATAAGTGCTGCAGTTATTTGGCTGCTTTGCTAGCATGCAAGATTAGATTTGTGATATCACAGTGGGAACAAACACAAAGTTAAATAATTAATGAAAAAGGTAAATAAGGGTTTTACATGGATACCTAAAAAGATATGATGGCTTGAGAACATTCAATATATAACATTTTCTATTCATATTTATTGGTCCAAACTCTAACTTGTGCGACAGAGACAAGTTCTAGATTCTACAAGAAAGCATGTCATATGTGTGTCTCTCTGATCCTGTTTTGAATCAGCATCCATCTATGAAAAGGACTGAAGAAGAAAGAAGCATTTGATGGATCTCCAGCCTCACTCCTATTTAAAAAAGATGAGCTGGTTGAGGGATCATCACATGACTGCCACTGTTAGGCATTAGGGCTTGAGGGCTTGAGAAGGGAGGATAACTTATTTTATCAGTGGCTCCTTCCTATAGAGCAGTGATTGTGATTGCTCCCTTTTGGAATTACAGAGGAAAAAAAAACCCAGTATGGATGTTATAGTGACAAAACGCAACAGTACAGTCAATAAATGCACATTGACTGTCATTTCTATAAACTAAAAGCCTTACCTGATCTTGGAGATCATTTCATTCACTTTGTATAACACAATTTCACAGACATGATAACATTCAGATATATTCAAGAACAACTGAAAAAAAATGACAGTTCTGAGTCACATAAAAGATTAGCTTGTCTGAATAAACAGGATTCCTAAGCTTTGCTACCCACTATTTATGCCTCTTATTTTTCTGGCTCTCAGTAAGAGCCAGTAACTATTGTTTGAAAGTTTTGCATTGTTCTGGGCTTCCAAATAACTGCAGTGAATTTGTACGTTCATTCATGTTACTAATCTGAGCCTGCTCAAACAAGTTACTTTTTGCATCCTAATTTTAAAAGTGACATTAATGGAGTTTCCTGTAACTCCTTAATACCAATTATTTCTGTCTGAATTAACTTAGAATTCTAACTGACACAAGAAATAAAATGTGGTGGTTTGTTTCATGCTTATAATTATATTGTTCTGCTATTTATGTTACAGTGTCACTTGACTGTTCAGTACTGGTTAGGGCAAGTTTTACAAATCATAGCATTAACACTGCTTATTAAACTGACACTAACCAGCCATGGAAAAAATAGCTGAGGATTTAACTTTGAATCAGTGTTTCCAGTTTGCAATCCACAAGGATAAAAAGAAAACATTTGTGAACTTCGATGGAGAAAAGCAGAATAAGAACACTTTAAAACAAACAGCTGTTTTGTCAATGAAATCTTCTGTTTTTAGATCTGAAACAAAGCAGAGTTATAGTAAATCATCTGCTCTTATACTTACAAAGGTGTCACAGATACTTCTATCCTATAAATCTCTAGAAATTGTTAAGAGGTAACAAATATACTTCTATACCTTTCTAGGCCAACAGCCAGAAACTGAATGCTGTTTCTTCCCTGATAAACATGATTTTTCCTCTATGAAAAAGAAAGCAAATTGAAAGTATTTGTCTGCTCACCATTAGTGATAAATCTATGGTCCTATATCTCAGGGTTGCCACGAAGAAGAGGGAGTCAAACTATTCTACAAAGCATCTGATGCCAGGACAAGAAGCTATGGATGAAAACTAATCAAGGAGAGAAGCAATCTAGAACTAAGGAGAAATTTCCTGACAGTTAGAACAATTAATCAGTGGAACAACTTGCCTCTAGAAGTTGGGATGCTCCAACACTGGAATTTTTGAAGAAGAAATTGGATAACCATTTGTCATTCATTGACAGACTTTACTTACAAAGGAGCATAGGCAGATATGGAATGTGGAATGTTGCAAATTCACCATACAGTTTAAGAAAAAAAGTAGATGTGGCAGTACCTAGAGATCGCAGAATAGAAAAGAAAGAACTGGAGAAAACCACAAAAAGCAAATACCTGCAACTAGAACAAATTTGGGGAAAGAAAGCAAAGATAGTACTAGTAGTAATAGGTGCCTTGGGTAATTCCAGAACATCTTGAACACCACAGGCATTAACAAAATCTCCACCAGTCAATTTCAAAAGGCAGCTTTACTTGGAACAGCTTACATCCTTTGATGAAACCCTTAACATCATCAAATAACAATATCTGCTAGCACAGGACCTTGCGAAGGACTCAGCAGATGGACAAAAATACCAAATCAGTCTTAACATCTGACTGATTATGCAATTAACAATTATAATAAAAAAATTAAGCTCTTATGCCACCCAACTTTCAACAACTCTGGGTGGATGGTTCACAGCAATAAAAAATACAATAAAATCAATAAAAAATAAAAGAATAAGAGTTGACCAGCATGATGAAGTGAACCCATGTCCTGGGTTTTTTCCTCTTCCTTTGGGTGTTTAAGCCTTAATCCAAGATGGAATTTTGTGAGACAAAGTGCCTGGCTCTCTGGTGGCAGTGATGGACATGAGCAAAATAAAATAGGACACTACCTACTTTGGGCAGTGCAGCCTCAGGGGGACTGGTAAGATGAGATGCATGCCACAATTCAAGAGGGAGAAATTCTTCTGGTTAGCTGGCACTACTAGTTCTCTAAGGGAATCCAGTGCAGTAAACTGCTGAAAAATTACTGACAAGAGCCAAACTGCTGAGTAAGCATCCCTTAGCAGACTCAGAAACCTGATCTGTATCATTTTTAGGCTTGGCAGACATTTTGTACTTTCTCTGACTCAAAAAGAAATAAAAAACACAGTCTTTGGAACCATACACAGCGATGAGCTATTTTAGGAACAGTCAGAGACTGAGTTTGAGATGACCAGTAGACATCTGGAGTTGGGGTGGGGGGAACTAAAACAAGACAGAAAAGGTTTGGAAACCCAAGATGATACACAGTTTGGGGGGGGGAAACCCTCAATAAATTCTTCTTTTAAAGCAAGAGGTATATGATCACCATAAATCATCATAATATTTATTTTAAAAATGAAAGCTTGACCAGATATCATTTATCATATTTTATTTATTTATTTAAAACATTTATAGAGCCACCCATCTTAAACCAAATTCAGGTGGTTGCCGATTAAGAATTAAAACAACAACTATCCCTTCTCTTCCCCCTTCTTATCAACTTTCTACTTACATAGTTGGGTGGAGTAGAAGGAGGGAGATAGAGAAGAAGGGAGGAGAGTAGGTAGTTAGTTGGTAAGTGAGGGGGGAAGGTTAGGGTTAGGGGTATGTGGTGGTGGGGGTACCGAGCAGTAATGTTAATTGTTTGGTAAATATGGTTTATGATTATTTTCAGTTGAGTTATTATTATTAGATGTATTGAAATAAGTACTTATGTTATGTTTATGGATGATTTTGGAAATATGTATTCATGTTCTGATTATGTATATTGTTTATTTTAATATTATGATTTGATTTGAGTATTTCTTTTTTGTTAAAAATTAAAAAACTAATAAAAAAATTAAAAAAAGCATTAAAACAACAACAACAAACCCCACATTAAAGTATGAAAACCAAAAATCTGGCACCAAGTCAAGCTTTTCAGCATGAAATGACATCATCTTATCCTAGAGCTTGAGGGGAAAGCCACATCTTCAGTGCTTTTCAGAAGGTTAGGTGGGTAGAGGCTTCTCAAATTTCAGGGGGAAGAGTGTTCAGTAAGGCAGGGGTTGGCACAGAAAAGGCATGCTTCTTAGCTCCATAATAAAGATGGAGGAGTATCCATATCACATGCAATTTCAAAAGTTCCCAATGAAAAATATTTAAATTTTAGACAAGTTGGTTCCAGGTTTTGGGAGGCAAGGTTTAGCAAGCTATGAACAAGTCAGAGAGGAAAAGAATTGAAACTTCTCTCAGGTGTAAAATTTACATCAGGCCTTTCAAAAATTCTCTACCAAACTCATAGGCTGAAAACAAAGGCTCCAAATCTAACCATAAGTACTTTCTCCAAGTTTCTAAAGGGCAAAATGTATTTAATTGTGACTAACAGGATCATGGAACTCCCAAGTGAGAAGTTCACTTGTGATGCCTTCTAAATATTTAATTGAAGCTAGAAAGCAGGAAGGCTATAGGATAGAAGATTGTAGAATGAAAAGCAGGCTATTCACTCTCACACCTACTGGATACTTCTACTGGATATTAAATCATTTCAAGAATATGGTGCTCCACCTATGAGTCTCTCTCTGTTCTTGTCCTATGTAAACATTTCTAAAGCAAACCCTCTTTCATCAATTGAATAAAAACTGGTTGGAAAAAGGAATGTTTCTCTGATGAATACTAATAAAACTGGATGTTTTTGCATGTTAATAGAGAAGAAACAGTCTACAAAAAAAAATCTGTGGCCTTCCAAATGTTGACAAACTATAGCTTATACCATTCTTGGACCTCTAACTAACATGTCAATGTTTGGAGAACAGCAAGGTCCCAACTTTTAGGTTACATCTCTTTTAAAAATATTTAGGACCCCAGGATCTCAAAATATCGACCATCTGAAGAATTTAATGCCATATTCTGAACATATACGCCATGAATGAAGAAAGAACACATCTGTAACACAATACTTCTACTGACTTTAATGCAACAGGGACATTCAAATGCTTTGCATAAATTCTGTATACATCAACTTCTCTACATTAATCCAGCAAAAACTTCTTTAAATGCCCAGTATAGCATTACCATATACTGGAAGGACATACTTTTATCATGGAGCATTCAAAGTACAAATAGTTTCTCTTTACCAATGAATTTAAGACATATAGTCCAAATTTTCTGTGCATAATATGTAGATAAGTTCAAAGGAACAAAATAATGGGCAGGATAATCTTATAAATATACTTTAACAGCTTTGATGAGGAATTTTTCAGAAAACTGATGGTGGGATTCCAACTCAGAAGCCTTATGAACCCTGGGAGAGTTTTCCAGAGACCCTAGATTGCAGCCTAAAAGTCTTGACAAAATATGACAGAGCCAGCTATTTATAGATCAAGGAATATAACCCAGATAACTCTCCTCAGATTAGCATACTATTATTGCTTCAGACTTCTTCCTTGGTTGTCAGGTTGCATTAAGTTGACATTATCTTGGGACTGTAAAGTAAGATTTGAGTTTGTTGTGTGTTACTAAAGGTTTCTTACTCCTTAATTAACCATGTATGGAAATCTAGGAGGATTACTATATTGAGGTGGTTGCTGAATAGGGACAGGGAAGGAATTTTAAATTCACATTTTCAAGTGAACATTACCTAATTCAAATCTCCCAGACTAATATGTGAATCAAGCCACATTAATTTAAATTCAATGGTATGATTATCCTTCTTATTTGACAATTTCTTCACATTTTGCAAAAAAATGCTTGAAATAAAGCTATGTTTAGTAGATTTGCATGCAAAGAGCATATGTGGATGAGAAAAAAACATACACAAATAAATTTGAATGTTATGCGTTTAAGAAAAATTTGAAGGTAAAGCTCATATATTGAGGACATGCAATACTGATATGCAGAAGAAATAGATTGCTGTATCTATTCTTAGCAATCAGATTCTCATACAATATTAATATTTCAAAAATATCTGGATTCATAATTTGTTGGCTAAAATTGATACATAAATATCACAAAACATAAACTGAAAATCAATTATTTTATGAACCTTCAATATTAGGAATATTACATTGGCTAACCATCTTCAGAATTAAATCTTGTAATCCTCCTAAAATGGATTCATACTGTATGATTAAAGCAAAAACAAAACAAAAAATAGCAAAAATGTGATATCTCTAGCTGACCAGTTGCATATTATCATGGATGATTGATTAATTAATAAATGTTGATTATGAGGAAAAAAGCTCACAATGATTTTTTAAAAAATGTATTTCTTCTTGTTGTATATGAGTAGCCTGAGCAAGCCTTTTAGCATATTTGATTTAATGTTATCTTTTAGCCAGTTCTTTTTGTCTGTACTCTTCCTAACTATCCTGTAAAAAAGATGTTGAGACTCTAGAAAGAGTACAGATAAGAGCAACAAAGATCATTAGGGACTGGAGCTTAAAACATATAAGGAAAGGTTGATGGAATTGGGTATGTCTAGTTTAATGAAGAGAAGGAGGAGGAGTGACATGATAGCAGTGTTCCAATATCTCAGGGGCTGCCACAAAGAAGGAGTCAAGCTATTTTCCAAAGCGCCTGAACGCAGGACAAGAAGCAACGGATGGAAGCTAATCAATGAGAGAAGCAACCTAGAACTAAGGAGAAACTTCCTGACAGTTAGAACAATTAATCAGTGGAACAACCTGCCTCCAGAAGCGGTGAATGCTCCAACACTGGAAGTTTTTAAGAAGAGACTGGACAGCCATTTGTCCGAAATGGTATAGGGTTACCTGCCTGAGCAGGGAATTGGACTTGATGACCTCCAAGGTCCCTTCCAACTTTTTTTATTATTACTATTACTATTACTATTACTATTACTATTACTATTACTATTACTCTTACTATTACTATTACTATTACTATTACTATTACTATTACTATTACTATTACTATTACTATTATCCTCTTCCTAACATTGTCAATTTAGTTTTGGATAATCTGAATATTTGAATACCAATTCTCTTATGCTGGTTAATGAACACAATAAATTAAGTACAAGTGTGTTTTGTTTTTAAGCAATAACTATATTTTTCAGAAATGGTTATCCCAAATATCCACTTATTTGTGTCATATAGAGGAAATGATTAATTAATCAGGATCCCTTTCCTAATTGATAGTGATTTTTTAAGCTACAAAATCATGCATTTATTGGTTGGATGAAAAGTCCTATTAAATTAAATAGAAATTACTTTTTAAGATGATAAGAGAAGAGATAAGAGAAGAGAAGATAACCTTTATTGCCATTTTTAATTGTGAGCGCGCTGCCCTACATTAAAAATGAAATTCTCTTGCTACCCATACCCATACATAACATACATATACACATGCTATATACATACATACATACATACACACACACACACACACATATTAATCACTGTCAATTTTGAATATATAGCAGAAAGAGGAAACTTGAGAGTTCACAAGGTTGATGCTATAGCGAACAAAACTGTGACTGAATTTAGATGTTCTGCTTTGGACGCCACAAAGCCTCCTCCCAGAAGGTAACAAGGAAAGTAGGTAGATAACTTGCTGGACCCCAAATGGATATGCATTTAAATGTGATTAAAGCTGTCTAAATTATTATTCCATATTATCCTGAATACCTGACTGAAGAAAAAAAGAACCATCAATAAATGGAAATAAGAGGCAAAAAGGACAATATTAAAATGTGAACGTATCATGTTCTTTGTTTTAAAAATATGAAGTTTCTACTTGAAAAAAAAAAGGAACTTAATTCTGCATTATGGTCCCAATGAAATTCTTCCTTTCCCAATGGATTTTTTTTTTTGCAAGAAGAACTAGCTCTTCATGCAAATGATATCTTGTCTCAATTTCTGTACTAATTCTTTACTGTCTTCCATAACATAAGCCTTGTGAGCTGAGGTTTATAAATGTATGCTCATTTGTTTAAGAAGATGTGACTTAGCAGAAAAATCCAAATTGATCACAGTGTTCTTGTCTTGATATATTGTACATATGTGCTCATGTAGACCTTAGCTCCCCTAACTATGTGCTCTTTGGGGAAAATGAAATGACATCTTACAGAATTTGGTAAAATGTATGATCTGTAGGATGAATGTTTCAGTCTAGGAAGTGCTAGTTGAGTCTTTGATTAAAAATCTGAATCATTAGAATCCCAACATTTCTACCTAAGGATGAGTGGAACCATTTGTAAGGTTCTTCTGGTCTAGGTCAAAATTCCTTTCATTATGGTTTGCTGTAGCTATTATTTTGCTTCCTTTCCCTCTCTATCTATTTCATCTGGGAAGAATTCCTTGAAGTTTTAAAAATCACATTACACATATCCTAGACTCTTCTTTTCTGATACATCCATGCTTTGTAATCTAAGCTTCAGCACTTCTGAAGAGTTAAAATGGAAAGAGAGCTAAATACCCTGATAGCTTCAAAAGTCACACATTTCAGGGTTATAATTTGTCCTCTCCTATCGGTTTGCCCTTGAGGTTATCAGCACAAGGTTTCTGCATTCAGAACAATGGTTATTTCCTAGTTAAGCTAAAGTGACCACCACACAGTGTGAGATGATATGAAGTCACATTGGGGGATTGATATGGGTCGGGTGGGGGTTCTTTTATTCTTTCAGAGCAGTGCTCTCGAATAATTTTTGTCCTCTGACAGTGGCACAAGGCAGATTCTGTCATGCCAGAGTGTCATGGAATGTGTCAATGAAGAGGGCACTTCGGATGCACAACTTTGTCTTCAGGCAAAGTGTGAAAAGAATGTTGAGAGGCCAGCCCCTCTTCTGGCTTCCTCCAGCCCATGTCCTCAAACAAAGTGTGTCTTCCACTGGAACTGAATCCAAGTGCTGAAAGAGTGCACTTCAAGCTTTCAGTTGGACACGAGTCTTTGGTATAAGGGCATTATCTGGCAATTGGCCTTCTTAGGCCTCATTTTCAGTCCATAAGTAGGAGTTAGAGCCCTGAGAATATCCATGCTGTTGGAATCCTTCACTTAACATGAAAACCCTACTTAGCACTTCAACATAGTGCCCTGAAGTCCAAGGAAGTGTTGTTGTGATGCCAGGGTATTCTTATGTCCAGCATAGATAATCTTTTCACAGATGTGAAAACTCACAAAAATTAAAACCAAACTTCATTTAACATAGCTATCAAATCTTTCAAATCTCTTATTTTTAGCTGGCATGTCCACAATCATCGTATAGGTTCTATCCACTTCACTTAAAATTAATTTTTATTTTAGGAATCTGACACAAAACATTATGTACTAAAACAAAAATTAAAACTTTGCAGAACACAGTATGGTTGCCAATGCAATGTCACATGATGTCCATTTATTTCGCAAACATTATCTTTACACGTAATCAAATGAGTAAAAAAGTAAAGCTTATTTCCATGTTATAATCTTTCAATATATGGTTTCAGTGTGATTCACAGATGTATAGAGGCAATCATGATTTTAAAAAGTACACCATTATATTAGGCAGAAATTTCAACAGATAAGACTTTAATTAAAATCTGTGAGAAGTTAAATGACTATATGTAATGAAATACGTAGATGACCTTGTGGAGTGAGAGGAAGAGATGGAGCTGTGGTGGTGCAGTGGTTAGAATTAAGTATTGCAGGCTGACTCTGCCCAGTGCCAGCAGTTTGATCCTGACCGGCTCAAGGTTGACTCAGCCTTCCTTCCTTCTGATGTCGGTAAAATGAGGACCCAGTTTATGAAGGGCAATATACTGGCTTTGTTAACTGCTTAGAGAGTGCTGCAAAGCACTATGGAGTGGTATATATATCTAAGTGCTATTGCTATTGCCTAGGAAACAATTTGATAAGAGAAGCAGAACCCCTAGTGCTTAGTAGTCAAAGAAAGAAACTTAGAAAGGACCAACTTTAATATGTCAAGCAATTAAAAGTGATGGCAAGAAGGTAATACCTTCAGACTTGTATGGTTCTGTTAAAATAGCCTTATAATAAAGTAGAATTAGATTATCTAATCTAGTTTCCTGTCTGATTTACCTGATAGGGCTGACACTATAAATATTAATCTTATTCAGCATTTAAACATATAAGGACGTGAAAGTATGTTCTTGTTTCTCAAGAACAGGAGTGCCCATTGGTGATAATAAGTGACTGCTACTGAAAAAGTTCAAGTTCCAGTGATAGGAACTGATGTACAGATGGTTGAAGAACAGATTGCATGTGAAAAATAGGACATTTAAGCACCATCCATTAGACATCTCCTGGAGGAATAAGTTGAAGAATATCACACTCCACATGAGAATTTTTGGGATATTTCCCCTTCTTGGAAAGGATTTCTAAATGCTTCTCTTTTATCAGATTGAATGATGAATGGGAAACTTGTAGAAACCAATTTAAAAGAACTTTGATACTTAGCATTCACTTAGCATTCATTTTTTTTCTTATAGTAAAGTAATTTAAAAGCATATTTAGCTTGAACACAATGGCTGGATGACAAACACAATTAATTCTGTTTCTTCTTTTCTAAATAGATAGTTTCTCTGTTCACAAAACACTCTGTGAGGATGTATGTTAATTGAGGCTAAGATAAACATTGCCAGAGTAGGGGTAAACCATGATGTTCCATATATAGATGTTATCACAAAATTGGACTTTGATCCAAATAATAAAAACCCTTATCTTCAAAGAAATGAATCAAAGTTCCAAGCTATTATAATAGCTTGTTTGTTTTTTTATTTATGAGACTCAGAGACAAATTTCTCTATTAGGGAATTTAATAGTACAATGATCATTATCAAAGTTATAAATCACATAAAAGTTTATATTATTGTTGTTGTTGTCATTATGTCATTTTATTTCATTGTATGAATGTACTTGGCATTTTAAAAAGTCCAAGAGAAAATCTCTTGAATTTTACCACTAAAAATTCAAACATAGGAGGGGAAAGGAATAATACAGGAAGAAATGAAGAAAGATATGATTTAAGCTATTATAGACATATGTAAGTTCACTTACAGTTTGAGAGTTAAAGTGCAATTTGAGCATTATTGTTATTGATGTTGTTTTGCTTTTATATCAAGTGATTTGTCCAAGTGATTTTAGAGTAATTAACAAATTGCATAATAAAACCACATAACAATAGTAAAATAGACTTATATAAATATACTGTAGGAGGAGATGATAAAAAAAATCAAAATGGCAGTCCCTATGGGGTGATAAGAGCGCCATTCATTTTTTTATTTGTGTCATACTTAAAAATAGATGGTGCTTTGATTGAACTGTTAGGACTCCCATTTCACCTTTTGTTTTAATCATACAACTCAGGTACTCCTACTGTATATATTAAATATCAAAAGCAAATAAAATGACATAAATTCTATTATAATTGCAACAGCAAATAAAATAGAATGCCAGAAATAATTCAAATTAGAATAAAAGGTTTTTTAAAAGACCCCCGAAATAGATATTAGACATCTTTTTCAATAAGCACATTCTAAAATTATGGGACTACCACTAAGACGTTTCTCTCCTTCTAGGCCAGCATAGTAGGCCAGAGTAATAACTGCTATTCATAATCTTCACTCTTAAGGGTTACTACACCAGCATTTTAAAGTTGGCTTGGAATTGAACAGGCAGCCAATATGCAGAATAAAAACAGCATAATCAAAACTAGTAATTCCTGCTACCACATTCTGCACAAAAAGAAGTTTCTGATCCACCTTTTAGGGCAGGATTATTTTTCCTATTGATTCTTTGTTGTACAAAGACACTGTCAATGCATAGGTTCATTTTGGGGGATAAAGGTAAGATCTCCTTCTCTAGAACTTGTCTCATATGATCTTCATAATGTGGTTTATTTGGGTTTGGTGTACTAACATACTAGATATCCAGGACAATGACATCAAAATGATATTGTGTTCCTGTGGATATGATTGGAACAATTTGGGGCATTTTTGTCATAAAAATTAACTGAAACAATATCATCTGCATCCTGCAAATCCCCAAATTTTGTCTGTCATATGAGAATCAGGTTTATATGCAAAGAAAAAAAAGCTTCCTTAAGTTAAGCTTCAGTTTTGGTGTCTAGAAATTCCACTTTCATATTATCTTCTTAGCAGCAATCCAGAAGTGATTTGCCATGGTTTGGGTGGTCTGATCTTTGAAACAGTATATTTTGTCAATGATACAAAAGGAGCAGGAAATAATATTAAATTAAAGCAAATCTCTCTCTCTCTCTCTCTCTCTCTCTCTCTCTCTCTCTCTCTCTCTCTCTCTCTCTCTCTCTCTCTCTCTCTCTCTCTCTCTCTCTCTCTCTCTCTCTCTCTTCTTTCATGTTCTTTTGATGGTTTTCTTCACAATGGCAATCCTGTGAGTTGTACTACGCAGAGGGAGAGTGACTAGCTCAAAATCTCCCAGGGAGTTTTCATAACTGAGGGTAGAAATGTACAGGTAGTCCTTGATTTATGATTCCAATTGGGACCATAATTTCCACAGCTAACAAGGTTAAGTTATATTGTTAAATGAGTTGTACTGGATTTTACAACTATTTTTGTGACAGTTGTTAACCATTACTATTTTCAAAATTATTGCACATATGTACTTTATGTTTCCACTGAATCCTAGATTTGAAATCAAAGAGGATATAGGAGAATTTTTTTTTACAAATTTCCTCAAGAGTTTATTGAAAACCAAAGACGATTGTCATGGAATTGTTTTATATAGTGCTGTGCAAATTAGAACCTGCATATGATGAGATACATTGACAAAGTATTTGGGTATAGCAGCATATCAGATGTTTAAGATGAAATGATGAAATAATTGAGGGCACTACTAGAAAGACAATGATGATTTTAAGAAAACAGTGAGGCAGGATTTCACGAATAACATTTTCTAGAGAGATACTGTTAAATTGTTTCTCAGAACTTACTTACCTCATCCTGTCTTCTCCTGGTTGTCAACTTTGTAAACATTGGATGTTTCCACTCTGACAACTGATGAAAATTTCAACCATTTCCGCTTTGCTTTTAACATGCTTTTTCTTCTATTTAGAAATCAGGTGCAGAAGGAGGGTTGGGATGAATGCTTGAGCTCAGCTAGCCATAATAATAAATGCTGCTCTGTGGGAAATCAAGGATGAACTGATAATGGTTTGGTGGGCTGAGGAGCTGGAGAGAAAGCCCGTGTTTCAGGCTAATTGGAGAATGTGATTTATGACTGCTTATTGGGGGTGGGAATTGCAATTTGTTACTTTGTATCAGGGGAAGGGATTTTAGTTTTGGATTCAACTATGTAGTGCCAATACTTTGTTTCCTGAATAAAATATTCTTTAAGAAAGAATTCTTGCCTTGAAGTTCTTTTGATGAGTTTCATTTATCGGAACCATGACATTGGTTTTATCAACACTCTTTTCCCTTCTAAATGTTTTATGGCTGAACTGACAGGGTTTATTATTTCTGAAATCCCTGGGAAGATAATGAGAAAGAGGAGGGGTTTTTTTGCTTCATTTCACTTATCCCAACCATTATCTTGTTTTCTTCTACAAAAACTGAGCAAAATATTCTGTCGTATTAATATTGTTCATGCTACACATGCATACATACATGTATCCACACAGAGAGAAGCACAAAAGTTAAAAAGATTTAGGTGCAGCATCAGAGATAATGGGGGCCAACAGAACCAGGGAGAACTTGGAGCATCATTTCAGCCTTTAATGGGCTATTTTTCGTTCCTGGATGGTGGGTTGCACATCTTTTATATTTTACTTTGACGTGTAAAGGTAGCCCACATAAGATGGCAAAGAAGATTAATTGCTCCCCTCTTCCCCTAAATGCCCCATGCTCACTGCACCATTTTTTTTGTTTTTTTGCAGTCAAAACTGCTGTTTATTGAATTCTTCAGGAAAAATAAGGAATCTGGAAAATATGTTTTAGCAGGAAATTGAACAGAAGCTTTTTTTAAAATGCACTTCAGCTCTTTTACAGCTCTGTTTATTCATGGCTGGTTTTGTTTTTTTTTGGTGATGTATGTTTAGAACTTTTTGCAATATCCAATAACATTGAAAAGAGGTTTAGTTCTGGGAAAAGAATAATTACATGGGGAGTAGTTGTCAACCTTATAGTTACCTTTAATAACATCTGAGAACACACACCATTTATTTGTCAAGATGGTTAGCAAAATCTTTTAATTTATTTGTTAGATTCCAAATTAGGTATACTCTGATTCAAGCTTTTAATTCCTGTGGATCATGTTTGTCCCTCATAAAGTGGATCCTTCATTCATTCCAACAAAGTTTGTGAATTGTATAGTAACTGTGTTAATTTCACTGTTTTAATCTTTTTCTTTCTATTTTTGAAAGTATTATTGACACATATCTTTAGTAGTTGGCTTCTTGTGGTCCTTCAATATATTTTTACTCTCCTATAAAATCAGTACAATTTATTTTTAAATATTTTTCATCTTCAACTTATTATTGCTGCTCTACATCACCAAAAGTGAGAAAGAAAAATCAATAGATTCATAAAACTACATAGCATAATATGTTTCTGATAGAGAGAATGAGTGGATGATAAAAATAGATGATACATTTGACTGCAAATATGTTCAGATGTTAGTTGTGTTAGTTCTCAAAATGTTTAAAGACTCTTGAGCTTTTTTTGTTGAATTTAGCCTAATGAACTATTAACTGGATACCATGGAACATAAATGCAGACATGGGAGAATATGTGTGTGACATTACAGACAGGTTCTACATCTCACTTGTACATATTAATCATAATGCATGAAAAAAATAAAAATTGTTGTGAATATTTTTCCTTGATTATACATATATTGTACTTACTGCTGGTACTTATTATTTTATTATTCTATTGTTTCTTCTTCCAATAAAGCTTTCTTTTTCTTAAATTGCTTGAAATTGTTCTCCTGAACTTGTGGTGCAGTGGGGCAAGTGGTTCAAACCTCAATTTGCATTAATTATTACTATTTGCTGTGTATTTTTTTCTGACAGGTCCAGCAATCTCCCACCTTCATGAACAGATTGCATAGTTGCTGTCATCTAGAGAACATCCAGATTCCTGAAGAGTTTTAATTTCAATCTCTTCTCAATCTGGAATCCCCTAGAGGCTGCATCTTATTGTTCAATATCAGACAAACAGAAAATTGCTATTTCTAGGACATTTTAAACATTTCAATGGATTGGTGACTTAGTTGATACTGAACAAGTATACTTTCATAGCTGTCTGGCAGAGATACATTTTAATCCAGTGAATGAAGAGTTACTGAAATCCCAGACGTTTCAAAGAAGATTAAAGTTTCCCAGGGGCAAGTATCTCTAGCACCAAGTGTGGAAGCTGACTCGGAAGAAACACGTTTGAAGTGGCAGAACTAATCATGCAGAAGCAGTTTGTGATTCTCTCTCTTTCTCAGCCAAGATAAAGCTGAGCATTATGACATTGGCAGTGCTGCACAAGGTCAATTTACTGTGAAAAAGGCAGCCACTGATTCCAACTTCAAACAGACTTTTCATGCTGCATAGCTAAAGACCGGATTTGCCATATTGCTCATGGCACAGAAAGGGTAACAGGATAAGGGTATAGTTCAAGATAGCCAGACTGTTCTGATAAAGCTATAAGATGACTTTTATCTAGTTAAATGAAATCAGGGTAATCACCTTTCAAGTGTAAAAAAGAGAACAAGTTTATAAATACAATTATTCTATTAATTAAAGCCAAATTATTTATACAGTACTTTTCAAGGCTCTCACCATCATCTTTGAAGGTCCTTCTCCAGAAGAGACAAGGAGAGAGAGAGAAAGGGGGGAGGGTAGGAGAAAGAGAGACACACACACACAGAGAGAGAGAGACAGAGAGAGAGGGGGAGGGAGGGAGGGAGGGAAGGGGAGAGGGAGAAGGAGAGGGAGAGGGAGAGGGAGGAGGAGAGGGAGAGGGAGAGAGTTTCAGAACCCTGAAATACTCACCTGGAAGCTATACTTTTTATGTCTCTTTCATTATTATATTTTTAATTCTTAAGAAGAAATGTATTTTTTTTAATTTTTATTAATTTAATTTCTATGCCGCCCTAGCTTTTGGATGGGGAATATAAATAATCCTTTAATTATGAGCGTGCTTTTCTCCCAGATTTTTAAAATTTCAGTTCCCACCACTCAGGCTAACATGACCAATAGGAATGCTTAAGCCATGGTTTTATGATATTCTGGAAATCTTCTTTAAATGGTTATGTGATACATACACTTTCTGTTCCCCTTTCCTACTGGTTTTAAGACCAGCATTTTTAGCATTAGATCCTCCCATGCTATGTGATATATTGGGCAGATTAAAAATAATATCTGAGCATATTGAATTTCTTATTTTAAATTCACTTAAATCATAATACTATCATCATTACAAAGGTATCAGTAGCAACAGCAGCAACAAAATCTATTTAGCTGTTTAATCATTTATATTCATTCTGGATTAATACATATATACATATCATTATGTTGGAATTCAAACTATGATATATCTTGAAGAAATGCTTATCCATAGCTGTTCTTGTCTATAACATTAAAGTATGCATAATCCTTTCTCCCACAGTTGTGTGAGAAGGTCCATACCAGGATTTTATGACTTTGAAATTTGAAATCCATGATACTAGAAAGAGAAGTGCCCTTAAATGATGGCCTTTAATTCCTCTGTTGGGAGTTAACCACGACAATAGAGATACCATCAAGCATACCATAAAAAAGGATGAGAGAAATTTGAAAGAAAAACCTTCCCTTGATACAAAAAGAAAGAATCTTTTTCAAATGAAACGTCATAGACACATGTAGGTTTATGATGGGATAAGAAAACGGGCACAGCTGGGCTCAAGCCTAATTGTTTTTAATGTTTTAGCTATTAGGAAATACCTAAATAACATATTGCATTGTGTAATGTAATACCACAGTAAATTGAGTCAGTCATATTGCATTTTATTTTCTGACATTCTGCATCATTTCTACAGGAAAAAAAAGGATGATTATGTGCATACAAATTATAATTTCATAGAAAATCTTTTTTTCTTCCATTTTAACTTTACAATGATTCTTATACAGGGAGAAAGCAGAACTATTCAACAGGGAGAAAGCAGAACTATTTAACTCATTTTTTTGCATCTGTCTTTACACAAAGGGAAAAAACAGACCAACTTATCAAAAATAGTGCCATAAAAAAACAGAATAGAAACACAAATTAAGATAGGCAAGAAAATGGTAAGTGAGCATCTGTCCAGCCTAGCCGAGTTCAAATCGCCAGGACCAGATAGGTTACATCCCAAGGTTCTCAAGGAACTGGCAGATGTGATCTCGGAACCACAACTATATTTTTCAAAGATCCTGGAGCACAGGGGAACTACCAGAGGACTGGAAAAGAGCTGATGTAGTTCCCATCCTCAAAAAAGGAAAAAAAAATGGACCCAGGAAATTACAGACCTATCAGCCTGACCTCAATACCTGGGAAGATCCTGGAAAAGATAATCAAACAACGAATAAACGAACACCTAGAGGCAAACAAAGTCATTACTAAATGCCAACATGGGTTTGTCAAAAATAGATCATGCCAGACAAATCTTATTGCATTCTTTGACCAAGTGACAAAATTAGTGGATCAGAGGAATGCTGTGGACATAATTTACTTGGACTTCAGTAAGGCATTTGATAAAGTAGATCACAACCTACTACTTGATAAGATAGAAAAATGTGGGGTAGACAGCATCACCACCAGATTGATCCGTAGCTGGCTGGCCGGCCATACTCAGCGAGTGGTCCTCAATGGAACTGCATCTACATGGAGGGAAGTGTGTAGTGGGGTGCCCCAGGGCTCTGTTCTGGGCCCAGTGCTCTTCAACATCTTCATCAACGAATTGGACGAGGGGATAGATGGGGAACTCATCAAATTTGCAGACAATGCCAAGCTGGCAGGAATAGCCAACACTCCAGAAGACAGGCTTAAGATACAGAAGGATCTGGACAGACTTTTTTTATATATATACATATACCGTGATATTTATGAGATGTTAACATACATTCTTTTAACATTCATATATAAGATACTTTTAATAAAATGAAATAAATACATACACATGACTTTTGGTGTTGCTCGCCCATTTCCCCTTTCACTGTATCCACACTCCTTCTTCTATATCTTCTTTCTCCCTTTCTTCTCTTCCCTACTTCCCTCTTCTCCTCTTCTCTTTCCTTCATGACTCTCCTCCCCTTGCTCCCCACTTCTCCTCTTCTCCTCCAACCTTCCTACTTCCTTCTCCCCTCCTTTACTCTTTTCTCTCTCCTCTCCTTTCTTCCTTTCATCCCTCTTCGGATACAATTCAGGGGTAATGTCCGAGCAACTCCTCTCTCCAAATTTCCCTATCTGTATTATATACAATAAGATTAATTTTCTCTTACATTAATACTTCTATTTATCTAACCTTCTCGGTATATGCTTCTATAAATATATATACAACCTCCAGTTATTCAATACTGTGTCGCCTGTGTCTCCATCCTTATCTGTTCCTTCTTCCATCTAAATTGATGTTAACTATCTTTTAACCATATTCTCTTTTCAGCCAATCATAAAAAGTTCCCCAGATTTCATAGTAATCTGACTCTGTCTTATCTTTAATTGTCATTGTTAGTCTATTCATTTCTGCACATTCCAGTATTTTCCCAATCAACTCTCCCTCTGGGGGGGCTTTCAGTGCTTACCAATTTTGTGCAAACACAATCCTAGCTGCCCTGATTATATGAATAATTAAATATGTTTTCTCTTTATTGTATTTCCTTGGTAGAATACCCAATAGGAATATTTCTGGTCTTAATTCTATACGTTGTTGTATCATATTTTCTATCCATGTTCTAATTTTATTCCAATAAGTTTTAGCTTCTACACACGTCCACCACATATGGTAGAAGGAAGCTGGTATCTGATGACATTGCCAACATTTCATAGATCTGTCCTTAAACATTTTAGCTAATCTTTCTGGAGACATGTGCCATCTGTAAAATGTGTTGTACATATTTTCTTTATACGCAGTCGCCATTGTCAATTTATAGTTTCTTTCCCATAGTTGCTGCCATCTATCTAATTCAATTGTGTATCCAAAATTCCTTGTCCATTTTATCATTGTTTCTTTCACTTGTTCCTCATCTAACTCCATATGTAGTAGATAACTGTACATTTTTTAAATCCATTTTTCTTCCATTCCTGTATTTCATCTAATTCTGTTGTCCCCAAATTAACTAATTTTGTTGTCCCCAAATTAACACCATCTATTTTAACATCTTTTTCATATCTAGATTGTATTTGCATTCTCGTGTACCAATCTATCTTTATTCCTTGTTCCTTTAATTGTTGTTTGGTTTTCAACTCCCCCATATCTGTTAGTAAGTCTTTATATCTTATAATGTTTCCCATGTTAAACATATTGGGATGTATTAGTGCTTCCATAGTTGAGAGCCAATTTGGAATATTCAAATAATGCTTTCTCTTTACTTTCTCCCAGACCACAAGTAAAGAATTCCTTATATGGTGTCTCTGGAAATAGCTATGTATTCTGTTTTTTCCATACCATATGAAAGCATGCCATCCCAACTGTAAATCATGTCTCTCTAATGTCAATAATCTTGTATTCCTCAGTAAGATCCATTCTCTCATCTATGATAATGCTTCAGCCTGATAGTACAATTCCCAATTAGGTAGACCAAACCCACCTCTCAATCTTGTATCTTGTAACATTTTTAGATTAATCCTTGCCTTTTTTCCCTGCCAAATATGTTTCAAGATTATTTTATTAAGCCCCTCAAAATATTTCTTATCTAATCTTATTGGTATTTTTGAAAACAAAAACAATAATCGTGGTAATATATTCATTTTGATTATCGCAATCCTTCCCATTAATGATAGTTGTACATTTTTCCATTTATCCAAATCTACTTCAATTTGTCTTTTCAATTTATGATAATTATCCTCTTTTATTGTTGTGCATCTTGCTGTCAGGTGGATCCCTAAATATTTTACCTTCCTTACAATCTGTATATCTAATTTTCCAATCAGTTCTTTTTTTTGTTTTTCAGTAATATTTTTCACTAACATTTTGGTTTTATTTTTATTAATTTTCAACCCAGCTACCTCACCATATTTTTCTATTTGTTCTATTAATACAGGTCCTGTCTCTAATGGTTTCTCCAAAATAAATACTAAATTGTCTGCAAATGCTTGTATCTTATATTCTTCCCTCTTAATTTTCATCCCTTTTATGTCATTATTCTGTTTTATACATCTATTTAATACTTCTAATGTCGGAACAAACAACAGTGGGGATAGGGACAGCCCTGTCTTGTTCCCTTCATAATGTTGATCTTCTCAGTCATATCTACAGTTATCATTATTTTGGCTGATTGCTTATTATAAATTGTTCTGATTACATTTATAAATTTCTCCCCACAATCCATAGTCTGTAATTGGCTTATCATGAATTGCCAGTTCACATTGTCGAATGCCTTCTGTGCATCCAGGAACACCAATGCCATCTGTTTCTCGGGGTGTGTTTCATAATGTTCTAGTGTGTTCAATATAATTTGCATGTTGACTCTAATCTGTCTTTTGGGTAAGAAGCCATTTTGATCCGATTGTATAAATTCATTTAAAAACTTTTTAAGTCTTTCCGCCATTATTGATGCAAATAGTTTATAGTCCACATTCAGTAGGGAAATCGGTCTGTAGTTCTTTATTTTCTGTGTTTACATTTTTTCCTTTGGTATGAGAGTAATAAGAACTTCGGACCATGAATCTGGTATCTTAGCTTCAGAAAGAAGTTAATTATAAAGTTCCAACATTACATTACCTAGTACTTCCTGCAATGTCTTATATAACTCTGCTGGTAGTCCATCCAGTCCTGGTGTTTTACCATTTTTTTGTCTATTGATTGCTTCTATTAATTCCATCATTGTTATTTCCTCTTCTAATAGTTTTTTTAAACTTCTCCGGCATTTTAGGTATCTCTGTTTCTTCCAAAAAATGTTTTATCCTATCATCTGAAACTGTTTGTTGCTTGTATAAGTTCTCATAATATTCCCAGATTATTTTTTTTATTTTCTTCATTTCGATGTTGTAAAGTCCCCTCAGCATCTTCCAATTGTTTAATCCATCTCTTCTCTTTCTCCTTTTTAATTTTATATGTCAACCATCTCCCTGGTTTGTTTGCATGCCTTAAAATTGTCAAGGTTGAGAAACACTGGTATAGGGTTTCCTGCCTGAGCAGGGGGTTGGACTAGATGACATCCAAGGTCCCTTCCAACTTTACTACTACTACTACTACTACTACTACTACTACTACTACTACTATTATTATTATTATACAATAATCACACAATATAAATGTATCATTTATAGCTCTTTTATTTCCTCATTATAGCTTCTATCTATCTATCTATCTATCTATCTATCTATCTATCTATCTATCTATCTATCTATCTATCTATCTATCTATCTATCATCTATCTATCTTTCCAGATGGAATAAACTGTGTAGTATTTTTTGTTTGGTTGGATTAGAAACTCTCTAAAATGATGAATGAATTTGTATAATCCATTTCTTGAATAAAACCAATGATTTTATTTGAGTTAAGACTGGACACGAAAGTATTGGAATTATTCTGTTTTATTATTTTATTTTATTGTTTATGATCTGGTAAAGATTATAGCAAGGATCTACAGGTAGTTGATTGGTACAATGTAGCCACTGGAGTTCCAAAATCTGGGATACCTTTGGCTTCACTCACAGCATTGTAATGAATGTTTTTGGGGTCAATTCTGGTAAGAATATTTTGGAAAAAAAATTGATCTGGTTCCCAGGTAAAACACCCATCCACCCAATTCACAATTCCTTGTCCTAAAGATTTGGAGGGACAACTATTAACAACAAATAAGCTAAGGAAAAAAATAGCTGATAGAAAATGAACTAATCAGTTTAACTCCTTGCATTTATAATCTGTATTTTTAAAATATCACTCAACATTTCAGCATTTTATTGAATTACAAAGGAAGCCTAGTCACAGACAACTGCAATAGGAAGGGTTTACCTCCTCCAGTTTCACTTGACAAGATCAAGCCCATCAGACTTCAGGTACCCATTTTGGTTTTGTTTGTATCTCTAGCTGCTGTACTGTGTTTCTTTTCTACTAGAATTGAGAAGAATAAAATAGTTAAATTTGGAGGGGGGAGGAGGAAGGCACTCTCTACTGTCCAGAGTAATTACAGCAAATGTATTAGAATGACAGAAAGATCAACCTTAGGTGAAGATCTGTTGAAAAAAACTAGAGCAGGGATGTCCAAACTTGGTAACATGAGGAATTCCCCAGCCAGCCATGCTAGCAGTTGAAGTCCACAAGTCTTCAAGATGCCAAAGTCAGATACCCCTGCTCAAGTTCTCTAGTTATATCAATAGATCTTCAGCTAAGGTTTATCTTTCTCTCCCTCTGATATCTTTGCGGTGATACATCTGTGCTCTGTCTACATCTTATGGATTTTTGCCTTTTACTGGGTGCAGAGATAGTGGAAGATACTCAGCCCATTGTTTCTGTTAAAGGCTAATATCTTGGTTGATGAGATTTGTGTCTAAGATGAAACAATTGGAAGAGAGTTTTTGGTTATCTTTTTACTTAGAAAAAAGTCCATATTTAATTTTATTTATTTTACAGTCTCATTTCCAAAGCTAAAAATCCATCTAGACAATAAATAAATAAATAAATAAATAAATAAATAAATAAATAAGTAAATAATAAATAAATAAATAAATAAAGCCTAGGGAATTAGTGGATACAAGAGTTATAAAACTTTTTCCTCCTACAACCAACTACCAGTAATTACAGATCTCATTATATACTGCACACATGTGTAAATTAGTAACTCTTTCATGCTGTTAGTGATAAAAATCTTTGAGAGGCTATGAACAGCAATAAATAAGCATATTAATTATAATGGTGCGAAGCAGAGGATAATGTTGGTATGATAACATACAACATGTACAGCCATGTTGTAAACAGTTTATACAAAGATACAGAACAACTAAACATCAACAATTATTTTTTAAATGTGAACTTCACAAAAATATTTTGCTTTTAAAAATTATGCAGTTGAAAAAGTATCAGGAAAAAAACCCAAACACCTGTTTAAACTAAAAAACATTTTTAATATTTAATAAATTATTGTAATATTTAACACGAACTGAGAAAAAATACAAAAATGTATCCTTTTCTAAGATGATCCATTCTGTGCATGTGTACATTATCTAAGAATCAAGAAAGCACACTTTTCCCTTTAGTGCCAGTTTATTAATTTAATTAATTAACCAAAACTTAGGTTTCTGATTAGTTAGAATGGAATGGTATCTACGTAGAAGAAAAATCCATTTTGTTGTATGAGGCTAGTTCTCAGATAAATGGTTTTAGAATTGCAGCCTTAGTTATTTATTGTTCTGGATTTAGGCAGCAACTATAACGAATCACTTATTATTATCATTATTAATTATTGTGTTCAGTGACACATTGATGAGCAAAAATTATCTCTAACAGATTCTACATTCCTTGCATCCATATACATTTTGTACCATAGGATTCCTATGAAAGGCCCAAACTATAGCCATGATGAATAAGGGACAGAAAATTGTATCTAAACGATATTGTGAAGTTGAGACTGTAACCAGTGGGTACATATTTGAATGCACAATCTTTGGAGTGCCTAGATTAGAACAATTCATCTAAAAGCTTTGGAAGAACAATATATCAGAAAAGAAAACAGCCAGCAGAAATGACAGCCTTTGTTTATGGTGATATTCTTTGCAATGGATATTAAAATAAAGCACAATTGCTTATTTCCAGTTGAACATGTTTGTGGATCTAGGTAGCTTAAGCCTGGATATTAATGGCTTGCTAGGGAAACAAAACTTTCTTCTTAAGGCACTGAATTAAGGCACTAAAATGTTGGCTCTGATCCCATTTCCAAACCATAAAGTATGGCATTGTTCCTTTTCTGGAGCTGCAATAAGATCTTGTTTACATTATCTTTTGAAATAGTTAATTGGTGACAGCTTTCATATACATCCAAACTGTGAAGAACAACTTGTTTGTCCCAGAAATGCTTCTTCTTTATGGAACCCAGATTAAATTACAGATTTAAGGTAGGTTTGGTATATTCCCACTACATACAAAGTTTTAAAAGGGGAAGGAAAATACTGTGGGATAAATAGAGGTGTACTTATATCTCTTGATTGTAAACCCATAAAATCTGTATATTAAAATAAGACTGAAACAAAAGTTTAGATACCAAAATAAATTAAAAGTATGATCTGGCTAAATACACTTAGCAAAGTCTGATTGAAATAAGGGAGATTGAAGTGTGTGACTATGATCCAAAGAAATGGATAAAAAGTGAAAGAGCAAAATAGATAAAGAATGGCTGTCAGGATTTCTCATAGTGAAAACAAACAAACAGACTGCTCCTTCTTCACTACTTGGGAGAACAGATAGCTGAGGCTTTGAGAAACAGAGTTTAAACCATTTTTTTTTTTGCCTTAGATTTGGTAATTGAAATTATTCACCCAGTTGTTAGATATGAAGTGTATTCATGTGTGTGAAGAAATGGGAGACTGAAACAGCATCTGGACATTTTTACCTCTCTTGTGAAGAAAAGAATAACTTTAGGTAGAGTTGGAAGCAATTTTGTATTAAGGAAAAAGTAAAGGAGAAGAGGATTCAGCATTAGTGCTAAAATCTTCCTTTGAGTTTCTCAGATTTTTTCCCCCTGTGAACCTCGAGAATTCATTCAAATTTCTTGTGATGCCATTTTGAGTTCTCATACTGTTTGAGCTGGTAAAGATGTTTTTGCTGTTACTTTTTTATATACAAATCTGTCCAAATCTGAAGCCTTCCTGCCTATCTTCATTTGACAATCACAAAGGCCTAATGGAGCAGTTCCCTCCTGGTGTCTTCTCTCAAAATTTAAGGTGGAAAAGATGAAAAATCAGGAGCTGCAGACCCACTGGAAAGATGATTGAAAAACATCACATGTTGTTGTTGTTGGCCAACTGGTAACTAGATAATTTCAAGGACACCCTGCTGCACCCATGAGAATTTCATCAAAATTGTCCTCTTTTTTTCTGTTTTATTAAAAAAGAGTGAGAACTGGCCAAAAAAGCAGAATAATTTTTCTGTGAGACACTATTAAACCCGCACCCATTTTTTCAGTTTTCAAAGTATTTCAAAGCTTTTTTCATTGCTAATTAAAATGGAGGGGGAAAAAGCCAAGCTAAACCTCAAACCAGAATATGTTACTTAAATTATTTTATAATTATGTTATAAGATTGCAACTGGGTTTCATGCTACTGAAATAAAGTTAATTATGAGTAATAACTAAGTTAAGTTCTGAATAATTAAGTCCTTCAAAATCAATAGTTCAACTTTGTCTGAAGTTGGGTCTTAGTTTTGCCTTCTCCAGTTTTATAATGATGCATATAACATACAGATTAAAACTTTGAATGAAGTAGCCTTTTTCCAGAATTTTAGAAGATGGTTAAGTTATATTGCTCCTTTACTAAATTATTCCCAAAAAAAATTCAAGAAAACCAACAGAAGAATACATTTAAGAACAAAATTATACATCAAAGGCCGAGAACACAGAGTTAAAAAATTAAAGATACGTACAGAATTTATGTGTTATCCATCTCTGATTTGGTATGTGTCTTAAGTAATCTGCCTGTGTAGGCACACATTTAGGGATGGTGATGACTGTTTGTAGGGTCACCATAACTGTGTTGCAAAAATTTGAGCAATCATAAACAGGTGAATAGAAATACAAAAATATCTATGTAGGTTTGTGTTTGTAAAAAAATACATTAAGAGATCTAGAGAATCTGTCATATTCTTTGTATTACTGCCATTAGCACTACATAATGGCTTCAGTGACAAGAATATAAAAAATGCTATAGGGTCATTGGCTTTTCTAAAGTAGCAAACATTTCTGCAGACATCATTCATTTTTGTCTATGCTGTTAATGTTGTGCGCAGTTGAATAAGAGTTGCTTTAACTCATCAACCAGAATATGGTTTTTGCACTATCTTAATATAACTTTTACAGGTGTGTGAGTCAAAATGCAGTATAAAAATTAAGAATATATTGCAAATATTAGAAATTAATATACACCTTTCTTAGATTGCTAATATTTAAATGTAGGAAATACACTGGCTGAAAAATCAATATGTCTTGAATAATTGTTTTTAAGAACTTTTAAAATTCACATTTAGTCTCCATCTTATATTTCTATCAAACAATGATATATAGGGAGTCCAATTAGATGTCAGATTTATAGGATATTTTAAGTCTTTTTTTAATGTCAAATCCCAAACAATTTATAAAGTTTTCTGATTCATGCATCCATTTCTTTATGAATGACCCATTCTTGTCATGATGTGCTGTCACTCTCATTTATAAAAAAATTCTATTTCAGTTTCAGAACATCAGTTCTGCCCATGTTTGGAACATTGATTCCACCCGTCAGTGCAGCATCCCCAAGGTAGCTGGAAAACAGGAAGTGAAGGTTAAAAATCATTGTGAATGCCATTCTGAGACCCAGAAAGCCATCCCAGTTGAAATAAAGTGTGAATTGACTTTGGAAATCAAAGCTTTGCAGGCCACACAAAGGAGACTCTGTAATTGCTGCCTGATGCTAATCCTATTGGCATGTATTAGTGGAACATGCACAGTGCTGTTGGAAAGTTGTAGAGATCTGGTTGCAGGAGCAGCCTTCAGGCAAAAGGCTCAGGAGAAGCTTAGACTCCCTGTTAAGCCACCCCAGAGTCAGAGTCCATCTGCTTTATTGACTGACAGACTTTCCAGCTTAGACAATGCACATGAAAAAGAACATGGCCCTCTGGCTGCTGCTCCATTGTTCCTCAGGTTAAACTTCTTAACCTCTTTCCCTGTCAGTCTTTCATTCCAGTAACAACTGGGTGGGGTGTGGTGAGGGGCAGTATTTGTAGCAACATCAATTAAACTCCCCTTATAAAATGGGATTATGTAGTAGTTTGAATAGTTTCATAATTCTAAAGAATATCACCCAACAAGATACAAAGTCACTGCTAACTGTGTTTAAGATTATTATTTTTTTTTAAAAGTAAAGCACTAAATTAAATACAGTTAAATTAAATTGTAAAGATTCACATCTCTTCCCTTCTCTTTCTTTTCTTTTCCTTTCCTTTTCAACATATTTTTGCAAGATGCTATAATGGTAGACTTTTTAAACAAAATGGCTGTTTCTTCCTTTTCTAACTATTTGGAACTTTTAAAAACCCTTCAGCCAAAATAGCTATGAGAGAAGCAAACTTGCATTTAAAGGACACAGTCCTTGACCATTTCCATCTAAAAGATATTGCAGAAAAGAAAAAAAAAGAAAAGCAAACAGACTATGAACAACTAATTATTTAATTGCTGTTTACAAGATTAAAAGTCAGAATGGAGAACGATGCAGTTGAGGATAGGAACTCATGTGGCTAGTCCCTTCTGTAGAATGAACGAGCTATGCTTCTTCTTGGGCCAGTCATTCCCTCTTAACCCTAACAAAGGAGGCACTTCTGAAATCTTCCCAAGAAAACTGCTGGAACTAGTCCAGATAGTTGCCAGGAGTCAACAGTGACTCAAAGGTACAAGCATACATAGTCTTTCAGAGATCTCCATATATGAGCTTGAATCTGGATCCTTCAAATCTAGAGTGTGGGCAAAGGGGGTAAACAAATGATCCTTTCAACCATTATGTTCTATGTTTCTGTGATATTACATGCTATAGCTTAAAGCAGGGGTCTTCAAACTTGGCCCTTTTGTGACTTGTGGACTTCAACTGTCAGAATTCCTCAGTCAGTCATGCTAACTGAGGAATTCTGGGAGCTGAAGTTCACAAGTCATAAAAGGGCCAAGTTTGAAGACCCCTGGCTTAAAGCATCTGACATAGAAACTGCAGTTTTATTGAACTTTCTCTACATCCAAATTAAAATTATTTGCCTTTGTGCCTGTTTGTTCACTACTTATTCAATTTGTAGATATTTCTGAAAATATCTCAGTTGCTTTTCTCATCTTAAAGCTACTGTCTTTTCTAATCTTCAGGAGAGATACCTGACATGTTAGCCATTGCTAGTCTGCATATAAGTTGCTTTTCAGTATGGTCATTTGGTTTGCTTCCTGTAATTCCACTCAGTAGAGAAATTGGGGTAATGACAGTATAGGGTCTTTTTCTGTTCACTCAAATATCGGATACAAAATATAATATCTAAAACAGGCTTAAAACTAAGATTCAGTTGCTCAATACCAGCATGCTTAAAATTAACTGAAAAAAGATGAATAAGCCTGATAGAGACAAGCGTTTCAATAATTTCTACAACCCACACACTAGTGAGTTCACAATTGGATCTAATCAGAGCCGAATGAACAAATTCTATAAAATGATGTCAAAAATGTGCAACATATTTTTATAAATTAATATTTTAAAAAAATATTTAATTAATTAATTTCAATTAAAGGCAATCATTATATAATAAAACGTGGTCTTATAAAATATTAATTAAGCATATTTTCTAAATTAAACAAAAATATGTATTATGTAAATATGTAAATTAAACAAAAAATATGTTTCCTGCTGTACGGTTAGTATTCTAAAGGATATAAGCTATATAACTCTAGTTTTTTTTTAATGTTGGGATGTCTTCTGAGGTCTGCCAGAATCTTCACACAGAGTGTAAGGTTGCTATAATCTTTTTGCTATACTAGCTATATTAGCTATGCTAGCTCTGTCTGTGATCTACCACTTTGACTGTGCTGATGCAACCCTGTGCCACCATGCCATAATGCTGAATGAGAAATCCCAAGGGTAGTTCCTGAAATTCTCAGACAAATGAGTGTGGAAGTGTAGGATATCAGAAAGCCAGTGAATGATGACTGTGGAAACTACCTGGATGGCCCAGAGGGTGTCCTCTGACTGGAAGAGGACTTGGTAGATTTGTGCAAATTGGCCACAAACACCATCATTTTTGTGACTTCCTGAGTCTGGATTCCTAGAGGAGACTACCCCAGAGTGGCATGGAGAAGTGCTGCTACTTTGTATAATATTATGGAGCTATTCCAATATGGTCCATCAGAACAAACTATGGATTTTTCCAAGTAGGGATGTAAATCTAGAAATGGAGTTGATTGCCTCTACCTGCAATATTCCCATGCAACAATGTTTCTATATCATTTAGCAGCATGTTTACTTTTTAATTGCGTAATTTGGGGTAAATGGCAAACTTTCATTTGCCTAAACCACAGGAAGAAACTTCTCACTGCATTGATGTATCTTATTCGTTGTTTGAAAGACCTCTATGTGCGCCATTCATTTCAGTTAAAACACGTCCTTTATATTAAAAGAATGACCTATTTCATTTACCCATCATACATTAACGTCTGCTTACTTGGCTAACTTTATCATATGTGCAAACCTTTGAAAACTGCTATTTTTAGAAGTGTATGTGTGCAAATGTGTGTGTTTCTTTTAAATATGCCTTTTCCAATGAGTTTATATGAAGAAACAAACCAAGTGTTTTACTTATTGGAAGAGCTATCTTGGAGAGAACTTCAGGTTAGTGGCAGTGGCTCTTTAATGGATAAAGTCTGCAAAATGTCAACATAAAGAGTATGTGCCTTTTTATGGAGACTGCAACTGCTTCAAATAGTTGACATTTTCTACTTGAACAATTTAGGTTTTACACCATTATAGGGGGGGTTGTAGATCTCAACAATCATAAAACCACAATACTGAAAACAAAGAGATTAGTTGCATGTTTACATTCAAGCATGTAACAATGACTTAACAGAATGTACATTCAGGCTAATGTTCATACAGTATAGCTACAGGCTGTAACCATAAACATTATTTCCAGTTAAGGCTGGGCATGCTTCAAAAAGGATTCAGAAGATGAAGTGCATTGAATCTTCCATTAGCACAGCAACTATCTGCTATTTATTGAAATGCAGACATCTGTTTTTAGTCTTGTAACCTAAAAATGGTATTAACTTTTTAAAATTGGTTTAATTGTTCAATTTGATGAAGTTTTTTTTTTTAAAAATGGTTTAATAATTCAGTTCACGAAAGCAGTAGCGAGTTTTGGCAGGCTTATGCAAAAAAATCTGGAAAAAGATGTACAACTGCAGATGTGTATGACAGGTCGATAGGATGTACCGTAATCCAAAGTAATTTTGAAGCATATACAGCCATATTTCCAAGACATCCAAGTAAAATTAAGAGTGAATTTACCTGCAAACTTATTAAGGGTAAAAAGAGGTGATTCTCTGATATCACAGAGCCTTATTTCTTAGTAAATGGAGAGATAGAACTGTCTGCAATTGGCTTATACTTTACAAAAACTGTGGGACAATTTTTTTGACTAAGCGGATTTAGAATTTAACTTTAGCACTTAAACTGTTAATGTGCTTATCTGAAAGTCTCTATTACATTCAGTGGTGTATATGCTTTCCAGCTCTGTTTAGGGTTATGGCTTTTATTATTCAAATAGTGTTCATTAAAATATTTGATATCATTTGTGCTGTCTTTCACCAAAGAAAACATTTGTAACAGAGATATGAGATCTAGGCTGCAAGCATCTAAGACAAGCTGTCTCTATGTGAGTGGGTATGCCTCCAAATCCGTATTGACTCCTAATGATTGCCTAGACCAGTCCCTGTAGTTTTCTTGGCAATATTGTCACTGACTTTTTCCTAGAGATGAGAGAGTGATTGGCCCAAGGTCCCACAGATAGCTCCTTTTCCAAATCAGAACTAGCATTTATGATCTTCTGGTTTCTAGCCTGGTTCTAGACAAGATGCAATTGTCAGTAAAGACGTACAGAAAATTCTTAACTCTCATCTAGTGATTATTGGAGTTTTGTGACTCAGTTTTGTTACCCCTAATTTTTAATACTATTGATAAAATTTTAGAAAATCATCATTGTAAAGGAAATCTTTTACTTGTATACTTGTATACCATTTACATGTAGGATAAGTGTTGTCTCCTTTTATTTATTAACAACATATGCGTGCATGCATATAACTAATGCTTTACAAATATATAAAGTTTACTCAGCATGCTAAGTTTATTTAGTTTTAACTCTGGTTAGTTTTTTATGGCTTAAAATGTGCTTTTGAGTTAAATTGTGGTTCAGTTTATCACAAGAACCCAGAAGTGTTTAATTTAAGCCCAATGTTTTGTGTGAATATAATAAAATATATGTAGTTTTTTGGTTAAACTATCAGTTAGGTGGAAACAATTTACTTTTCAGTATCTTAGTAAATAAGTATATTTTCAGCACCAAACAGAAAATGATGGACTCTCTTTTTGTGTCTGTGAAGGCCGAGAATGGGGAGGGAACTGTTTTATAAGAAGGTTCCTTCTTAAAGTTCTTTTTCTTTAAACTGGATTTGGATTAGACAGTACTTTAGTGAGACAGGAAATTCATATATGGTTATACACTGAATTTTCTCTTAGAAAATTTCCCAGGAACAACATGGCATCACTCAGTGAAACTAGATTCTTTGAAGGATGTGATAAGCAGTCTCCCTATATCACTTCTGAGGCTTCAAAACTGAAGTCATTGTAAGAATGATATCAATTCCTCTTTCAGCTAGGTCATCTGAAAAGATACCATGGACAAATGATACTGAAAGCCTCTGAGCAGGCAAGAAGAATCATATCTGTCTTTCTAGCATAGATTGTTGACGAACATTACCAGATGTAACTAAGCCCAAAGTTAGGCCCAAATTATTCTAGATTTAATTCCATCAAGAAATATCCAGCATGAGATATCAACAATGCTCAAGCAACTTGACTCAGAGTAAAATACTGGAAAATGAAGGTTATTCAATTTAGTTGGTTTCAGAAAAAGGATTTTCAATGCCTTTTAGACATAATGAAATTGGGCCATGTTTAGAGACATTCATTACTAAATTATTAACTTGATCAATTCCCTTGACTTTTTTTTATAACTCAGGAAAGACAAAGTGCCACAAATAAATATTAAATCATACATCTCCAAAAAATCTTCTCCATATTCTTAACCATTACAAATGGGAAAACTGCAACAACCACAAAAGAAACAAGATAAACATGAAAATAGATTTAAACAATTATATCATCTAGGTCCATAGATTGTATGCAAATAGGCTTATGTTTTAAAAAATCATTTGTGCATAAAGTGCAAATGTTCACAAATCTTGTGGATGGCATTTGGAATGTGAAATGTGTGCAAATGTGCAAATGTTCACAACTCTTCTGGAGGACATTTGGGAACCTTTATTATTTGTTGCTTTTTCATTTTTAATTGTTATTATTAGTTTATTTTTTGCATTGTTTAGTGGTCTGGTGTTACAAGTGTTGTGGATATGTTTTCTTTGTTTTTCTGTTTTTTTATTTTTCAAATGGTAGGTTTTTTTGTTAAATTTTATTTTATCATCTTGCATCAGAATTTGAACTAATTTTGTGGTGTTAACTATTTTAATTAATTAATATGACACATGATAATTATAATACTAAAACTTTTATAATATTTAATTTCTACTTGTTTTTCGACACAGTTGAAGACATTTTAGATACTAAATGATTTGGGAACAGCATAAATAAAATGTTACCTTCCATAGAAAGAAAGCAGACACTGGTGATTATTTTCAAAGGCTCTGTTACATATCTCAAGAACTTCAAAGATACATTTTGGAATAGGGAAAGGGCCTTTTTGATGGCTGCATTTAAAATCTGGAGATTGCTTCCAAATCTAGGCTTCTCTTACTTGATCACAAATGATCTTTCCAGGAGTTGATAAAGACTTTTTTAAAAGAAGACTTTCTATTTGCTTTTCTAATTTATTGTGGTCTTAATATAAAAATTCCCTTATCACCTTATGTGTCTTCCTAAATCTTGATTCCTCTACCATAGGCTTTAGAGTTTGAAGGTTCTGCCCAGCATCTTAGCTGTTTCTGCACATTTCTGGACAGGATGTTCTTATGTTGTTCCTGGTGTCTACTGGAGTCACTTTCCCCATATTTCTTACCAACAGTTTTATTCTTTGTATTTAGGGCACAATTTTAATAGTTAGGTATTTATTTGCTATGAGCTATAAATATGATTTGGGTAAATGGACAGATGTAAACCTATCTGCTCTGCCAAAATTTTTACTGCTGCTTGTTTGCTCTTCATATTTATTTTTACGGCTATGATTTCCTTTGTTTCACTGACCTTTAGTGAAGACTAGTCTAAAAATCTTCAATCTTCATAAAATGACAGATTGCTTGCTGCTTTTTAGTAAAAAATGTAGTAAATTCTCCTTCTGTGTTCGGTAGCTTCCTGGTGCACTTGATTTTTTACTTCATCTTAAGTTGTAGAAAATTAGATATTTGGGTGAAATGTGTAAGGTTTATGAACTTCAGATTATGGCACAATATTCATGTGTAGGCAATTTTTACATTCATCAAAATAATTTTTGACCTATGAAAGGTAAAAGAAAAGGCTATATGGAACATTGAAAGGATGTTTCAGTCTCATGAAGCTTCATTAAGAGATCACATCAAAGCAATGAACCAATTGAGACAACATTCTCTTTTGAAGTGCTGGGGCACAGCCCCACTTTGATCCAGAGACCAAAAAAGGCTTCTGCATGGAGCCTCCTTTTCACCAAGCTGGGTGATTGTGTGCACAGAACTGACATGCTTCAAGCCTTTGTTTTGAGCATTGTGACTCATTTTGAGTAAAGGCACCCACTCAGGTTGAATTATTGTGGTGAAGTGGTGCCTTAAGGCAGAGCAGAAACGTTTGTCACAGATCTAGGAAAAAAAAGGAAAGAATGATAAGCCATGAAGTGCAATTGTCTCCTAAATTTTACAAGGACAAAACAAACGTCCATTTGTATGTCACAGACAGTCATTTTCTCCATTTTAAAATTTAAAGTCAAGTGAGAATCAAAGGGCATTTAGAATGTTGTATAGTGAAAAGATAAGACCCAAAGGTTTTTTAAAATAATCTCTACGCTGGTTGACCTCACTCTGCATGTACAAATATGAGGGTTGGCCACTAAAAGTTTCAATTAGTATAAAATTCAGCAGACTTATACCTTTGCAGCATTTGATCCTGGGAGTACACCGGCCCAGCCTTCTTCTGCTTATCCATCAATGGCAGGTCACATTCAAGGACAGAATGTTAATCTTTAAGACTCTCTGAGAGATTGGGTGAGGTAGCTCAAAGAGGCCTTTCTGTTTGTTGAGATGGCTTCCCTTTATAGGTTTGCTTTTTGGAAACAATGAAGCTGTCAAGCTCAAGGGTAGAAGCTTGTGAAAACGAGACATGGGGCTTTCTCTCTAACAGGAGCAAAGCTTTGGAATTCATTACTCAGGGAGAAGGGCAACCCTCCATTTCCATGGTCACCAGACCAGAGGGGACAGGGCCTAGTTCAAGACTATTTTTCCACAGTTGCTGCTCTGACCAATGTGAGGGAAATAATGCAAGAATGATTAGAATGAAAAAATGTTGATTAATTTGTATGCATATTGGGGGTATGGAGGAGTGGTAACTTACATTAAGAAAGGAAATGTTACATTGATACATGCTAAAGTATGCTCCCTGGAGTAATCTAATGCTAATCCCAATTTTTAATCCAGATGAGTCTGTCTCTCTCTCTCTCTCTCTCTCTCTCTCTCTCTCTCTCTCTCTCTCTCTCTCTCTCTCTCTCTCTCTCTCTCTCTCTCTCTCTCTCTCTCTCTCTCTCTCTCTCTCTCTCTCTCTCTCTCTCTCTCTCTCTCTCTCTCTCTCTCTCTCTTTTCCCTCCCCCTCTCTCTTTTCTTTATCAGCACACCAAACTGTCTTACTTAAAAGACAACAATAATTCCAATACAGAGATAGAATTCACCTAAATGTGCCAATATGATACTGCATTGGTGGCTTCTTAAATATGCCTAATATGTAATAATAAATAAGCCTAAATATGCTTTCAGGGCCTTCTAGGAGAATGAGAAAGATTAATTCTAGGGATGTGCTGATTTGCCAGATGTTGTATCCATGCTTTCTTTCAGTGTTAGTGCCAATAAAGCAAAATGCTAGAATTTTACAAGCCATTTCAGGAAAATTTTCTGAGTTTAAAGGACTTTTAGGAACATCCAATTGGTCTAGAATGGAATGGCAGTTAAATCAAATAAATTAATACATCTATATATGTATAAACTGTGAAATCAGCCATAATCTCAATGTTAAATTTAAGGATAGGGAGAAAAAACTATTCTTAGACATATTCTCAGTGTCTGAAAGTTTTTGTGCCAGGGCCACTGAATGTATTAAAAAAAGGGACAAACAATGATATCTCAAAGATAATTTAATTTAGTTTTCAGCATGGAGCAGTGGGTTGGACTCAGTGGCCTTAAATGCCCCCTTCCAACTTTATGATTCAAAGATTTTGTCCTATGTATTCAGTTCAGCTTCTTATTCCTTCAGAATAGAAAAATTAATTGAACAAATTAACTTAATAACCTCTGAAACTATGATGAATCTTTGTAGCATAATGTCAACTCTACTTATTTATATATTAAATTATATTTCATTTATACTGTATGAGCCAAGGAAACATATATAATACTCCCGCCTCTTATTTTATTTTATTTATTTATTTATTTGATTTGACTTCTATGCCACCCTATTCTGGAGAACTCAGGGCGGCTCACAACATAAATAGAAATCACCAGTTAAAATACATATATAAAAACCCCTAAGTTAAAAGAAAACCAATCATTCAACAAACATACACACAAACATACACTGGCTAGGGGCAAGATGTTAACTGCCCCAGGCCTGCCGGCAGAAGTGTGTTTTAAGCAGTTTACGAAAGGCGGAGAGGGTGGGGGCGATACGGATCTCCGGGGGGAGTTGGTTCCAGAGGGCCGGGGCCGCAACAGAGAAGGCTCTTCCCCTAGGCCCCGCCAGGCGACACTATCTGGCTGACGGGACCTGAAGAAGGCCGACTCTGTGGGCCCTAACCGGCCGCTGGGATTCATGGGGCAGCAGACGGTCCCGTAAGTAACCTGGTCCGATGCCATGTAGGGCTTTATAGGTCATAACCAACACTTTGAATTGGGTTCGGAGACCAATTGGCAGCCAATGCAGCTCGCGGAGTGATGCCGAAATGTGGGCATTTCTGGGCAAGCCCAACACTGCTCGCGCGGCTGCATTCTGCATTACCTGAAGTCTCCGAACGTTTTTCAAAGGTAGCCCCATGTAGAGAGCATTGCAGTAGTCAAGCCTCGAGGTGATAAGGGCATGAGTGACTGTGAGAAGAGACTCTCCTTGCAAGAGCTCTGTGAAAGGTTGTGCCTGGCCCCAAAGTCACCAAACTAACTTTTAGTGCCTAAGGAAAAACTAGAACTTGTATTCATTAAGACTTTAGTTCAGCTTCTTAATCACTACACCAAACTGGCTCTCTTATTTATTTTCTCACTTGAGAACAATGATGTACCCTCTATCTACTTATATTTTTAATGTAATATATAAATATAGTTAAGGAGTTCTAGTATCATATAAACCCTTGCAGTTAGCCTGGTAGAAAATGAAATACGGGTAGTCCTTGACTTACAGTGGTTTGTTTAGTGACTGTTCGAAGTTACAACAGCACTGAAAAAAGTGACATACCGGTATGTCTATTTTTCACACTTATGACTGTTGCAGCATCCCTAGGGTCATGTAATTTACATTCAGATGCTTGACAACTGGTTTATATTTATGATGGATGCAGTGTCCTGGGGTCATGTGATCCCCTTTTGCAACCTTCTGTGACAAGCAAAATCAATGAGGAAGCCAGATTCACTTAACAATCATGTTATTAACATAAGAACTGCAGTGATTCAGTTAAGAAATGTGGCGAGAAAAGTTGTAAAGTGGGGCAAAACTCTCTTAACAAATTTCTCACTTAGCAACATCAATATCGGGCCCAGTTATGGTCATAATTTGAGGACTACCTGTACTATCTTTGATTTAAGTTGGCCATGATATTGCTAGCTCAATAAAGATGTTTTCAAAATACTATCTGAAATGAAAGTCATGTCTAAAATAAATTAATTTTGCTCTTCTATTTTTATCTTTTTTACCAGATATATTTTCCAAACAAAACATACAAAATGCTACCATTTATTTATTTGTTCAATTGCTATGCCCTCCCCCAATCTCAGTCAATGACTCAATCAATGACTGTGGGTGGCTTACAATCATTCATTCATTCATTCATTCATTCATTCATTCATTCATTCATTCATTCATTCATTCATTCATTCATTCATTCATTTGCCCACCCTAATTATAAATCCCTGAATCCTGGTGCTTTATAATGATCTGTAAGCCACCCAAAATTACCTTATTGGGGAAATGGGAGGCATATAAATTTAATAAATAAATAAATATGCATTTTGTTTTAAAATGTGCATTTGTGTATAATTGTCTTCAGTCCATTAACTGCCCTGGGTCAGGATGAATTGGCTAAAGTTCCAAATATTTTTCAAAGGTATGCCCATGTGGAGTATTTTATACTCATTTCAGTTAGATGTGACCCCTTATTTAAAAGGAGGTTATTACTTTTTTGATTGAAGATGTATATTTGCTGCTGGAAGTATAAAAATAAGAAAAGAGAAATATTGACTTTTCTATTTGTAACTTAGCAATCCGATATGGATATAGTAACAATGATTACAGGAAGTTACACTGCATGGAATTTGAATGTAGATTCTAATGCAGTTTGTATTAATATAGGATCCAGGATTTGTAGTCACAAAAATTTAGTGAATACCAGTGTGGGAAGGTTGTTGTCATTTGCAGACTAAAACCCAGCATCTTAGAGAACTATAGCTATGATACTGAATTCCAAGCTATGATACTGAATACTATATCCTATCGTTACATCACTGATAATGGGCTGGCTGTGGTGATGGTGATGATTATAATATTTTAAAAAAAATGTGTGCATAAACAGAATTTTGATGCATTACATAAAAAAGTTTAAGTTTCCCGAAGGAATTAAAATCAAGAAGTGACCTCTTCTCCTTATTGAACAAGAGAGTGATAAAATATAACCATATGCAGGTTGAAATGGCATATGTTTTAAGTTTTTTCCTGAACTATTTCACAGGGCCTGCAGGAAACATACATAGCTTTCCTTTGTGAAGATTTGGTTTATTAGTAAAAGTCTGAGTAAAATTTCAGGATTTAAGAGACTCCCAATAAAGTGAAGATTGACATTAACCAGACCAGGCTATAAATACCACACAAAGAGACCAAACAAACCCCCTACTGAATGGATTGGTCGGCATAGTACTTGATCACTAAGCTAATAATAAACCAAATAAGGGAGAAACCTGTTGTCTTTATAGGATCTTCTCAATCAAAGGCTGATTTCAGGATGATAGGAAGAGCTTCTGAGAACTCTTCTTTATTCTAAATCAGCTGATCTGCTTGGATGAGGAACTTGTTCACCTGAACTGAATCTAGGAACTTGCATCTACCATTTCAGCAAAACTTGTAAGAACATATGAGGTATAGTGGGATGATTAAGAGGCTGAACCATAACCCATGAAATCTTCAACTTCACTTGCTCTATCTACTGTATAATATCCCATGGATATGTTTTGCAAGTTGTTTGGGTTTTTTGACAAAATATTGTTTGCAAAATCCTTTAAAATATTATATAGAAACTTCTTTTTCTTTTGTTAACTAGAATTGGAAAATATTTTAAAGGGATTTTTAAAAGGCATTCAGTAAGGGAAATCTGTACTTCTAACCAATTTAATACATTGCAATTCAGACTCATTGTCTGCACTCCAGCATCTCCCTTAGCAATCTGGGCAATGTAAAATAGTTTAGTCCATTGGGAAATTCTTGCTCTTGTCTAGCTGAATCCTCATTCTTGTAATTTGAAACTGCTGGTCTAAATCTTACTCTCTGGAATAACAGAAAACAAATGTACTTAATCATCTCTTTGACAGCCCTTCAAGTATTTGAAGATAGTTATCATTCTGCTTCTCTTAATTGTCTTACCAAGTTATCTAATCTTTCAATCTTTCATCATAGGACTTGGTCTCTGGACTTTGCCTTCCTCAGGACAGTTTACCTGCCAAGCAAATTATTTTAACAATGGCACAAATTGAAAAAAAAAATGGCTTGCAAAATTGCTTATCAAAGAATTCTAAAAGATTAGTAAACAAAATAATACAAATACAGAACAATTCGCTGCTTCGCTCTGTGTGCTCTGGTAACAGGAATCACATCTATTCCAAATAAATTATGGGCAGCTGAAGTAGCAAGAAGTAAAGTTTCTGCCTTTTCTGTTCAATTTGTTTCTGTTACTACAACAGTGGGAAGGATTACATTTTAGATTAACTCTGAAGGATCTAAATTTTAGTAGCATTTGGGAAGGAGACAAAGACAGAGAAGGGATTAGGTACTACCAGATCCTTGGCTAGCCTTGAAAGGTCTATTTTTGAGGCTTTAAAAGGTTGGAAGCTACTAAGATGGCAGAAGGAGAAATACAATGTCAAATTTTCATTATTGATATTAGAAGTACTCCAATCTAAGACTTCATAAAAAAAAACTAGGTTCGGTACGATAGTGTCTCATAGAACGGGAACACTAAAAGCCTAGCTGGTGATGTGAGAGAGCTTATTTTTGTGTATAGATTATATAGGTAGTACTTGACTTAAAACCATTTAGCAACTGTTCAAAGTTGCTAAATGGCATTGAAAAAAGGCTCCCCTTTGCTGACTGCGGAATTCTGGGAACTGAAGTTCACACCTCTTTAAGAGGCCAAGGTTGAGAAATACTGTTATAGCTGGTGGTATCAAAAGCTGCCAAGAGACCAAGTAGGATCAACAAAGTCATACTCCTTTAAGATTTCCTGCAGGAAATCATCTATCACCAAGGCTGATTTTTCTCCTCAAGCCAGGCCTGAACTCAGTCTGAAAAGGTCTGAGATAATTGAAGTCTTTAAGAAATTCTGCATTGATTATTTCAACAAAAAGGAAATCACTAACCATAATCTATATGTTGGGTACTATCTAGCCATTACAAATCATGTATTTCCATTTCAGATTTTACAGTCGTTATATGACTGGGGTAAAGTGTTTTCATCTAGCTGCCTTTGATCTGACAACGCATGGAAAAGGCCCTAAATCCTGTATAATTTTAGACAAAATAAAAAAAAGGAGCTTTCTCTTTTTTCTTTTCAAACCACATCCCAGCTTGGTTGTCAAAATTAAAGCGAGTGTCTGTATTATCTTGGTAGTATATCAGATGTCTAAACTTCCTCCTTAGAATAACAAAAATAACCTTTATGGTGCCATACGTCCTCTGTGACCTTTTTAGTAGCCATAACAATGACTGATAAGTAACAAAGGTATATCAGGACAGTGGTCATTGGTTTGAAACTAGAGAAACAGACTAATTCAACCTTTAAAGCCTGGGTATTACAAGAGAACAATCATTTTAGGGTAAATTCATGAGGATGAGGTGACATTGAAGCACTCCATGTAATATCCATTATACAGCCCATTTTTAGAACTTGTTTCTAATGACTGTTGTATAAACATTTTAAAATAAATTTCCATATACATTAAGAGATTGCAAAATAATGTATAGCAATTAACTTGGTAAGTATGAGAGGCATGAAAGTTAATTTAACAGATTAGAAATCAAATTGAAATGTATTCTATTAACATTTAATCAACAATTTCTATCAAATGAACAAAACATCCCTACACCCTAGCAGTCTTCCAGAATCCAAACAAGACAAAATTCAAAGGACAAACTCTTTCCAGTCCACATTTGTTCCCCCTCCAATAATATTTTTATTTCCCTTCTCTTCCTTTTCCCAGAAGGAAAAAAGAGAGAATGTTTTGGTGTTAGCCTCACTATTCATCCAATCATGTTAGGTGTCAGCATCTCCAGCCCTCCACACAGTTCCTTAACATCTAGAAAAATAGTATTTCTCTGGACTAAATGGGAGTTGGAACTGAATCCAGTAGTGATTCAACCATTATGAATTTTTGGGATATGTGGATCAGTCACAATTCAGTTCCTGTATTTAGCTCAATGACTCTTACGTTTTTAAAACATAAAACTGATGATTTGACCTTCCTTCCTTCCTCCCTCCCTCCCTCCCTCCCTCCCTTCCTTCCTCCCTCCCTCCCTCCCTCCCTCCCTCCTTTCCTTCCCCTGGAAAGATTTTGAAAAGATACTGTCTCTCTATACCCATTCCTCCCCAGGCATAAACTAACAATTCTTTCCTACAAGCTTGTATTAAATAAGTGTTTTCCTGAAGTTAAATCATACCTACAAAATATTATTTGTACACTGCTCACTCCCCACTCCATTTGAGGTGTTGTTTGGACAAATCTTATTAGAGGGCAAAATAAAAATGTCCATCAAGAAATTATGCAAAAGGCAAAATGGACACACCAGCTGGGTAAATCTATCATATCCTGGCAGGAAAAAAAGGAAAAAAAAAGCAACGTTTTAATTAGCTGAGTGAATGTCTTTTGCCAACCACTGAAAGCTCAACCTCGTCTCTCATATTAAAATATGCCTAATTTTCTATGGAAAGAAAAAAAAAGTCTGTTCTGAACAGCCGTGACCATAGTCAATCATACTAAAAGGCACTGGTGCTTAATTTGATTTACCAATATAAAATGCAAATGAGGTGATTATGTGGAGTGGCAGGCAGCAATGTCCCTCTTTCAAACCATCAAGTTAAATGCGAGGAGACAGCAAACTGCCTGAGCCAAAATAAAAAATAAAAAATTAGCATACTTGTTTGATTAGCACTACAAAAATTTAATTAGATTGGCTAATTGCTTGACAAATTGTTCTACACCAGAGAAAAGGCAGAACATTTTTTATTCATCTGAGAAGGGGGGAAAAGGCTCTTCTGGGTGTTTTTAATCCAAATACTATTTGCCAATTTGCAACAGCATTATTAATTGAATGGAACATGCTATGGCAGAGCTGCCAAAAACTGGGAGAAGAGTACGGAATATGATTAGCCTTCACACACAGAGACAGCTCTTGTGTCTACCTGGGATGTCTCCTGTCCAGTAAAATTAAGCAGAGTATTTCTTGGGATCTGGGTCACAACCTATCATTTCAAGGGTCCTGAATCTGACCAAATGCTATACATTTCCTAGCAGAGTGACCAGGATCTATTAAAGTAGCCTTTTTATACTTTTCCCTTACATGTAGCAGTAGCACAACTTTGCAACTGTTTACAGCCCACTTGTCAGATTGAGCAATGATGTTAAGATGTATCCTGGGGCTTGCAGGCTTTTGAAGGATCTTTGCCCTCCACCTCATTTTTCCCCCCTTTGCTTATGCAATCAAAACCCTTTCAAAGGGCTTTAAGTTTTTTTTGTTTTATTTTCTCTTATAGTGCTAACAATTTCCATCAATTTTCTATACCAACAAAAAAAGATTTTGACAGGAACACAATGTTAAAATTTGATTAAGTGTGGACAATTCTAGCTAGCCTAGCAGAAATCCTTTGCATCACAGTATGTTTTTTTCCCCAAGATGATTTCCCAAATGATATATAAGAGAAACAGTTAAAAGTAAAGACTTTTTCAAGCTGAGTTCAGCTGCTTGTGACTGCAAGGACAGGTCCACTTAGTTTACTTGGCAACAATATGGAAATAATTTATCTCTTCTTTTTTTCTAGGATTATTGATATAGTTATAGATGCTGTTGTTGTTTTGTTACTAGCTGACTTTCCAGTCTAGTTTGTAGTCTTAATCTAAGAATGAAACCAAAATCAGTGCTGGAAAATAATAAAATATATTAATAAGAATACTTGCTGCTATAACTATAGCCAAAAGTTTCTGTTGCTAAGCAAAATAGTTATGTGATTTTTGCTCCATTTTATGACCTTTCTTGTCATAGTTGTTAAGTGAATCATTGCAATTGTTAAGTTAGTAATACAATTGTTAAATGAATCTAGCTTCCCATTTACTTTGTTTGTCAGAAGGTCGCAAAAGGTGATCACGTAACCCTGGTACACTGCAACTGTCATAAATACATGCCTGTTGCCAAGCATCCAAATTTTGATCCTGCAACTACAGGTATGGTAGAACAGTCATAAGTGTGAAAAATGGTCATAATCCACTTTTTTCAGTGCCGTTGTAACTTTAAATGGACACTAAATGAATGGTTGTAAATAGAGGACTACCTGTAGATTCTTTTATTTTTTTGCTTATTTTAATCACCTCCAGGACAAATGGTTGACCGCTGCCTTCTTGCAGGATTTTTTTTTTTTAACTTCCCAGACTAGCCTACAGCTATGATATTTCCTGGAAGAATCCCATCCAATTAATAACCAGGCATAGCCCTGCTGAACGCTTCAGCACAGACAAAGCAAGCTAGGTTTGTCACCTCCTGAGTCCTTTCCATTTTATGATACCAAAGAAATGTGCCATTGATTCCCAGGGGAACAGATTTGTGAGCTGTAATTGGGGAGGTGGAAGATTGTCTATAGCCGAGATGACTCTGCTGAATGAAATCTGCCAGTTCTTGTTGAAAAATGCTAATCAAAACCCTAACCCTTTAAATGTAAAAACAAAAACAAAACTTACTCTCGGAAAATTTACATTGTAAAATTAAAAAATGGGAAACTTGCATTGAGTGCTACTGAATGATCCTCCTATTCTCTCAGCACTTTCTTCCTGCTTTTACCTGTCCACTCATCTACCATGGAAACTTAGAACAGAATGGAATGGAATGGAATGGAATGGAATGGAATAGAATAGAATAGAATAGAATAGAATAGAATAGAATAGAATAGAATAGAATAGAATAGAATAGAATAGAATAGAATAGAATAGAATATCCTTATTGTCAATGTATAACTTTATTGTCATTGTATGAAATTAGGTGCTGTCCACAGTGCACACTACACACAAGTAAAAACCACAAGTAAGAACATACATTATATAGAAGCATCGTTCACATTCTATTCACCATTGTGGTGCCCCTAATATTGCACTTCAGTGTTGCACTATACAGTGGTATTTAATATGGTTACAGCTCTGGGATAAAAACTATTTTTCAGCTATTTGTCTTTGTTTTTATTATCCTGTACCATCTGTCAGAAGGTAACAGTTCAAAAAAAAAAAGAATTTTTGGGATGAGATGAGTCTTTAAGAATATTTTGAGCTTTCCTAAGACAACAGGAATTATACAGTTCATGGGGGGGGGAGGGCAGCCAATAATCCTCTGGGCGATGGTAATGACTCTCTGGAGCACTTTTCTATCTGCTACTGTGTAGCAAGCAAACCACACACAAATGCAGTAAGTTAGAATGCTTTCTATGGAGCAATGGTAGAAGGTCACCAGCAGTTTTTCATTCAGTTGTTGTTTCCTGAGAAGAAAAAAAAAACTTGTTCACTCCTAACCTAATACTATTCAATTTGTGCCTGTCATCCATCAATGACCTCAACAGATGATGTCTTTCTTCTGCAACCATCTTCCCTCTCAAAAGCTTTGTATGATAGGATTTAAGAAGGTATCTCTTTAAAAGCTATTAAAGATACAACCAATCAGAATACTATCCTACCAGAACCAGTAGCAAACAGATTGGTTTTCTACTGATGCATCTACTAAGTGCTCACACATACCTCCTTTAAATAAGATTCATAGAGGGCAAGCAGAATTTTCATAAGTGACTAATAAGACTGAGCAGTTTGCTCTTACAGACAAAAAAATAAGCTTTTCAAATAAAAATAACCTTTTCACATTGCAGTATTTGTATTACCTGGATTGGAACTTAGATTATGTACATTAAACAATGCTCTATGTGCCAATAGTAATGTCCCAATAGTAATATTCCTCCCTTTCCTTTTTTCCTTTTATGCTTTACATGCTGCTTAAACTCCCATTTCTTTCAGAGAATACATCTGCTTCTGTTGGTTTTCAATGTAACTAATCAAATTCTGGTGACAATAACATAAATAGATACCTCCTTTATCTACTCAAGTGGAAAAAAATAAGGATCGTATTGTATAAACATAACACACTGGAACTAGCAATTAGATACTGCATTTAACTCAGGTTAGAGCAATAGCATTGGAAGCTGTGGGGGATATATGAAACCTGTGTGAATATGACTTCCCTACATTCATGCAGGCATAAAACATTATTTATCACAATTAGCCCATCTAAACAGCTGGTTTGGAATAGCAGTTCATTTAAAACCAAATGGTGAAAAATATTGAACCAGAAAAAAATAATGTGAACAATAAAATCCCCTTCCCCACCCCCAGTTCTACTTCTAATTTCAATAGTTCAGGATTTACAATCACAATTAGTAGTAGAATTTTGGTCACAATATGGTTCTTAAGTGAGTTATTATGTGACTCGACCCAATTTTTATGATTATATATACTGTAATTGTTAAGTGAATCTGGCTTCCCTAATAGACTTTGCTTATTGGCTGAAAAGGTTGCAGATCACAATGACTTGATTGCAAGATACTGCAATCATCATAAAAGCAAGCTAGTTGCAAACCATAATCATGGGGATAATGTGATGGTTGTAACTTCAAACTCTTGTTAAGTGAATGTAATGCAAGTTGCATGTAGGTTCAGCACTACCTGTAGAAGACAGCATAGACAATGATATTTTGTAATTATGATTTAGTATACAATATCTTTAGTCCAAAGCTGATCAATATCATTTCTGTCAGCCCTCCAGCCCAATTCAGGAAACAGATTTTACCAATTTGATTGTAACTATACTTTATTAAATATGGTATTATAATAGAATCTTGAAAGTCAGACTGTCTTCCCTTTCTTCTGTTTTATAACCCAGGGAGGTACGGTTTTGTTTTTGTTTTTAGTTTCCTGGGCTTAAAGCATATTTTTTGTAATAACTATTGCATTGTTTCTCCAGGTCATCTCAGTGGTTCCCCTCATTTCTTGAGCAAGTTACTTAGCAATAAAAAGATTCTGAGCTTCAGGAGGACAACCCATTCTTTATCTGAAGAAATGTATTGGGGAGTGGGTGGCATCAAAAACCCTTCTCTGAGATGCTATATAGTAGAAATGGGTAGAAATCTGCATGGACCTCACATGCATAATTTGCACCCCTGAACTTCTCTGGTCTATGTACAAGAAAGATGTACTAGGTATGTTTGCCACCTTGAGTTGTATATGAAAAACAAGGTACGATAAAAATCTAAAAATAAAATAGTGTGTAGCCTGGGAAACTGTGACTTATTACAAGCCAAAGTTAAAAAAGAGCAGTATGAATTCATAGGCAAAAAAACAAACTAAACAAATTGCAGAAGTTCCCATGATTAGTTTAACCTCTTTCAGTTACAAATGGCTTCTTTTCAGGATTTGCCTTAGTTTGATGAATAGGGCTGTTTTTAGGTGGAAAAGACTTTGAAGGGAAGAGGAACAGTGTGGCCTAAGAAGGAGAAACTTGCAGGCAAAGAAGTTACTCCAGTACCAGTATTAGAATAGGCCCGGGTTGGCGAACCTATGGCACGCGTGCCACAGGTGGCACGCAGAGCCCTCCCTGTGGGCACGTGCACCATCGCCTCAGTCCTAGGCCTTCAGCTGGGTTTTATAAAACCTTTTCACTTTAGGCCTCTGCTGCCATGTGCAAAAAAAAATTGATTCAATAAATCAATCAATTCCAACTCGCAGGGAAAAAAAGATCTTGCAAAATTGGAATTGATTGATTGAACTTTTTAGTCCCACCCAGTCTGCCGTTACCACAGCAGCCATGCCCATCCAATGGGCCACATCCACCCAATGGGCCACGGCCACCTGGCACCCGATGATACATAAGTGAGTTTTGGATTGCAGTTTGGGCACTCAGTCTCTAAAAGGTTCGCCATCATTGGAGTAGGCATTACTTGGAGGAAAAAAGGGAACACCATAGCAAGCAATGTGCAGGATAATACAATTAGATCTACCGGTATTGCCTCTGGACATGTCTTTCAAGCACATGGACATCTGATTGTGGTGGGGGGAGGCAAGGAAAATGGCAATGTATGTATAATGACATCACATATTTATATGTAATGTTGGAATGCAGGAACAAAAAGGTGGGATTTATGCCATGACATTGTTGTACACATGTTGCCATTTTTTTGTCAATATTATTACCTGAAGATGTCTAAGTAGCTGGTTAAATCTGAACCACTGCAACTGTCTAGATGACGAGAACAAGGAGACGGACCTTCCTGGTCAGGAAGGACCCAGATTGTTGAGGGCAATATGTTGACTATGTAAACGGCTTAAAGAGGGCTGTAAAGCATTGTGAAGTGGTATATAAGTCTATTGCTATTATCCCTTCCTTTCAAGAGTAAATTGAATGTATTGGATTGTACCTATATTTGATTGCATCTACACATAAGCAAGATAGAGAAGAAACTGACCCGTAATTTCATATTCAGGTCCTGCTTGGAAATATTCTGTACATTGTAGCAGTGTATCCAGGACAAAATAATAGGAGCTGGGAACACTTCAATTTCTTTTTAAGTTGTTTTCTATTCATGTGAAGAGGAGAGTTCTTTTCTTTTTTTTTTTTGCTACAAAGGTGGGCAAATGGTCACCCAGACATTATCGGTATTCACTCAGGCATCCCAAATATATTCATGACTTGAAATGATATATCATGAAAAGAACAAACAAATGCCAAATGCTTTATACAAGTGGGTAACTAATACTTCAGAGAATACTGAGAAATAAAAGAAGGCAGGTATTTCATCAGGTTCCACAGTAAGACCATCGAGCATGATTGACAAATGAACTGATGGTCATGTTTTATTAGTAACACTGCTCAGGAAACAGTTCATTGACTCTCATCAGCCTGCTGGGTTTTCTTCTCCTTTCTTTTTTTGTTCTTTACAATTACATGGTCAATCTGACGCTGATTTCTTTGAAACATGTACCAAACCTACCAAATTTATTAGCATTTTTCAATAGGGACACAGAATGGGGATATCCTCTGTGCAATTCAGAGTTTTCATTTTATTTGAAGTACACTGAAGCTGATATACTAATGGGACAGGTGTTGACAATTGCACAGGCTAACATAACATTTCTCATTCTTACAGGGAAATCAAAGGGATGTATAGGGACTCCTCAATTTTGTGATCACAATTTCCATTACTAGGCAAGGTGGCTATTAAGTAAGTCACACCTGAATTTTATGACCTTTCTCCAGGGTTGTCTAGCATATTACTGCAGTTGTTAAGTGAATCATACAGTCGTCAAGTGACTCCAGCATCCCCCGTTGATTTTGCTTATCGAAAGTTGGCTGGGAAAGTTGCAAGTGATGACCACAGGACCTTGAGATGCTGCAGCCATCATAAATACATGCCAGTTGCCAATTTTGATCACATGACTATGGGGATCAAATTGTAAATGTGAGGACCAGCTGGAAGTCACTTTTTCAGTGCTAATGTAATTTCAAATGATTTCTAAAGGTTGTAAGATGAAAGCTACCTGTATGTAATGAATTGAGGAAATATATTCTGATATTTGTCAACTACTCAGAGAGTGCTGTAAATCACTATGGAGGGGTATATAAGTCTAAGTACTGTTGCTATTGTATGTATATTTGTGTATGTGTCTCCATGTACAAAACAAATACAACAATTGTTTGGTTGACTTGGATGACTGGACATGCTGTGGAAGCACTGAACAGAGGTTAAGCTCATATTAAAATCTAGCAAGATGGAAATACTGTTTCACTGGTCCTCATCGCTAAAGCTAACATAGTGCAATACTGGCTTATATTGGGATGATTCTGCCCACCCAGAGACCTGTTAAAGGTATGCTGCAACAAGAGTTATGGTTATGTGGAGGAACTTTCTCCATGTGTCTCCCACTTTATAGATTATACTGTTACAAGGTGCCCTCGAACTCATGGCATTTTTGGAAAGCAGTGAAAACCATCATTTTGTAATGGACATTTGACACCTAGCAATGATCTTTTGACAACTGTACCTATCATATCTATAATTTTGAATTGGTTTTATGGTGATGGAATTAATAGTTTAATTTTTTCACATTTGTGTATGCCACCCTCTATCTTTTAAGTAGTCTTTATGAAAGAGTTGCAACTAAAATAAAAGACAGATATTTTAAATTGCCTTAGAATTTGTGAATTAATTACCTGGGTAAAGTGGTTAACCTTATTCTATCAGAATGGACTTTGATTAATCTAATTTGCTACTGTGGATAGTGGCAGCCAAGACACTGATTCTCACCTTCTCTGGTTCCAATTGGAGATACTGAGGATAATTTTGGATTTTTGATGTACAAAGAACACAATTTCAGCTACATTTTTTCACCAAAGGAAAAAACCAATAGGTGATAATAACCTAAATATAGATATTTTCTGAGCTAGGAACATTGGGCTTTTCTTCAACACATGATGAAAAGTATTACTACAAAAAAAGGGAAGATAAAAAAAGCAGAGCATTTCATTTGCATGTTCAGAACAAAGATTCAAATGAAAAAGTGACGATTATCTTTCCCTGCATGGTTAGCATCTGCAGCATCCATCTATAGTCTTTGCTTATAATGATACTTAATAGCTGCCTTCAAGATATTAATGGAAATTGTCATAGACATGGGAGATATTACAGCATCTAATAAACCCAAGTAAGATAAAATGGGTGGTGGCTTTGAAAAAGGAGCAATAAGTAAAGCATGAACAAATCAAATCATTTAAAACATTTCTATAAAATAATCCTATGCTCAGCTAAATAGAATAAAATCAACTGATTTGCTAGGAGTCTTCACAGATACACTCTAGGGTAAACTTTATATGTTAAGCTTTTTGCTCTGTATATAAAGCAGAAGAAACTATTTTTGGAATCAAACCTATCATGGAAATATAAGTATCCTATATGCAGTCCTACATATCAAAAGACAAAAAACTAATGGTGTGAAGGAAAGTGACAACTTTTATTTACTTGTAAAGTGAGAGTGAAAGTCCTACTTTTCATTTGTAATATTTTGCCTTTCTGGCTTTCCTGAACTCCAAGGGTAAGTCACGATGAGAGAATGTGCTCCATTTTTATTTTTTGCTGAGTGTTTAAAAGCCTGATTTGTATTAATGGGTGCGTATGTTTGAGTCCATTGTGTTTATGGGTATGCTATTATGTATGTGTCTCTAGATGACAATTTGTGTGGCTCCTAAATGGTTTACCTGCCTATGCTGACTAGACAAACTGTGGCATATTCTTTTTTTCCCATTTCAGGTACAGTTCCGCAAATTACTATTGTTAAAAATTGATTGGTGTAGTTTTCCACCATTTTGAGAAATAAGAAGCAGTACAGTTACTGTGGCTCTGAACATACGGTGATCATTGTTATTTTAGAAAATAAAGAAACTCTTCTAATCTCATGGACATTTTTAAAAAAAATTATGTATGACTTAGCCACTTTTATGATAAGTTTGAAAGCCCTCCAAAATTTCAATTTATGTGTTTTCTTTTAAAAATGCATCTGTTCTCTTCCTCCATTAGTAGTCTTAGGTAGCTTACCAATATTCTTCTCCAATAAAAATGATTAACACCGAACTAAAAATGTCTTTTAAAAATCTATAATACTCTAAGAAGCCTGGATAAAAAGACATGTTTTAAGACCCCTCTTCAGTTAAGTGTGCAGTGGGAGAGGGAAAGCAGCCCCATACAGGTTGTGCCATAATCTCAAGAGAAAATTAGCATCTGTGGTGGGACCTCTAAAAGCTCTAAGATTTAATGGTGGGATCCCATTAAAGTTCTGAGAGAGCAGATCATAGGAACATATGTGGCCCTGAATCATGGCCCAAGCTGTCTGAAGGTACCTGGAAATAGAGGTGGGGTAATGTTTGAAGCCGTCAATGCAAAAGCCCTTGATTGGTTCACCAGAAAAAGTTGTTTGGTGGACAAAGAAAGGCTGAGAAAGAGCCTCCTGACTGAGGAAAAAGCAGCTAAAAGAGCACTTGCCCAAAAAGACAGGAGAAAGTTTATTTATTTATTTATTTGCTTTTTGATTGATTTACTATCCTGCTTTTGTTTTTTTTATAAATAAGTGAAGACTGCCAATATACCTAATATTCTTTCCTCCGCCTATTTTCTCCAAAACAATACCCTGTGAGGTGAGTTGGGCTGAGAGAGAGAGGGACTGGCCAAAGTTACTCAGCCAATTTTTCCATGGCTAAAGCAGGACCAGAACTCACAATCTCCTAGTTTCTAGCCTACTGTCTTAACCACTAGACCAATCTGCCTCATGACTTGAACCTTGAGATTGACACATGCACATACAGTATCTTCCACAAGTATCCGTCTGTTGCTCCACAAAGAACATCTTCATCTGAATGATTTTTTTTTCTGTAGCGAAGTTACTTATGTTATGTAAACTTCTTGTGTTTGCATGGGAATATGGAATTGGGAGAGATTTATAGCCATGACTGGCAAGAAGCCCTGAGAAACAACATTGTCTTCATCAGCTTTCTTCAAATAATGTACCGGACATTACTCTGCAAGTAATCATTACCTCTGATTACTTGCAGAGACCAACCACAGTTTCTACCTCAACTGACCCCAAACTGAACATAATTTTGTAACATCCACCTTTCCAAATTTCTAACCACAATGGCCACTTAGAAAAGGTTGTTCTGCCTCTACAATTTCTTTCTTCCCTCTTCTTCCTTGTCCTCCCATCTTCTCATGCACGCCAGAATAACATAATCAATCTCCCAGTGACATTAAAGATGCCTTCTAATCTGTATACTAAGGTCGTAGTAGGCATGCATAAATAAAAGTAGGCATCATACACACACACACACATACACAGAGAAAGTTTTTTCTGGACAGACCGGTCTAGTCTCCCACTTAACTCTTTAACTCTTTGTCAACAAAAAAGAAATATATATATATAAAACAAAGGATTTTAAACTGAACAGCTTCAAAGGCAGACTTCCATTTTCAGTCCACGTCATAAAGAAGAGAGAAAAAAAGGGGGAAGGAAAGATACCAGATTTGTTTTTGTTTTTTGCTGTTTACTTGTTCATCCTTCCTGCAATTCCAGTCCAAGAAGCATTCCCTACATTTTCAGACAATTAGTTAATACCTCGGTTTTGCTTAAGTAAGCAAGCAAGGATGTTTGTGTGTGTGTGTGTGTGGAAACAGAGGCTCCTCTTTTTCTTCAAATTGTGCATATTACCAGCAGAGATTAGTGCCCTTTCACTGCTGAGCTGTCAGTGTTAAAGTGACATAAACTATTAACATTCTATTTGTAAGTGGCTGGGGACTTCCTTTAACAATCTTGTTTTAAAAAGGCCACCAAATCCTGCAGTTGGAGGTGTTTTCTCTGAGATAATTCATTCCTGTACCATTTCATTGGCCAGAGACATACAGTCTGTCAGAATTACTAATGATCCTGTGCAGTAATACTTTTCAAAAGACTGAGAAAGAGGGGTTATGCCACAGTATTAAGCTGTAATATTGACACAAATTTTCTGACTGATCAAGAAATCATAATTCCAATTATTTTAAGGGAGAAAAAATATTTCTTACAGTTTGGATATTTTCTGTATTTTTTCATACACTCATACAAACTCTCTCTCTGTGTGTGTGTGTTTGCCTTCCATTCAATCATTTCTGATTCCATGAGACTGCCTGAAGTCTAAGTTCCTACTTTTCAGAAGTGATTTGCCATTGCCTCTCTCCTACGACTGAGAGAAAGGGACTGGTCTAGAGTTACCAGAGTTTAGGGGACTGGAGGCTAAAAAATATTAAGAACGGTTAATGGAATTGGGTATGTCTAGTTTAACGAAGAGAAGGACGAGAGGGGACATGATAGCAGTGTTCCAATATCTCAGGGGCTTCCACAAAGAAGAGGGAGTCAAGCTATTTTCCAAAGCACCTGAAGGCAGGACAAGAAGCAATGGATAGAAACTAATCAAAGAGAGAAGCAGCCTAGAACTAAGGAGAAAATTCCTGACAATTAGAACAATTAACCAGTGGAACAACCTGCCTCCAGAAGCGGTGAATGCTTCAACACTGGAAGTTTTTAAGAAGAGACTGGACAGCCATTTGTCTAAAATGGTATGGAGTTTCCTGCCTGAGCAAGGGTTGGACTAATGACCTCCAAGGTCCCTTCCAACTTTTTATTATTATTATTATTATTATTATTATTATTATTATTATTATTATTATTATTGTTGTTGTTGTTGTTGTTGTTGTTGTTGTTATTATAATAAAATGCAGTGTTTCATTCTTAGAGCTTCACATTTAATTAATGCATTATTACATTGCCAGTTAATGCCAAGTCAGAGTGAGACAGATAATCATCATCATCATCATCAATCAATCAATCAATCAATCAATAAGAATATTATTATTAAAGGATCAAAGAAAAAAACTTTTAAATAATATGGATTTTTTTAAAAAAATCCAGACTATGATTTAACAATTGTCAAAATAAAATAAGAAAAGAAGAACAAGCTACCATTTGAACCCCAGATTCACTAAATTACAAATTTGTTTGGCCCACACATATCAGAGACAGGCAGAGACAGAGACACAACAGGCAAACAATTTTTCCTTTTTTGTGTTTTTGTTTAACTGGTTTGATTTAGTTCTTAGCATGCTGTCTCTCTCACCCTCTTATCTTAGTTTTTGGAATGCTTTAATGAGTCTTTTATATGGTGTTGATATTTTCTTCACCACCTCATATAAAACTCGCTAAAAGAGTGAAAGCCACCTTCCCCTCTCTAAGAGACTTAACACTCCAAGCATAGTCAAAAAAGATTGCCCTTTAAAAAAAATTTAAATTGCTGTTAAAGACATACTAGCTCTATTAACAGCTTTAAGACATAATCCCGCCAGCATTGTCTTCTCTTGCCATTCTGGTTGGAAAAGACTGTTGGGCTTTTAAAGGCTTTTAAAAGATACTGTTAAATTTAGAAACAAGACCTCAGGCCTTTAACATTACTTGGCCTTCTCAATTGCTCAGCATGTGCAAAGGTGTCAACCTCATAGTAATGATGTGGTAGCACAAATGAGACCCTGATTGATTTTAGAGACATTTCTATTGTACTGGAGAAGTATAGAAGAGTTATATTAGTCTATGATGGCAAGAAATCAGGGAATTGTTATTACCTTTTCCAATTAACAAGTGTTATTCAACAGACAGTCTGCTACAAATCAGACAGTATTCATTTATTTCTTTAAACAATTTATAAAATAAGACAAGATAACCTTTAATGTCATTTTTTTTTTACTGTGGGCATATTGGCACACATTAAAAATGAAATGTATCATTAGTTCAGTCTGGTCTTCTTCTTCTTCCAGTTCCGTCTGGCTAGGGTAAAAAGTCATGTCTGGTGTTGTCGTTGTTGATTGTCTAGATTGTCTAGGTTCTCAATGTATTTTACTGATAAATGTATGGTTTATTGAGCTCTATTTAGAAATGTATTAATTTGAATATGATATAAAAATTAAGGGAAATAGAGAGGGAACTTGTAATGAGGTAACCTGAGATATATATGAATGATTCTGTTATTGGATTTCTGATTACCCTATCACCACACTGCTTCCTAACTACTTGGATGTAAAAATTGAAAAATTAATAAAACTTGTTTTTTTTAAAAAAATGAAATGTAGTTGCTTGCTCTCAAAGTGTACACATAAATAACACACATTTAAACATGCTATATACAACATATGTATAAACCCATACCCGTACATATAAACAACGTATAAATATTAATCACTGTCCATCTTGAATACATAATGGAAAGAGGAAGATTGAGAGTTCACAAGGTTAATACTTTATGGAACGAAACTATGACTGAATCTGGATGTTCTGCTTCTGATACCATAAAGCCTCCTCTCAGAAGGTAACAAGGAAAACAGGTCATGAAGAAGATGTGTAGTGTCCCAGACAATTTTGTGGATCCTGCTCAAGCAACACTTATGTGCTATCTCCTGGATGGAAGGGATGAAACTGCCAATAATCTTTTCAGCCATCCTCACCACTCTTTGCACCGCCTTCCTGTCTGAAGCAGTGATGCTTCCAAACCAGACTGTGATGCTGTATGACAAGATGCTCTCGATCATCCCTCTATAGAAAGTGGTCAGGACAGGGGAAGAAAGATGTGCTTTTCTCATGCCTTGTAGAAAATACAAGTGCTGCTGTGCCTGCTTCACCAGTGTCTCGCTGTTGAGTGACCAAGACAGCCTACTTGTTAACTGCACATCCAGGAATTTGATGCTGGTAACCATCTCCACATTAATGCACAGAGGAGTGTGGCTGTGCCTGCCTTTTCTGAAATTGACAATGATCATTTAAAACTAGGCTGTTTTCCTTACACCAGTCACTTCAACTTCCTTGTAGTAAGCAGCCTCATTATCATCTTGAATAAGGCCCACTACTGTTGTATAATCCGCATAGTGTTTGGTGCAAACCTAGCACAACAGTCATGGGTCAACAGGGTAAACAGTAGTGGACTTAGGATGTAGCCCTGAGGAGAACCTGTGATCAAGAAAATGGTGTTAGAAATACTTGTTCTAGCTTGCACATATTGGGGCTTGTTAGTAAGAAAATCAAGAATCCAGCTGCACAAAGGAGTGTTTAAACCTAAAAGGCCGAGTTTATCTACTAGATGCTGGGAAATGATTGTATTAAATGCTGAACTAAAGTCGATAAACAGCAAATGCACATGAGTATTTCTTTCCTCTAAGTGCTCCAACCTCTGATGGAGAACAGAAGAAATAGTATCCTCTGTAGAGTGATTTAGTCGGTAAGCAAACTGAAGCAGGTCAAATGCTGGTGGGAGGCTAGATACAATAATGTCCTTTATCAGTCTCTCAAAGCATTTCATAATGATGGATATCAGTGCAATGGGGGGGGGTAGTCATTGAGACCTGTAATTGTGGACTTTTTTGGCACCGGCAAAATGATGGCTGTATTAAAACATGATGGGGCAACTGTCTGCTGCAATGAGAGATTGAAAATATCTGTAAGAACACAAGCCTGTGACTTTGGACAGTGTACAATTTGGTAAGGTTATTGTGTAATTTATGAATTTTATTCCAGAGTAACTGATCATGGTGATAGAGCTTTACTATCTCTTTTATGCCATCGAGTATAAATAACTAATGAGATTCAAATATTTTTGTATGTGCTGGGTGACATTCTACATTCCAAGAGCATGCTAAACTATAATAATAACAATCTGGGGTGCAATCAAAAACAACTGGAGTACCACTTGAAATACTATCAACACTAAGAAAATCACCAACAGTCAATTGCAAAAGGCAGCTTTATTTGGAATAGCTTACATCCTATGACAATACCTTTAACACTATCAAACAACATTTGTCTATCCCAAATCCTTGGGAAAGACACTAACTGGATAAAAATGTGAAATCTAGCCTAAACATGTGGCTGATTATGCAAAAGATCCTAATATCAAGGCATAGTAAATAGAAGATAAAGAATTGGAGAAGATCACATAGTATCAAGTCTGAAAATCGAAATTGAAAGATTATGGTATAAACCAGTTGTGGTGGTCCCAGTTGTTATTAGTACACTGGATGCCATACCAAAATATCTTGGATGGCACCTAGAAAATCTGTGCATTGACAAAACTTTCATCTGTCAAGTACAAAAGCCTATGCTGTTTGGATTGCACATATCGTACATTGATAATTATAACATCCTAGGTTCTAAGGCAGGGGTGTCAAACTTGCAACGTCACGTGATGTGTCAAGACATATTGCAACTTTTTTTCCATTGTCAACAATGGGGTGGGCGCTGTTTCGGCATGATGCATCCAGCCTGCGGGCCGACAGTTTGACACCCTGTTCTAAGGAAAAACTCAGTGCATATGAAGGCTAATACCAGATAAAGAACTGGTAGCTGTGACTTCACCTTGTGGCAAACAAATCATAATAATACAACCACCCAAGACTTAACAATTGTTAAACACTCCCCCCCCAAAAAAGTTGGATAGTGGACATTGCAGTAACTGGAGTCAGCCAAATAGAAGAGAAAGAATTGGAGAAAATCACAAAATACAAAGACCTGAAAATAGAAGTAGAATGACTGTGGGAAAAGAAAGCGAAGATGGTATCAGTATAATAGATGCCTTAGGTGTAATTCCAAAACATCTGGAGCACCATTTGAACACTATTGACATTAAAATAAATCACCACTCAGGAACTACCAAAGGACTGGAAAAGAGCTGATGTAGTTCCCATCTTCAAAAAAGGGAAAAAAATAGACCCAGGAAACTACAGACCTATCAGCCTGACCTCAATACCTGGGAAGATTCTGGAAAAGATAATCAAGCAACGAATCAGCGAACACCTAGAGGCAAACAAAGTTATTATCAAAAGCCAGCATGGGTTTGTCAAAAACAGATCCTGCCAGACAAATCTTATTCATTCTTTGACCAAGTGACAAAATTAGTGGACCAGAACAATGCTGTGGATATAATTTACTTGGACTTGATAAGATAGAAAAATGCAGGTTAGACAGCACCACCACCAGATGGATTCAGAGGTGGTTGACCAGCCGTACTCCATGTGTGGTCCTCAATGGAATCACATCTACATGGAGGGAAGTGTGTAGTGGGGTGCCCCAGGGCTCTGTTCTGGGCCCAGTGCTCTTCAACATCTTCATCAATGATTTGGATGAGGGGATAGATGGAGAACTCATCAAATTTGCAGATGACACCAAGCTGGTAGGAATAGTCAACAGTCCAAAAGATAGGCTTAAGATACAGAAGATAGAGGCAGACTTGAACACTGGGCACTATCTAACAAAATGAAATTCAATGGTGAAAAAAGTAAGGTTCTAAATTTAGGCAAAAAAACCCAAATGCAGACGTATAGTATAGGTGGTACCTTGCTCAATAGTAGTAACTGTAAACAGGATCTCAAAGTCGTAGTGGACAATCACTTAAATATGAGTCAGCAGTATGCTGCAGCTGCCAAAAAAGCCCACACAGTGCTAGGCTTCATTAACAGAGAGATAGAATCAAGATCACGTGAAGTATTAAAACCACTTTACAATGTCTTGGTATGGCCACAGTTGGAATACTGCATCCAGTTTTGGTCACCACGATATAAAAAAGATGTTGAGACTCTAGAGTAGAACAACAAAGATGATTAGGGGACTGGAGGTTAAAACATATAAGAAATGATTGCTGGGTTTGGGTATGTCTAGTTTAATGAGGAGAAGGACGAGGGGTGAAATGATAGCAGATTTCCAATATCTCACAGTTTGCCACAAAGAAGAGGGAGTCAAGCTATTCTCCAAAGACACGAAGACAGGACAAGAAGTAACAGATGGAAACTAACCAAAGAGAGAAGCAACCTAGAACTAAGGAGAAATTTCCTGACAGTTAGAACAATTAATCAGTGGAACAACCTGTCTCCAGAAGTTGTGAATGCTGGAGGTTTTAAAGAAGAGACTGGACAGCCATTTGTCTGATATGTTATAGGGCGGTTGGACTACATGACCTCGAAGGTCCCTTCCAACATCATCATCACCACCACCACCACCATTATTATTATTATTATTATTATTATTATTATTATTATTATTATTATTATTATTATTATTATTATTATTATTATTATTATTATGATCTGGTCTCCATGAGATGCATGGAGGAATATTTGACTTAACCTATCAAAAAAGCAAGAAAAAAGTCAGTAAATGGAAATCTAACTGTTACACCCCACGAGAGAGAGAGAGAGAGAACTTCAAAGAAGTGTTGGTTCTCAGAATTCTTGCTTAAAGGTCTAGATCAGGACATAGAATGAAGCTTCTTAGAATTCCTCATATGAAGTAGTGACCTGGTTTCATGTCAGCAGATGGCACTTCAGGCGGTTGCCAAGAAGAATCAGCTGATATCACTCTTTTCCTGGGCATCTTTGTTATTTTTTTCTTAGTTCTGCATGAGCTAAGATGCTGCAGGAGCTCAGCAAAAAAACTGGAAAAGATATCTCTCCTTATTTTGAGGCAGACAGTGCTGACTAAGCAAAGCCAAGTGCATTCCTTTTTAACTCACCTGCCCATGGGGAGGGTGTTACTGTGCTTAACACAGAATATACACTTTGTGTTCTTTCAGCTGCATTCCTAAGTAATTTAAAATGCTTATTTCAGCTGCAGGACTCTGGCGCTGCCCCTGGTGAATGTAGAGATCCATGTTTTACAATTCATACACAAATGAAACGCCATGAAATATTCATGAAGCATACTCTAAATTATGTACCAAACAACCAGACTACTGTCGTTATCGCACTTTTCATCTGGTAAATATCCTAGCGGGCACAATGAATTCACTTATATCTCACAAAGAGTTTCCCAACATGTTTAAATTATTTATCTTATGACTATAGTCTTTTTTTAAAAAAATAAAAATAAAAAAGAGTGGTGCAAGGAGAAAAAAGGTGATATATATATATATATATATATATATATATATATATATAGATAGATAGATAGATAGATAGATAGATAGATAGATAGATAGATAGATAGATAGATAGATAGAGAGAGAGAGAGAGAGAGAGAGAGAGAGAGAGAGGAGAGAGAGAGAGAGAGAGAGAGAGAGAGAGAGAGAGAGAGAGAGAGAGAGAGAGAGAGAGAGAGAGAGAGAGAGAGAGAGAAAGGCAGATATCTACCTAAACAAAACCATGCTAATTGAATTTCTCTCTCTCTCTCTCTCTCTCTCTCTCTCTCTCTCACACACACACACACACACACACATCATCATAATCATCATCATCATCTATATCTATTTCTATCTCCCAAGACAGGTCTTTTTAAGATTCTGAAGGATTTGTTTTCTTTATATTATTAATGTAATTAATAATGTAAATAAAGATTTAAGATTGTAAAGGATAATGTTTTTTATGTTATTAATGTTATTATCCTCTCCATCATTTTATGTTTATGAATGTTAGTAGCCCAGGAACAGGAACAAAGAAAAACCAAAATATTGAAATAATTCATTGGATTATATTTTTCATTACTTTGAATGAAAAATATTAGTTCATTTGATTTTTCAGATAGACTCATACTTGAAGAAAGGTCTTTTTAATTTTTTTTAAAAAACACTCCATTTTTCCCTACTTGAAAGGCACCTCAGTTTCAACTACATTGTTGTATATGGATTCCTATATTGTAAGTTTAGTAGGTTTGCCTGAATTATTGATAACCTGAAAATAAAGGAGTTGTGTTTCTAAAATTCTAGTCAAATTAATCTATATCCTGGCATCAGGAAGATACTTTAAAATATAAAATCCAGCAATCTAAAGCCACTCTTGTTGAGGCAAGTTTCTTATCCTGACATGAGTCAATCATGTGATAAGATGAATGGTGTCATTTGTAACTTCTTAAAAGGCAGCTGGAGAACACATGGGAATTTCTTGACACTTCATTCCAAATGACACTCACCACTTAGAATAGGCAGCACCCACCAACATCAGACACAATAGATCAGTCTGGAGAGGGAAAGATGCAAAAGCAGCATCTTAAACTCTGGCAAATATTTAATACGTTCTGATGTGCTTGACCCTGTGGCTAAGGAATATACAGTTTTAAAAGTGATCTTACTGAAATATTTTTGAAATTCACTTAAAATTAAAATAATCAAAATAATAACACATTATTATAAACACATAAGCTGTATGGTTTGGTCTTGATGCATTATATAGGCAGTCCTTGACTTACAACAGTTTGCTTAATGGCCATTTGAAGTTACGACGGTACTGAAAAAAGTGACTTATGAGCGTTTTTCACACTTAGGGCCATTGCCGCATCCCCATGGTCGTGCGATATATATTCATATGCTTGACAAGTGGTTTATATTTATGATGGTTGCAGTGTCACATGGTCATGTAATCCCCTTTTGCGATCTTCTGACAAGCAAAGTCAATGGGGAAACCAGATTCACGTAACAATTTAATAACTGTAGTGATTCACTTAACAAATGTGGCAAGAAAAGTCGTAAAATGGGTCAAAGCTCAATTAACACATTTCTCACTTAGCAACATAAACTTTAGGCTCAGTTGTGATCATAAATTGGCTTTTCCGATTCTTGTTCCCTATAATCCAGAAAAGAGAAAATTAAAAATCATAACTTATTGATAGTATTAATTGTCTGCTATTAACTGAATACAGAAAAAACATAACAGAGTAACACAATTATGGAACCATCTGGTTGTCCAATCACTAGACTCTGGTGGAGAAGCAAAGCTTTGCCAAAATAAAGTTAGTGGGACAGACATAAGAAGCAGAATTTTCTGCCATTCTGGCTTTATTAGTTTTTGGGTTATTTTGAAACATTTCCTTCAATTGCAAACAGTGACCAAAATTTTGTTTAAATCAGATCAATAGTTGGCCTCTAAAAATACTTAAATTTGCAGCACAATGCTGCCCCAACCTCACCCTGCAAGCCATCGGACACTAGGTGGACAAAAAAGAAACAGAAGGAAACGCCAACTAATTCTGTACTCACAGGAACAAAAGAATTATAGCCTTAATTTAATAGTTACACAAGAACATAAAGTATCTGCAAACTAGAAATAATTTTACATCTTTGTAGTTGTTAGTTTATCCTCAATATGCATATATATATAAATACAAAAAGATGTTGAAAGGACCAGGTATACTTATGAATTAAAAAAGCCAAGTTGGAGCAGAAATAAATTAAATAAACTAATCCATCTATTTGTCATTAAGGTGCCTAACCAATTATGATTTTCTGAGGTCAGTGGGATTATCACATCAACATTCAAATGCTACAACATATAATAAAACATATTTAAAAACTGATCTGAGTTGTAGTTAACGTATTTAAAAACTAATGGTGAATTATATTTATGTTATTTAACTCAATCTCCTTTTAAATACCCATCTCCCCCCATGAACAGATGAACTATTTCAACATGTTTTATGCATGAAAGTGTGTCCTTTAATTTCATTCTTTAAACTAATTACAACCTATCATGATATCTTAAGAATTGTACAGTTTTGTGGAGGATGGGTGAGAATTATCAATACATGCTATTAAATTTCAAGTGGACTAGAAGCTTTCCTTTTATCTGGCACTTCAATGTCTGACAGATGTTATGGCTATTGACCAGGATGTTTAAATTTAAGACAACCCTATTCAAGAGTGCAATATTTCTTTCTTAATTATTTTTTCTTCTAGAACCATGAAAATAAGAAATAAGACAGTACAATGGAAGTTAATTTATGTTTCTCTCAAGTGTTGTACAAGATACAAGAAAAGCAATTTTAAATGCATAAAGCTTGTGATCAAAAGCTAGTTTGGAATAGGGTTTGAAATAGAGGATGCTTGAACCAGCATTCTTCATCCTACTGTCTTTCGTTCATTTATACATATCATAAAGAATAGATGTCTTCTCATCCATATAAGAGCATGTTAAAATAATACTATTTAGTTATTAAAATGGAAAGAGACTAGAAAACATTTTCTGTGTGGTTTTACATCCTGTAAATAAAGTTTGATGTCTAATTTGTCAATAAAATACTCCATTTCAGACTAATAAAGGCGGATAAAAGCAGAAACTGAAATGTAATTTTTCCCATTTTCTATTTCCCCAAATTCCCCCAGTAATTTTGTGTTTGTGTATTTACATACATATAATACCTCAATACATATATGTATTAATAAAGACTGCAATATTCTAGAATCCCAAACTTCTTGAATAAGGCTCTTAGATATATTTTGGAGATTATACCTATGTACACAATTACAAAAATGTCCATGTAAATATCAAACCATAATTCTATAAATATTAAAGAATCAAGCTGTTTAATGTATTTATTTATTTCTATCCCACTTTTATTATTTTTACAAACAGTTCAAGGCAGCGAACATATCCAGTACTCCTTCCTCTCCCTATTTTTCCACCACAATAGCCCTGTGAGATGGATTGGGTTGAGAGAATTTGGGTATCTGAAGGTCACCAACTAGCTTTCATGGCTAAGGAGGGACTTGAACTCATAGTCTCTTTCTTTCCAGCTTGTGCCTTAATTGCGAGACCAAACAGGTTCTAGATTACTATATTATATTATCTATACTATATTATATTATATATACATCTACCAGTATATTACCTTACCTGCTTACTCCTCATCCCCCACATTTTTGAATGGGGTTGTGAGGTATGAATGGATCCCAAAGTTTTCTAGGATCTCATTATGGAAGATAGGTCACAAACCACCAAATTATAAAAGAGCAGTTTCCCATCATTTTTCCCACTGCAAAGAAGTATGCAATTTTTGACATTGGCCTTAAATACATAAAAAAAATAAAATAAATTTTTTTCCCCCAAACTCATACTAGCTGGTATGGTGGGCAGTTAGAGCAAAATTTAAAAACTGTGTTCCCATCGTCTGACAGCTGTTTGTCCACTCTTGTATTAGAAGCAGGGATGTTCACTGGGGCGAATAAAAAGCTTCAGGATGACAGCAGTTCCATTCCTTTATATATGTGTCACATATGCAACACACATTTAAAAAGTCCATGCTTTGATTACCAGTGTTTCTCAACCTTGACAATTTTAAGGCATGTGGACTTCAACTCCCAGAATTCCACAGCCAGCATTGCTGGCTGTGGAATTCTGGGAGTTGAAGTCCACATGCCTTAAAATTGTCAAGGTTGAGAAACACTGGATTAGGCAGTCCCAACCACCATCTTCCTTTTCTTCCCTCTTCTCTCCTCTCCCCCTGTGACTTCTCTGTATAGAGGATAATGGCTTTGAAGCATTCAGGCTATTTTCATAGGGAAAATTCCATTGGCCTTTTACAATGAAAAATAGAGAATAATAAAGAATTTTACAATGAAATTCTTTCATACCGTCCCTTCAAGGAGGATTTCACCAAAATCACCAAATTCATTCACAGTGCCAGACTGACTCCTTTGTGCCTTTGAATCAATTCAACCTACTTCTGTGCATGTGCACAGATAACCATTCAAATTGCAAATGTGGATGAAAACTGAATTTGAATAGGAAATTGGATGGTGAACAAGCCAGTCCTGCCATTTGACAGAAAAAGATGGTGTTTTCAAATAACAATGGGGTAGAAGAAAAATTGGACAACCCTCTTATGTCTGCCATTCCAGTCCAGGTTCTGGAGCAGCTGGTACACCAAAGGCATGACTTTTCAAGTTGTTTTACCAGCCCGTCAGCAGCACTACTATGACAATTGAAGAGTGACACATTTTGAGGCAGTTATGATGGGTAGCAGTTGACCACAAGGTAATGCTACTGCTGATGCTTCTGGAAAAAAATGTTAAGTTGGGAAGTGTGATAGATAATCTTCTACCTCAGGTGGCGAGCTTTCTTTTCTGCTCTGTTTTTCTAATTACCTTGAAGTCCTCAAATTCTTCTACTAACTAGTTCATCTTGTCTTTTGACAAGTCAGCCTTCAAAGGAAGGCATAGGCATGGGAAGATGTCATGCCTCCTTTTGCTTATCCACTCAGTAGCCATGTCACTAGACAATATCACAGTGTTTTGTGTCTCCTGTGGACATCTTAGCATTTGATTTAATGAAAATTTTCACCTTGGTTGCAATTTCTGACTTTGTTTGGCATATTTATCACACATTTTAATATGGAGCAATCTACATGAAGATGTCCCCCCAAATGGGATTATCCTGTCAGAAACTGCATGAAGACCTAATTCTGTTCTTTCGTCCAAGCAGACAGTAGATCTCTGTCTTGGTTGCTGTGTAACATATGGCCTTTGAGCATATAGGTTGGGATACCTGATATGTTCTTTTTGTGCTCTGGATTTGAGATAGTTTTCATATGACCTTTTTGTTTGGTGGTTGCAACAATACCCTGATAAATATCTTAGGCCACTCATTTCCAAATGAATGTAAGTATACAATAGTAATTTGGGTCCATTATCTCATATTTAAAGTGGGCAAACCTATGTGTGTATGAGTTTGTAGGAGCCAGAGCAAAATGGAGTTAACCAAATATAAACAGCCCTTGACAGTTTAAATGGATGGAGAAAAGTAGATTATTTCAAAAGCTTTCACTGAATGGAAAAAGTTGACTATCCACAAAAATAATTATTTCTACTGGCTCTCAACTTTTTTTTTGCACTATTAGATATTTCAATCTGAACAAAGAAATCCTAACAAAAAGTATTAATATAATTTCCCTTGCTGTGCAGAAAGATTTCCAGCTGTGAAATAGATTTTTTTCCTCTGTGAGAGCTATGCTTCTCGCTCCTTCAACTCACCTTTCAAGTACTGCTGGACTTTTTATTTTAATTTTATTATATACTTTTACTACCTGGGTATCTATGCTGCTACAATCAAAATCTTCTTGCTTGAGTGGCTTACACCTGATAGGCAGGGGGGGGAAAATGCAGGTGCAATAACATTTGATCTTCAAAAACAATGGCTTTGAGTAATACCAGGATCTAGTTTTTTTCTTTTTCTGTCATTGTCTTTCACACACACACACACACACACACACACACAAGCATATGTACAAAGCAAAAGATGCATACCATATGAGGTGACTAAAAAATTAACCAGATATTCTTGATCTTTCTAAACTGACAGTTTAATGCCAGCCACAGAAAATGGAAGATCAGTGTCTCAATTTGTCCCTTCACCCCTTTGAAAGCTAATCGTGGTTTGTTTAAAATAAAGATATGCAAACTCAGGATGGGGTGGGCTTGGATCTAAACTGGTCATGAGTCTTATCACAGTCAATACTCAACATACCTGGTGTCCCCATGTTGATGCTTGTAACATGATGGTGGTGCACTCAAAGGTGGAAAACCCAATTGCTCAGCAAATATTGAAAATCATACTCTCTCCTTCCTGCACCTTTCCATCCCTTTGTTTTTTCAGGTGGAGATTGTAACTCCTCACCAGACTCCAGCCTGCAAATCGTAAACTCAAAAAAAACCACAGACCAAATTCACTCTGTCTTGAGAATGACTTTTCAATGTGAAGAATTCTGCATCAGTTTTGGTTTATAATAGTTATATAAATTATTTTAAACACTATACTCCACGTGCATCTTTAAACACGATACTCAAATTGCATCTTTGAAAGGAGCAAAGGAATTGCCAAAGGTTGTTAACAATCTATTGCATATTAGAACTACAAGACTAGTTGTGATTGTAAATTGCTACTGGATTATTGCTTGGAATTAAAATTTTGTAAACTTGTCTTCCTTTTCTGAAAAAGAAACCTTCCTTTTTTCTTCTTTTGGAGGCTTTGAGTCAGTTTTTACTCTTGGTGACTGCCTGAACAAGTCCTTGCTAGTTGAAGTTTCCTTGGTAAGGTTTTTCAGAAATGGTTTGCCATTGTCTGCTTTATACAGCTGAAAGGAATGAATGATCAAGGTCACCTAGCTGGCTTTGTGCCTAAAGCAGAATTAGAACTCACAGTCTCCTCATTTCTAGTCTGATACCTTAACCACTGCTCCAAGCTGTTATGTGTACATATAAATATAAATATACATAAACATACATCCACTATCTGTCCTTTGGGATTACAACAGTTCAGTTGTTGGCCTTCTTCTGCAGTAGGTAAAATCAAGGATGTAGAGAAGTCTGTCCCCAGACCACCTTAACTTCTCCGGATTGAACATGCTGCTGCATTCATCCTTAATTTCTAGTTCCTTGATCATTTATACAGCTGTCCACTGAACCTGTCCAGTTTATCTGAATTCTATTTAAAATTAAAAAGCCTGAAGGTTAAATGGGAATGATTGCTTCTTGTTTTTAGAAACTGTGCATAAAATAACGCTTGCTTTCTTTGAAGCCACATCACGCCAATCCACCATGAGGCTTTTAAAGCTCAAACAAGACAATAAAGTAGATGTAAAAGTTCTGTAAGGATGGAAGCTATATGCCCACTGGAAAATCATTTTGATCTGATAGTGAGCTCCGGTGCTGAAAAGTTCCAGTGTAAAAAACTATTCTCACAAACAAATGTTATTTTGTTTTTTTTAAAAAAGAGTCCAAAATCAGTCAAGCAAACAAAACCCAGAGCAGCTCAGTAAGATCCTCAGCAGCTCTGAAATGTTGATGATTGGAAATATTTGAAGACAATGCAGGACTTAGAATGCAGGACCTACATCCTGAGTCACATGATAAGGAGTTGGGTGGAAGATTGGATATTATCCCAACATAGCTAGCAATGTTTTTTCTCAAAATATTTACTATTACATGATTGTGTGGACAATCTTACTCCCTGTAACACTTATTGGAGCAATTACTATTATAGGATAATGTTTGTTTCTTCCTCATTTCTTAGCTGAAAGTTCAGAAGAACTCCCTCTTTCTCCCCCTTCCCCCCTCTCCTTTTCTGCTTTGTAGCACAGGCTGGCTGGATTTCATAGACTTCCCAGAGCTTTTTAAGTAATGTAACACCTGACACAAAACTATTTCAATAAAATCACTGTTTCATCACAGAAATGATCCCATCGTTGGCTCCAGTCTCCATGTGCAGGCCTTCCCCTCCTGTTTCATGTTTCTCCTCCTCCCTTTACCTGGTTTTTCCACACAACAAGACAATCCAAAATGTGTGTGCCGTTTAGGTGTCATCCGGTCTACGAGGCTCGAAAAGCTCTGCCAGAGCGCACAAAAAACAAAAAAAACACTAATGGCTCCACAGAATCACATTTCCCTGCAAGGGCAGAAAGCTGAGAAGAGGGGAAGGTAGCTATAGAATGCGAGTTTGAATGAGGACACTTTGTCTGTGAATGGAAACTCTACATTCTTTGTGATTTTTAACAGGCTGTGTCTGTTCCCCCTCGAAAGGAATTGTAGGAGAGAAGATTGGATTAAGTAGTTTTTATTTTATTTCAATGCACTTGTTCACTTTTACAAAGATCAACTTACTTAGTCATGTAATAAAGTCTTGTTTTACAATAATAGTAATGTATATTATATCACTGTAGGTACCTGCACAGAAGACAATTAGAGGAGGAAAAGAAAACAGTTGTTTCTTTGGTGAATGAAACATATATAATTACTTCCATTCACCAGGTTAGATATACCTTGAACCTTAAGCTATTTAAAACATACTTGGGCTGCCAATTAATCAGCTTTTAAAGCTAATAGGGAAATAAAAGGTTTGTGTCAATTCCACTCTTTGTCATCTTTTTCTCTTGTTCCCCACCCAAAAAAACCTTATGGGAAAATTATGCAAATCATGGTTGTTAATCAGCACGAACAGCACACAACCAGAGAAATAAGGTTTGCTTCTGTCCTTAAACTCTTCTTTAAAGTTTAAATTTCTTCATAATTCTTACCACTGATTGCAGTCAAAGCAAATGTTGAAGTCATCCCTTCATTTAGCAGGGAGACTGAGCATGGTGTTTACTTCCATATAGACAGTGTAGGATTTATTTTATTTTCTTAATTTTAAAATATATATCCTGACTTTCCAAGAGATTTGAAAGAGAAAAACCTCTGAACTATTAACTCAACACTGGTTGGGGAATTTTAAGGTTTGAAGTTTACAGATTTCAAACTTGCCAAGATTGAAAAGTGTCGTTTAAGAGCTTATTATGTATGACAAATCTACACCAATGTTTCTTTCCCTGATAACAGAAGAGCTTGCAGCTGGCTATTTACAAAACTGTTTTCTTAATTCTGGTTTTTGAGAAAGAAAAAAGATCAAGAAGGAAGGAAGAAGATATAGGAGCAAAAAGGAAAGAAAAATAGAAAAAGAACAACTTTTGACTTTCTTTGATAGAGATATAAATAAAAAATAGATCAGACTCTTACTCTTAATTTATGTCTCAAATGAAGGCAAATATACTTATGTCTATATTATTTCTATAATCTATAGTCTATAATCATCAAACCATAAAAATCAACATTTCATTTCTTTCAGTTTATCTTTTAATTTTATGTTTTTGAAAATCAATAAAATTTAAAAACCTAAATGTTATCAAGCTGTAAATGACATGATCGATAAATTAAACAATAAGATTTCTCTAACAAGGTGGCACTTTTCCAAAACTTATAGCCCTCTACAAAAGAGAGATCTATAAGAAATGTATGCAATTGCAATATTGGTAGTATACAAGCACAATATACTTTTTGATAAAAGAGGGGTTGATTGGACAGTACCTCAGAACCACATCTGGAGGGGGTGGAGATTGAGGAGTGAAGGATTGGAGGGAAGTAGGGAGGCTGTAGTAGGAGGGTGGAGAGAGAGGGAGGGAGAGAGGGTAGGGGGATAGAAGTAGGAGGTAGGGAGGAAGGAAGAGGGGGATGTGGTGGAGGGGGTGCTGTTGAGCAATACCTATAGTTATTTTAACTATTTCATCTATGTTTTTATGTTTTGTTTAGTGTTGAAAAAATTGTATATTTATAATTATAAAATTAATAAAATATTTATAAAAAGAGAGAGAGAGAGATCTATAAGAGAGAGATCTTTTTAATATTAAAGGGATGCTACTCTCTTGATAGTTATACCAAGAGAGTAGCATCCCTTTAGTATTAAAAAAATGTTCCCCATCATTCCCATGTTTGTAATAAGTCTTATTAATTAATTTTAATTCAGGAAAAAATAGGCTTGGGTAGATTGTAGCTGATAAACCTTATTAAGGCCCTTTTTCTTGCTAAGTTATATTGCTTAGAAGGAGCACCTTGTGGAGCTGAGTCAAGTCTCTCAAACTCTCTGAAATGTCAGCTGATCTGAGTCAATGAGCCATTGACAGGGTGAGTTGGCCACAATGAGACAGCTGGGGCAAGTCAGCCATGGCAAGTTGTCCCATTCTCTAAGAGAGACTTGAAGATACAAAACAAGCAATGGCATGACAAAATAGCAACAACGATGCATTGGAACGATGCAAGAAATACCATTTGCCTGCAAACAAGAACTGATAAAATAAAGAAAGTAATACAAACAAAAAAGCTAAAGTGCTCTGGATTTTTAGAACTGACACAGATACACATCTGCCACACAACACCTTGATATAACAATTGTTGATAAGAAAGATGACAAAATTCAAAGGACATTGCAGTACTTGGAGACAGCACAATAGAAGAGAAACAATTAGAGAATAGCATAAAATAGAAAGATCTGCAAATAGAATTAGAACAAATGTAAGAATGTAAAGGTACTATCAATAGTAATAGGTACCTTGAGTGCAATTCTAAAAAAAATCTGAAGCATCACTTGTATACTATTGGCATTGGCAAAATCACCATCAGTCAATTGCAAAAGGCAGCTTTCCTTGGAAAAGCTTACATCCTGAATGATAAACTTCTGCCTATTCCAGATCCTTGAGGAAGAGTTGATAGGTAGATAAAAATGACAAATCCAGAGGTTCTGAATATTTTTTCTCTATTAAGTTCAGTTATGACTAAGTTAGTGGTTCTAGAGTTCCAAAAGGGAACAACGTCAATATGGACATCATTAGTGCCAATGGTCAGCATTTAAAGAACACATCCACAGCATTCCTCAATGTGTAATGCTTTTCAGTATAAACAATTATTTATTGTTTGTTATCCAGCAATTTCCTCAGAAGCTAAGTGAGCATAGAATTCCTTCATCTGATTAATTCACAGCAACCTCGTTGGGAAGGTGGGTTGAGGTAAAGAGAAAACATCTGGCCAGTATCATCAAATGAGATTCCACAGATGGAAGTAAGTCAGAACCAGTCCTCAATAAGTATCTTCAACACTAGTTCTGAAGTTCTATGAGGGAAAAAAAATAATAATTCAGCAATGCCCCTTTCATTTTGTTTGTTGTAAATAATAATAATATAGCAACTTATAAGAAAGAGAAAGAAAAGGGGGGAAAAGAGCACATTCAGATAATATGAATTTTATGAACAGTGGTTTACAGAATATGCATAGTTCTTGAAAGTCAACTTCCAAAAACTTTTATGTGTGTTAAGAACTGCATTGCAAAATTCAGCAACATGTGCAATCCAAGGAGTAACTAAATTCGATGCTGTCCAGGAAAATGAACTGATTCTTTTAAAAAGTCAATTTAAATATTCTTCCATGGTTTTTTCAAGGTATCAGAGAGGTATTGCAATGCAAAAGAATGCAAAAGACATTCTTTCTGCTCAGCTCTGATAATACGTCATCACACATGGGAAGACTTAACCATAGTTTCAACTGGGTAACTATGAGCATCCTAGATCAAAATAAATCTAAAAACCTTTTCTGGAAGCATCGCATTCAGACAAATCAGCCATTAATTGACGCATAGATAAACCACATTTACAATCATTCAAAAGAGACAATAAAACAGCTAAGAAGGAAACAAAAAGAACAGAACACATCCTTTCCAGCAAACAACACTCAGATAAGCAGGGATTAACACCAGACAAGCAATCAAGCAGAAAACAATACCTTAATCAAGGGATCACAAGGAGAAAACCATATCCCCAACACTGGCAGGGAAGCTACTGCATATAAACAGGGAGCAAACCCCACACTCATAAGCAGTGATGAGTTATCTTCTTGGTAATGAAACATCTGCAACACAATAACCTAGATCAGAGAGCACCAAGAACTCCAAAATTAGCATTTTTTTTAACTAGGAAGGAACAAAAGCTAACAGGAGTCCATTGAGTAATAATAATAAATAGAAATATTAATGCTGCATTGTTTTCAACACTCAGGTAGAATTGTGCAGAGCTATGCTTTCACCTAAATAAATATGTGTGAAAATAAAATAAATCAACCCTTGCTCCCAAATAATAAGAAAAAAGAAAGACAGGCAGCATGATACCAACAGTGGTCCAGATTTTTTTTTGAGAGAGAGAGAGAGAGAAAACAAACCAGATAGGAGACAGTAGGAGTCATAAGTGTAAAAATGACTTAGCAGTGCAATGTTATTTTATCGGCTGACTTCAGAGTTAGCCTGGAAGTGTCAGGATTTAATAGCAATGCAGATGCTCAAGGAGGACATGCTGACCTGGGCATGACAAGAGGATGATAGGGCTGTCAGTAGTAATGGGAAAAGGAAGGAGGGAAAAGGATCTGAATGTTAAAAGAAGTCCAGGTTTAGCATGTTTTATTTGAATTACTGTCCAAATACTCAAAAGAAGAGGTAGAAATGCTTCAGTGGTAACTTGGTGAAAGACATCTGAGAAGAAATTGTATTTTTTTCTATTCTTAAGTTTCAGTTGACAAGCAAAGCCATAGGATTAAACTGAGATAGACCCTTACAAAAAAAGCTGATAAAAATTATTACAGGAAAGAAGTAATTTTTATAGCATTTTCTCCCACCTATTAAAACAAGAAACTTGCCACATAATAAAATTAGAGGGCAAAAATGGATCTTTCTTTCTGTCCATCTTAAACATACTATGATTTTTATTTTTTTGAACATGGGTGGAAGAATACAATTCCCCGCCCCCAAGTGGAGAAATTTGATTTGTAATTTAGGTAATAGGACACAAGGATACTCTCCGCATACCTCTTTACATACATAACAGAGGAGAGATGGTAGTACAATGAGGGACCACAAATTTTGCATGCAGGAAAACACACATTTAATAACAGACATGCCTAGTTTACAAACATCAGATTGCTGGCTAAAAATGAATTAAATGGAGGAATAGACTACTTTATCAGTCAAGTCCAAACATTATTTTAGAGAGCAAAGCAAGTTAATGAAGAAGACAAAACAATATACAGCAGAAAGCTCTCCGCATACAACTGATTTGGATAGACAACAAAGAAAGCAAAAGGCAGGTGGAAAGAATTATAGCAATTATTCCAATTTATGAGGCTACTGTTTCCCTTCTATTCCAAGACCATATAGGGCAGCGGTTCTCAACCTTTTTCAGGCTGTGACCCCAACCTGCACCGCGCATGCACGGCGTGACGGCCCGCATCATGCATGCGTGGTGCGACGGCCCACATCGCGCATGCGCGGTGCTACCCCGCGCACGCGCGGTGCTGCCCCCTGTGCCGGCCGAGGGGAAAAGGGGAAAAAATGGCAGACTGTGTTGTTTGGCAACCCCCGTGAAATGGTCGTTTGACCTCAAATGGGGTCGCAACCCACAGGTTGAGAACCGCTGATATAGGGCAATGGTCAGCAACACAGTATACACAAATACCAAGATGTTATTGTCTTGTCAAAGATTACAAGGTATTTCAGGTATGGTTGTAGGATGCAATTACAATAAACTTATGAAACCTTGCAAGATGCCAGCTATTTAATTTATTTTAACTTTTTGGCATTTAGTGTTGGAATATGTCAGCACCTGATGGGAAGAATTTGACAAGGTTCACTTTACCAAAAAGGTCCGAAGTCTCAAGACCTATATCAGGAAACTTAGATAGCCAAAATCTCTGCTTCCATAGGGGGAGAAGAAGTCTATTTTTTCCAAGCTCAGAAATTTTAAAAAAAGAAAGAGACATTAGATTGCAAGATGTCAGCTATTGACTTTATTTTAACCAACTTGACAAGTAAACCACTATCACTGATTTTAATTTCTTGCATACCAAAGTTTTTACAGCCTAGAAAACAGCAGGTTTTGCCAGCATACCAAAAGCATTAAGAAGTAATAGTGGAAGTAAACATCATCTGCCAAAGGGAAAAGAAAAAAGAAAAGGGAGAGAGGAGAGGACTCTTGTAAAGGAATTCTTATCATCTGAGGCCCTACACCAGAAAAAGGCCACTTAGATATGGTGGTGTATATATTACATTATAAATAGGTAGAATAGAAGAAGACTATTCATTTGGATGCCAGCTGGGCACAAAGAACTGCAAGAATTGTTTTATTAGAATTCTTCATATGAATACATATACTTTTACGCAAATATTTATACTAGACTTTTCTAGTATGTGATGGACTGAGGCACAATGGCAAATATATTTTGTCTCCCAAGTTAAATGTATTTTTCATTGTATTGAAACTCTTATATTTGCTTAAAGCAGATACTGGAGTGAGTTAAAAGTAAGAAACAAGTTAGCATGTATACCAGCAAACAGTAAACTTAGTGTAAAAAATATACTATAAAGATTAAGTAGTTAGATAACTGTCTCATAATGAGTTGCCATTTGAGAGTATAACAGTATGGTAAAATGGAATAATAAATATCTATGATGACTACACAGATTGAAAATAAGCAGAAATATCAACCAATTAGTTGTACATATGTACAACTCAACAGAATGTGTGTGTGCTCCAGTAGTATCACAGTCACTCTCAAGTTTTTCAAAATCTGCCCAGGAGCTGCACAAATGCAACAAATTCTTGGAAATAACAGAAGACATCAGTAGAAGTTAACTTCCTTAATTAGGCAAGCTTTATTAATGTCAAAAGCTGTGGAAACTGGTGGCAAGCTTCCCCGAGTTACTTTAAACTGTTCTCTAATAATAATAATCATGGTGCGATGGCTCAGCAGTTAAGAGGCTGGGCTGACAGCCAAGTTCAAGACCCAAGCATTGTGTGATGGAGTGAGTGCCCATCTTTGCCTATCTCCTGCCCATCTAGCAGTTGGAAAGCATGTAAATGTGAGGAGATAAATAGGTACCACTTTGGTGGGGAGGAAACAGTACTCCGCAATGTCATGATTATGGAGACTTCTTTGGACAGTGCTGGCTCACAGCCTCAAAACGAAGATAAGCGCTGCCCCCTATAGTCGGCAATGATTAATAAAATTCACAGAGACTCATTTTCTTCCTAATAATATTAGGCTATGTGCTCTGCGGAAAACAGGATTTTACTGTTGGTAAAATACTTAGGCTCTGAATTAGCCTTTTGCATTTTGTCAGGAACTGAAAAGTACATTTAAGCATAAAGCCAACTATTTTAAAACATATTTTTTTTGAGGGGGAGAAAGAAGGCTTGCTAAAGCCCCCTCAAACAGACCCTAAAAGCTTTTGGGAAAGATTTTTTTGCTGGGAGGGGGAGAGGTTAGGGGAAAAAAACAGAACAGTTGATAATTTACAGTGAAGTTAAAGGGTTAGGAGAAAAAATATTTATCATGAGAGCCTTTTCTTTCGTCATGAACTTGGTTCTCAGGTACCTGAGTGTGCAGCTGGTTTTTCAGTCCTGCCAAGATGTGTTGCAGAAAATAAAAATATTTGCCAGCCTTGCTTTTACTACAGCAATAATGACAATAGCAATCCATTTATTCTTTTGTGCCCTCTGGGCCTCTGAGCAACAGTCCTTCACTGCCCACGACACAGAAGTCTGGCACGGAGCCGGGCTCTGCAGGCTGACAGCCAAAGCGTTTTGTTCAGACTAGTGCTGGCAACACTTTCATGAAAAAAGCTTTCCCTTCATCTCAGAGGCCAGATGCAGATGACAAGGAAACAAGGTCCTATTCTGCTTCACCTGTTGCCCCATTAGTTCCCAAATGCTGGCCTAGATGCTCATCCTGATTAAATCTGATTGACAAATTAACCCAGTACTTTACTCTGAGGATGTTGGGAACCAGCCAATTTCTGTGACAGCCACTCAGTTCCATCATTGGGTATATAGCTGAAGCCTAGACCCACTCAGGTATATAGGGAGAATAATGTTTCCTGTGAGTCTTTTCTGCATTCTTTTTATTTGCAGAATTTGCTTATTTGATGGCTTGAAGCACTACAAGTAAAAACAGTTCCCCATGGTTGAAGTAAAATATTATCCACCTAGCCTTGAGCCAGCAGAAAACTATACTAGAGTGACATTTGCTAACCTTCTTGACAATCCTTATCATGCCAAAGTAACAATGCCATCTAATGGTAACCTTAATTTCTATTTGTAAGACAAGCTAAGGAAAGAGGCTGATGGATTTCCTCCAATATTATTTTCCTTCCTCTGACCAGGCATTGGGAAATCTTCCACAGACCCCCCCTTTTTTAACTGTAGAATCGAACTGTGGTTGGAGAGAAGACAGTTTTGTTAACCTGAGCCATATTGACATTGATGGAGGCTCTCTTGCTTCACTGGGAAGCCATGTGGAGAAGGTTGGCGGTTGACATTTACCTATCAGATCTAAGGGGTTAAAATTTATCTCCTCCTCCTCCTCCTCCTCCTCCTCCTTCTTCTACTTCTTCCTCTTCCTCTTCCTCTTCCTCTTCCTCTTCCTCTTCCTCTTCCTCTTCCTCTTCCTCTTCCTCTTCCTCTTCCTCTTCCTCTTCCTCTTCCTCTTCCTCTTCTTCTTTTGCCAGGGTGCAGCCTTAATGCCTGTCTTCCCTGGCTATCAGAACTAGAGATATGGTAGGAAAAAGTGGAGTCAGGTTGGCAGGGCTTGTCATCCAGCTCCCAAATAGTTGTTAGGTACCAGAGAGCTTCCTTATCTCATCTTCCCCACCTGCTGTACAGCATGTTAGTTCTTCTGAAAGAGCACTAGACCTGTGTTTAGTGAGAACACGTTCAAAAGTAGCCCAACTAGCAGCTGACAGCAGAGGAAGGATTGCTTAGGGCTGGGGGAGACCTTCTTAAGAAAATCTTGTACCTGTCTCCCCTTTGTGCCTCTCAACTGCTTTTCATGATATTATAAACAAGGGTTTAACATTCTTTCTCAAAACTCTAAACTCATGATCAAGAACAGCTTGTAACAACAACTGACAGGTATGGTGGTGAGCTGTGCCTTGAAGCAGTAGAAAGAGGGGGACCCACCTGAGAGAAGGGATCTAAACGTACAAATAAATGCCAAACTTGATGATGAAACCTGACAGATTATTTCCAAGCTGTAAACTGCCATGTTTTGTGGGCTGCATAAAGAAGAAAATGCAACTTTAACAACAGAATAGCCAAGGAGGACTTTCAGTTGCCTTAATAGATTGGTGGTAAAATAAAGGCATCATAAATTGATAGCGGAAAACAGAGATTGCCCAGACTTGTCTGGTTATGTTTAGGTACAAATGGGGAAAGGCCTTAAACATGGTGGGCTGAAATGTTTCAAGCCAACCTCTTTGGCAGTTACTGGAAGTCCAAATGGCACCACAATGAGTAAAGAATGATTTTGTTTTGTTTTGGTTCAGGGATAGACAGAAATATTTTAAATGGATGTGTATCTTTACATGGACCTCAAGCTTAAAGAAAAAAGCAGAGGAAGAGAGGGGGGTCTTCAGTTGACAGGGAACAAAGGAGAAAGTCAGCTTTGTCCTTTCAGAAGAGAGGTTAGGGGAACTGAATGGTTGCCAAGCTGAAATAGATGAGTTTATTAATGTATGGATGGAAAAAGCTAGCCTCTGTTTCTTAAACTTTTCAGGGCAAGAAACACCACACAATGTTCTTTTTATGAGGATCATCTATGATTATTTCTTTAAAAATGTAAAAGGAATATTGAAACAAAGCATGTTTTAATAATATTCTTTTAAAACATAAAATCTAAACATTAATAGGGTGCAGATGCTTTCAAATGATGGCATATTTCATCACAGTCTAAGTAAAATTTGTTAAAGAAAGCCTCAGAATTGGCATCACATTTAATAACCTATTTCAATATTTGGCTTGATTGTACTGAGTGCTGACAATCAAAGACATGTTGAAGGAAAAGCTGGTACAACCTCCCAGTACCTGTTCACTTAAAAGCTCACTTCTTTGAACTTTTATCCAAAAGTCATCTAGTGATGAACAATTTCTACATATTGCTTCTGAATGACATTTAAGATGATACCTATCAACATCCTCTTAATTAAGAACATAAGAACATAAGAAGAGCCATGCTGAATCAGGCCAAAGCCCATCGAGTCCAGCATTCTGTGTCACACAGTGGCCCACCAAATGTACATGGGGATCTTGAGCAGAAAGAGAAGGCAAAACCCTCCCTTTCCCTTGACCCCCAAACAAATGGTACTCAAGGGAATCCTGCCTGCCTCAACCAACATAGAGGCGGCACATGGACATCTGTTTCATTCATAAATAAGTCACTTCTTATCCAGATGGATCCAAACCCAACAAGTTCTTGTATCCTAGGATCAGTAAGTAGAACATTTCCAAGATGTTCTGAGGAGACTGGGGTTTCAAAGGGCTTGGTTTAAGAAACACTGAATTAGAGAATTGACATAATCCACCCTAATTTTTTCTAAAGGTTGTTTGGTGCCAAACACAAAACTAATTGTAGCTAGCCCCAAATTATGTTTTCTTTCTCATTTTAAGTTATTTGAAAAAAAAATCAATGGCTCATATTGTGGCAGTATTACAGATGCTATATGCTGTATGCATTCTTTGAAAATTATAAAAAGGAAGCTATGGTATTGGTGAATGTTGGTGGGAGATATTTAAAGACATCTGTTGCCCTGAGTATTATTTCTGCCCAGAAAGAAAATGTCAAAACAAAACAACTCACTGAGAACACATAAAAAGGAGCCCTGCTCACCCATATCTCAAACGTGTTCCTACACTGACCAACTAAATATCATAGACAACCCAGTATATCAGCCACATCAGCTAGGTAGCTATTCAGAGGGTTTCTCAACTTTGGCAACTTTAAGATGTATGGATTTCAACTGCCAGCATTCCCCAAAGTTGCTAAGTTTCTTGGACCAGCTGCTCCAGGAGGTAGGTCAAGGAAGCTGCAAGTACCTACCGGTACTACCTACTTAAAGCAGATACAGCTATCTTCCTAATTGTGGGAATGGCTGTGTTGATAACCCCATGGCCTTTTTGTGAATGTATCTGTTGCTTTCCAAATGAACACACACCAAACACTAAAGATGTCATCATGAACAATAATTGTAAAATCAAAACAGAGATACATTCTTTTGATTGGAGCTGGAAAATAATAATCACAATGTAACACACTTTGATAATTTGGTACAAAAAGATGTCTTTTTCACAGGGATAGAAAAAATTCCAGAATTTGGAAGAGAGATGTCTCTTTCACAGGGATAGAAAAAATTCCAGAATTTGGAAGAGAGATTTTAGTATAGTGTTAACTAAAATGTTAGATGCTGCATATCCAGTTATACCAGTGGTCTATCTAGTTCTGTACTGTCTTTTACAAGAGTAGATAATATGGAGCCTGTGGGCACCAATATGATTCCCAGCTTGCCTTGTTCTCCATCAAGCATCCTGACTCACTTTTTTTAAAAAAAAAAAACACTTTAGGTAAGTAAAAACAAGAAGCTGTGTATCAGAAAAGCCAATAATAATATTTATTCATTGAAATGCCTTTGCAAATGCCTTTGAAACCTTACTGGATTGATAGAGAGCATCCTGTGACCCCAGTTCACTTTCTGATCAATGGATATTTTCTGATAGCCCATGGCTATCACTGCGGCCATTGTTGACAAGGGTAAGTTCTGTTGATAGTCTTTTTCATGAGTGTGCCCAGCAGATGCTCTCAAAAAACCTACCACTGCCCATTTCTCTGTACTGGCTTTTCTCCAGAATTTTAAACAAAAATCTTCCTTTGAGATGTCTTGAACTGAATATCAAATAATTCACATACAAGGCTTGAGATCTACCACTACCACCCTTCTCAAGTCATTAACAGCTGACTGACTGATATGTCCAGCAGCTGCAGGTTATTCTGCTTGATTGATCTGGTGAATTATAAGAATCAGTTATTCTAATCATTAAGACAATCTGCAGCAATGATAGAGGATAAGTGAACAATTTTTATGCAGCATTCAGGGTCTTCAGACATTTAGAAACAAGAAAATGGTTGTGCAGTGCCATGTACTCACCACATTTCAAAAGCCTTGTTCAAAATTAAAGTGTGTATCAAAATGTAGCTCATGTTGTGCCAGATGTCAAAATATTTAAAAATAGTTGGAGAACTTGGTTCATTTAATTTGACACAGTATAATTAATGCAACCCAGTTTCCTTTTTAACTTGATGTTTCCTTCAGGAAAAAAAAAGTTAGAATTATAGTATTTAAGCAGTGCAAATTAAGAACTAAAATTACCTCCCCCTTTCCTTAGGGCAGGCATACATGCTTTGAACCAAGCGTGTGAGCTTAGTCCATCTATTGATATCCACAAATATATAAATAAGAAAATTCAGAAGAAATTTGTTTATCAAATTTATATAGCCACCCTTCTTACAAAAGGCGACTCTTGGAGGCATGTAACAATCAGATTAAAAATATGTAAATAATGCAATCATAAAATATAAAACAGTTGTTATAAAAAAACTAAAACACATTACAAATTAAAATAGACAAGGCATGGAAAAAGTGAATACATCAATAATGGAGCCATCCTGAGATGTTATTGGTTCCTTGGGACCTCCTGGCAAAGAGAAGTCAGATAAAATAGGTTGTGACATATGCTTTGTTATTGCATTTGTTTGTTACTTCATTTGTTACTGCCTTGTGATTCACCAACAGGAGCAAGTAAAAATACTGGACAGCTATATGCAGAGAGTTAAAGAACAGGGTGCGGCTGTAGACCTGCTCAGTCCTTGAATTTGGAAACATCACCTTCATCATCCTCATCCTCATTATCCTCAATAGCATTTTCAGATTATTCCTTAATTGCCTCTAGAATTCAGTGTGGAAGAATCTCAAAGTTGGCATTTGCTGCTGATATGAAGAAAGGAAAGAGAGATAAATGCTAAGTTAAAGCACTCCTTGTGACTCAGCTCTCTTTATAAATATGATCTGTCACTTGTTTGTGTTTGTTTTCAATTTTAATTATGACCAAACTGTATGTAGGAGGAAGGACCCTGGAAAGAGCAGGAGATGATGGAAAGATCTGCCTGTTCCAGCCACACCTACATGAGTGGCATTTGTTTTTGTTTTTTTGCCAATTGAGGATGTCAAGTAAGGGAGGAGAGCAAAGGTGGAGGCCTTAACCAATTGCTTTGCCCACTACACTACACAAGTGGATTCGTGGCAACATCATTCCGCAGTGAACCAGAAAAGGCACAAAGGCAGGATAACGACTAGCAAAGAGGGAATGGATTTCACGCTGGTATAGTTTTCTGATGAATCAAGGACAGATAGTTAGCAGTTCACTGTAGCTAGGGAGAAAGGACAATTACTGTTATACAGTTGTGAGTCACAAGACCTTGCCAATCTGTTATGAACATCAAGAGATCTTTTGTTCATTCCACTTAAAACAACAAGAGATTCTTCCATGAAACCCAGTTTAAAGATTTGTGCTTTTTTGTTGGAAGACTGCTACAATAATCCAAATTTAATGGCTAAATTTGGACATGGATCTTTGTAATATAGCCAACAGTTTGTTCAGAGTGAAAAGATGTCTGTAATAAAATATACAGAATACTGCAGAAGTAATGAAGTGTCCTTCAGAGAAAGTTAAGAATTCTGCAGCATCGAATTTTCAGTCCTAGTTTATAATTTTGGAAACTGCAGTCCAACATCACAATCATCTTCACATCACTACTTAAAGGACACAAATTGTACCATTGGCATCATAGGTACCATGACAATATGATGTACTGTGACAATATGATGTAACTGACATTATTGTGGCTTGTAGAAAACACTTATGACAGGACAACTGGCTGGGGAATCCTGCTATATCCAAAGCTCAGTCAGAAAGTGGTTCTTTGTCAGATTATTTTTTTATGAACATGCTTATCTTTTCTTTGATTAAGATGCTTGGGCTGATTGATATCAATGCAATAAAGATTTACCACTCAGCAGAAAAGAAAATTATTACTCAATAAATTAGAGTGATCTAAGATGCAGAAGAAATGTGATAATATACAAGAAGGAGTTAAAATATGTTTATTCATCCTCGTTAAAGACAAGGTAACTCCTGACATTCTGAGATGGGGAAGCAATAATGTAAACTTAAGAATATGTTTAATACAAACATGCAGTAAAAACATTTGCCTACACTTATATACACATCCATTCTCCCCAAATAATTTGGTATAAGTCTGTCAAGAAAGGTTTCCCAATTCCTTTGGTGTCTCCAGGTTTTCTTCCTGCGGCACTTAAGATAGTCATTACAATGCCAGCTCTGAGGCCTCTCATCAAACCTAATATTGTCAAAAAGAGGACCAAGAAGTTCATCCGTCATCAATCTGATCGCTATGTCAAAATCAAGCGTAACTGGCGCAAGCCAAGAGGTATTGATAACAGAGTTCGCAGAAGGTTTAAGGGCCAGATCTTGATGCCCAACATTGGCTATGGGAGCAATAAGAAAACAAAACACATGCTGCCCTCGGATTCTGGAAGTTTCTTGTTCATAATGTCAAAGAGCTGGAAGTGTTAATGATGAGCAACAAGTCATTTTGCGCAGAAATTGCTCATAATGTTTCATCCAAGAACCGGAAGGTAATTGTGGAGAGAGCAGCTCACCTTGCTATCAAAGTTACCAATCCAAATGCCAGACTGCGCAGCGAAGAAAATGAATAGTTGATCTTGGAACAGCTATATTTAATAAAAGTATAACATTTGGAAAAAAAAAAAGAAAGGTTTCCCAATCCTGATGTAATGGATGTATTTGTATCTATTAATCTTAATCTCATCTGTATGCTTCTTACATTTTGACTATTGGATTTCTCTTAAACCATATTATTACCCCAGATAACCTTATTAAATCAATGCTTAAAGTGCATGTAATTTGTATGATAACTACATTTAATATAGCTTGTATGATAACTATATTTTCATTTAAGTAGAAGATAGAAAGTTTAAAAGGATTATGGATACATTATATTTTCAATTGCAGAGGCTGTGGCTAAAATTTATCCCCATCCCACCTGCTCTCTCTTTTGGCAAAGGCTCAGTTTAAAAGCAGAAAAATTGGTGGTATGAGCTCTCAAGTACTTTCCGTTATTTCAATAAATGATGGAAATGGAAGTTCTTCTATGGGGAAAATTAGGTAAGAGAATGTCTTTCTAGAGAAAGAGAAATTTGTCATGGTCTCACCTCCATGAAGAAGGATTTCCTACCAGGAAGAGTGCACTTTAGAAAATTGTATTATGCATACTGACCATTTAAACCTATTCAGTAAGTGTTCTCCATGTGAAAAACATGTCACTGTGGAGTTAATGGGGCTACATTGGGTGTTGATTTGTATGGATGTTTAAAACACTGAAGAGTGCCTAAGGATTATTCTCTGAACACCAGCCTCTAACATATCATGTCGTTTGCTGGTTGAAAATTATCATAAAAATACTCGAATATTAATTTATTTCAATAAGTTAAATTGATATGTACATAAATGAAAATGGCACTCTCTTGCTGCATCAAGCCAATTCAAATACAGACATTTTCTATTCTTATAAGAAGTTGTCTCCAGGCTTTAAAAAAAAAGGACTGGGGCAATTTACTCATTGTATTTACAATCTTTTCTGTACCAAGGGACAAGTTGAAGCATATGATTTCCACCACAAGTGTCCATTCACAAATGATCACAAATGGAGTGATGAATGTAGAAGGTTTAGGGAAAAATGTGGGAAGATTAAAATAAACATTCTGTACACCTAATTGTATCTTCAAGGGTGCCCCTTTACTCTCTCTCAAAAGACAATGGATACCATTCACTTCAAATAAGACAAGTATACACCTGGAGGAAATGCTTTGGTGTTATCCAACCATCAGTCATCACTTACAGAGATCCAGTAGAGCTGTATAATACACTCAGAAGTCCTGCAGTACACATGGTTCTTTATGCCTTCTCTGACAGTTTGCTAGCAGCAAGTGATCTAAGGGCTGATCATGTTTTCTACTGTCAAGATTGTCTACAAAAACTCCCCTTTTCACAAAAGTTTGTTCTTTAAAGAGTCACAAAATGCAAAGGGCTATAATGTGAATTGCCAGAGTTCCTAAACCATTTGTAATAAATTCACAACAGGACTATAGTCTTAGCAGATACTTGTTAAAATGAGTTCCTGCATCAATTGGCAGTTCTATTCCTTTATCTTAATATTGTCTAATGATAGCTGGTGCATAGGAGAGGAAACTTGCCTAGATTTAAAGGCTGGAATTAATGGTTCACCCACTATTGGTAAATTGTCTATCATGGGAAAGAGGGCTATTTTCTCTCCCCTTTGTCACTTTACTTTAAACTTTGTCCAGAAAGTTGAGAGTGACTCCAATCAGAACATGGTAAAGCTCTCTTGGGACATCTGTAAAAAGCCATAAATATAATTAAGATGTCTCAACACATATAGATCAGGGTCAGAGCTTAATAAGGTCTTCTCCTTTCCTCAAGCACTCTTTTTAATGGCTGCAAAATACCCATATATATATGTATACTTTCCACCATATATCATATCATGCAAGAGCATTTCAAACCTGTTCCCATCAATACCGGAGACTATTCACAAATTAAAAAAAAGAGACTCCACCTGAATCTTTAGATAACAACTAGTTAATAAAGCAAGCCAATGTTGTGTGTGTGTGTGTGTGTGTGTGTGTGTGTGTGTGTGAGAGAGAGAGAGAGAGAGAGAGAGAGAGAGAGAGAGAGAGAGAGAGAGAGAGAGAGAGAGAGAGAGAGAGAGAGAGAGAGAGAGAGAGAGAGAGAGAGATATCAACAGATACATGTGTGACAGAGGCAACTTCTTATCACTTAGCTATTGAGGTGTAAGAAGGAAACTCTCTCCATCCTATATTTAGTGCTTTCCATAGGGTTGTGCCAGTCCCCATTCATTTTCTTTAGCAGGCTGCCTGCTACATAATGATGAAGTCTCAGTCGAAGCCTTGAGTGGAATAGTTGGTGTCTGCTTCTGGAGTATAAAAGATCACAGTTGAGAGCTTTACTCCATTTAGAGATAGAGAAAAATAAGTGATTCATAAGACCATACTGAATGGATAACATTCTTGGATCTATGCCGATAAGCCAGTTAAATAATTTGCTGATTATTTCCTTTTTTTTTTACCAGCATATGAAAATGATAGACTACAGTTCTTTGGACTGTTCTTAAGTTCGTTCTTTTGGAAAAAGTGAGAGATTGACAAATGAAATATGTAACTATTGCTAGAATCTAATTTTCCCAATATTGTCTTTTTTATTTCCCTGCTCCTGCCCTTTTCATTGATAAATTGTTTCCTACCCTAACATCTGGTTTGGATTACCTGAGCTTTATGTTCATTGTGTAATCAATACCCTTCCTCTTTTGTATCGCCTTTAGTTTTCTAGGGCATTTTTTTAATGCTCCATTTTATAAGATTTCTGTTTGGACATAATTATGTTAAGTCACCGCAGAAACTCATATTAAATTGATATTCGATGAATCCCAGTGGTTTTCAGAAACTTTTTTTTTTCTTGAGAACCAAAATACAGCTGAGCTGGACTGCAGCAAAACTAAAACTCTGAGAAATTGGGAAAATAAATGACGATGCATCTCCTGCATTATTGTTGCAAGAGAGATATTTTTATTTTTGTTTAGTAATATTGTGCAATGCAATCTATATGGGTGTACTCAGATGTAATCCTCCTTAGGTTCAATTAAATCTATAGGATTGTAGCTTCAGATTACTAGCTTTGAATAATTTATTAATGAATGTACCACCTGTCATAGTTTCAAACATTAATGTAATTTTCCTTTCAACCATCACTAGAAAAAAGGCACTTATACATACATATGGATCGATATATACACTGTTAAACATGCTAAATTGTTAACTGTTTCAGACTTTCTGTATTACAACATTTACAAATATGTTAATAAAAGCAATATCAAAGTAAGGCCTGAGCTTTTTGAGAATAAAACTACAGCTATTGAATCCTTCCCACCTCAGTCACAAAACATGGTTCAAATGCGTTTCACTATCAGAAAAACTGTTGAGATATTTGAGACAACTAATGTGGAACCAACAAGGAGATGGGACATCTATATTCAAATCAATTCTCAGTTGTGATGTTCACTGAAACACTTTGCGACAATCATAAATTCTCAGTCCATTCACTCACAGGTTAGTTATGTGGGAAATCAAAAGAGGAAATGTGATACAGTATACAGTATGTCACTTTGAGATGTTGGAACAAAGATAGAGTATCAATTGTATTTATTTATTTAACTTGTATGTTGCCCAGAGTTGTTTCTGTAATTAAGACAGCATAAAAGCTGATTAAATGAATAAATACATTTCCATACAGCATAACAATCAGCAAGGTAATATTTTATTGGAAATATTTAATATAATTTATATATACTATAAGTACTTGGAAAGAGGGAAAATATATTTTTTTCTGAAAAGTCACATCACTGCCTATACTATTTAGCTTGAGTAGAGAAACAGACTTAGTTCACATATACTGATTTAGCTTGAGTAGAGAAACAGACTTAGTTCACATAACTTACCACTATTTCTGAAGAGGAGAGGAGAGGAGAGGAGAGGAGAGGAGAGGAGAAGAGAAGAGAAGAGAAGAGAAGAGAAGAGAAGAGAAGAGAAGAGAAGAGAAGAGAAGAGAAGAGAAGAGAAGAGAAGAGAAGAGAAGAGAAGAGAAGAGAAGAAAAGAGAAGAAGCCCATTTTAGGATTTTAAAAAAAATCCTAAAACTTCACAATTCTTCATCTTAAATATATATATATATATATATATATATATATATATATATATATATATATATATATATATATATATATATATATATATATATATATATATATATATATATATATATATAGAGAAGAGAGAGAGAGAGAGAGAGAGAGAGAGAGAGAGAGAGAGAGAGAGAGAGAGAGGGAGGGAGGGAGGGAGGGAGGGAGGGAGGGAGGGAGGGAGGGAGGGAGAGAGAGAGAGAGAGAGAGAGAGAGAGAGAGAGAGAAGGCAAAGGGCAAAGGGCAAAGGGCAAAGTCTCCTACCTTTGGGAATACCATTCAAAGTCAATTGAACTTTAATGGTGCTACTTAAAAAAATAGGTAACTCCTATTTTTAATTTATTTATCAAATTTATATTTTTAAGGAGGCCACTTAAAATGATCTACTTTCTGAAAATGCAGAGGAAATAAGGAGAAACTTTTCTTTATAAAATATTTGATTAGGAATTTTGAGAATTGCAGTCTTAACACATCAGGAAGTCATCTGTTTGGAAAAGATAATGTTGGATAATATTCAACTAAATAAACCACATTCCCCTGTTCCTAATGCTGTCTGAAGCTGAAATCAAAGACTAGTGAGCAGAATCAGGTAACATCTTATCTACATTGTTATTGTTTCCTGATTGTCAATAGTGGATGATGTAGTAGCCATCTGCCATGATGGTTGTATGATGTTTCAAAATTATCAAAACATCAAATGAAATGTACATGAAATCAGCATTACATACGTGCATACATTGATGCTGCACATACTTTCAAAAGGGTTAGGTTTTGCAATGTAAGTCTTGATATGTTATCTTGAAATTTCCATCACCCTGCCTGTGGATATTTGTGGATCCCTGCACTTTCTGCTTTGTAATGAAAGGAGTTAATTTCATGAAATAGATAGGAGCTCATTCAATGGGGAACTTCAGATAAGAATGACTTACTACAAGTATCACCTGGATCAAGTGGAACTATCAAAAAAAAAATGGAATGAAGTGAAGGATGAAACAGAGAGGAATGTAATGGTTTGGAAGATTGCACTCAAAAGGAAGTGTGTGCTTGCATTCAGATAGGCCAGTGTTTCAAATCATATCATGAAATGCTTCAGAATATAATTTCTTTAAATGATTAATGCAGAACAGACCGGTGAGGGAAGAAAGGAAGGAAACTATATTGCAATACTTAACTGAAATACTGATTAAAAACTTGAGCTAACTTAGCATCTGTCTGTCAGTTTTATAAAATGCAAAACCATTTCACTATTTTCTTAGTATCCTTGTTGCAATCCAAAACTGAGCACTTGAATGTAATTGTACTTTCTCGTTTGCCTTGCTTTGCCCAAGCACACAGACTGGAACAATGCTTAGATAATTATATGGTGTATGAAAGATGCTCTGGTTTTATCCTTTTCCAGTAAAACAGCCCTCCCAACCTGACACTTTCTAGACTGTAATTACAGCATATCTGGAGGGCACCAAGTTGGGGAGGACAGCTGTAATGAACAATCTCTAGCACTATTTCTGTACTATACTACAAAATATGATATAGTTATATTTTACAACGACCTTCCGAGTGACACTTAAAGTGCTGTTTTTGATATTTAAAGCTCCACGTGGCTTGACATTGAAGTATTTTCAGGAACATCCTGTTGAACCCCTTCTGATCCATCTGGCTCAGGTGTCTTAGGAAAACCTACTTGTAGTTCTCCACCTCCATGAGTTGAGAAGAGAGCTGGAGATTCACAGGCCTTGCTTTTCCATTGCCCTTTGAAACAGCACCCACCCAGAAACTTAAACAGCCCCCATTTCACTGACTTCAAAGAGCCTTTTGAAGTGAACCATGGACATTTTATTTGTAAAATAAGAATTTGTTTGTAAAATGCACAAAGCCTTTCATCTTTTTAATGGTTCTATAGGAGTAAAATCTATATAAGTAGTTCTCATTTAGTGACTGCCTTACAGTTGATGGTGATGAAAAAGTAACTGTATAACCAATCCTCTCATTTATGAACTTTACAGATGCGTAAAGCAAAAAGAAGCTAAAGTAAGATCATAAGCAAAGTTGCAGTTTTATTTAGTAACTGCTTCACTTAATGCCAAATTGCTAGTTCCTATTGTGGTAGCTAAATTAGAACTACCTGTATTTCTCTTTAGATCTGTTCCTTTTTTCTTCACCTGGAGCTGGCATCTGAAACATCCTTAGTATGTGTTTATATATATATACACACACACATATATATTATGATTAATGCATGCAGCATGTACAGATACTTACATATACAAAGGTTTTTATGAAAAAAATAGGAATACTAGAAGAATATTGGCTGAGTATGCAAAGTACAGAAAATAAGAATTTTTTCAAACAAGTTTATATCACTCATCAAATAAACTACTAAGAGTGCTATCAAATGCCAGGAGCCAGCCAGAGCGTTTGGCACAAGATGTACCAGCAAACAATTCTTTCTCACCTCTGTACAGGTTAAGCCCAAAATTTCTATTGCTAAGTAAGACATTTGTTAAGTTTGCCCCATTTTACAACCTTTCTTGCCATGGTTGTTTAGTGAATCATTGCAGTTGTTAAGTTAGTAACACGGTTGCTAAGTGAATCTGGCTTCCCCATTGACTTTGCTTGTCAAAAGGTCGCCAAAGGGGATCAAATGACCCTGGGATACTGTGACCATCATAAATACGAGTCAGTTGCCAAGTGTCTGAATTTTGATCATGTAACCTTTGGGATGCTGCAATGGTCATAATTGTGAAAAACAGTCATAAATCACAGTGCTTTTGTAACTTTGAATGGTCATTAAATGAACTGTTGTAAGTTGAAGACTACCTATATACTTTATCTTGAAGATTCCAGGCTTATAAAGGACAAAAGCTGTGCAAGATGATGTAAGATGTACTGGATGGCATTGCCAGGAATCATTCTCTATGTTTTAAGCAGATATCTATTAGGATATTGCCATTTTGTTTATTCTGCAGGAGTATAATTATCTGTCTAGATCACTAAAATAGTCCAGTATATTAACTGAGTGCATGAAGATTTTGGACCACTCCTTAAATTTTGTTATGACAATTCTTTATAGGAAACAATTTGTATATAAGATCAGTAATTGGTAAAACAGGACTGTTTCCCCCAAATGTTGATCAAAATCAACTTTCTTCCCCACTTGCTAACTTCCTGTTATTTGGTCCAGAGTTCTTCCTTTAAGTGAGTCTATCATCAAAGGGGAATTGAAAGACTGAAATGTCCAGATCTCTTTGTAGAGAGCAAAGAAAACATAAAGATACTAAGCAGGGCAACCACAAAGGATTTGAACTGTAATTTCTTTACACAAGAACCAGTTTCAATGTGCAATAAACTTCCAAGGTCATCAACAGGAGATGTTAGCATAAACAGTTTTATAAAGAAGCTACAGGAATTTTAAAGTGGCAACAAGGAGGTAAAATCCTTTAGAGTTTTATTACTAACCCAAAAAGAACAATGTAAAATGGGTAGCCTGGTGTCCTCTTCTTATTTGCTCTCTACTGTGATGGCAATATTTTATTTCTTTCACTTTTCTTTGTAATGTACTGTATTCCTTTCCCAACTGCAGTCCTAAACTACCTCCTCCTCCTCCTCCTCCTCCTCCTCCTCCTCCAGAGAAGATTAAGATATTAAGACATTCTAAAATTTCAATTAACATAGTATCATAGCATTTAAAATAATTAAACCAAAATATTAGAGGAGAAAGAGGAGACTCAGGATGGAATATCCAAAGCTCGGTCCAGAGAACCTTGTGGCAGCTTGAGGTTCATGTCTTCAGACTTTCCTTCCAAATTCATTCTCTCTGCATTGTTCCCTCTTTGTATGTGAATGTACAGAACGTGTTTATGTGTATGTGTGTGTGTGTCTATTGTGTATCTCTCTGTGTGTATATGTGTCTGTGAAGTGGACTAGTCCCCACTCCTAGTCCCCATCACTTTAACTGCTTCATCACAGTAGGCCTATTTTTCAATACACAAGAAATTTCAACGTAGCAGCTATTCTACTCTTCCTACTTACCAAGAATATCTTCATTTCTATTGAGGTTTCTTTGGAATTTCCTTGCTCGTTCATTCTGACTAGACCCCTTATAGAAAATTTGTTCTTCTCTTGACATTATTCTAGAAGCTTCTGTAATGGGAGATTTATTTTGTTCTATTCTATTATTAAAAGCTCTGAGAGTTACAATAACTCCTTGATTTTTTTGAAGACAAAGGATTGAATTGTGAATATTACAATTTGTCATTGTAATGATGGTCTTGGTTTAGTAATAAAATATGTACAAAGCTTATTTATATGGGCAAAGTACATGGTAACAACAAACAAGCATAATCAGTACCTTCTTAAGGATGCTATAAAAATTATAAACACAGTAAGATTTTCCTAATTCCTGAACTGTAAACAAAATTGATTGAAACTAAATTGGGATAATCACAGCACTTTATTTTATATTAGATTGCACAAATTCTTCTTTATAAAAGTTTTTTTCAAAAAATAATTAATGTACACTGTATAATTCTAAATTATTAGCATGCAAGTGAGCCAAGATAAAGGCAATCAATGAATTTAAATATCTGCCATCCAAACATCTGCTATTTTAAATGGTTTATTTATCTATTTGCATACCTCAATGCAGGAGATAACATGAAAATATAAAATAAAACTGTAAAAATAAGAACAAATCTTTTAAAGATGCATTCACAAAATCTGTTTTGTAACACTTAACCTACCAGTGAACTCAAAAGTCAACATATTCTTTTCCTGATGTTTAGGTTGAGCCTAATAAATAGCACTTAATTATAGTATTTTGGGGAGATAAAATAAGTTTCCCATGAACCTTTTACTTAAACTTTAGTTTTAAGATTACATCATATGTGGAGGAGATGATGAAGTTTGATTGAAAACTGTGGTATAGTAGTTGATACTTTCTTAATACTATTTGGGGAAGCTACCACTATACTTACCAAGTTGTTTTTGAAGCCAGCGTTAGAAGGAAACCCCAGGTTGAAAGTCAACATTGTCATCTCTGCCACCCATTCTGTCTGATCCCTTCTTGAATATTTTGACCCATATAGACATTGTACTTATGTACTTTCCTAAAATGTGTATTCCAATTTCCTAAAATGTTATTCTCTTGCAAAGAAAGGCTTATGGTTATCTACTTCTTTTTCAAGGTTCTTTAAAATTTATTTAGTAGAGAACTGAAAAAAAAAGTGTAATATTTTATTTTTCTGTTGTCAATTTCGCCATCTTTCTGCGTCTGACAGAAGCTGACAGCCTGGATCCAAGACCCAAGTGCCATACGATGGGGTAACAGCATTCTGTGTATAGTCATGATGGTCACATGACCATGGAATGCAAGTACCACCCTCTAGAGTCAGATACGACTGGATAAGGGACCCCTTTCCTTCACCTTTGTTATGGAAGAATGATTTTGCAAGCTGATGAATGACACAATGGAACATTTTTCTATATGTTAGCAGAAATAACAAAGATGATGCCATTGGAGATGTTGTGCTTTTCTGTTTATTTTTTTTTTAAAAAAAAAAGCATGTCATCATATGGAACAGAGATCCTTCAGAGAACTAATGCATAATATTTTTAATGTCTTGTTGCAATAACAATAAGAACATTTTTGATAATATGTTATTATTTTTTTCGGATTTAATACATTAGGATAAGTTATGGATTCATTGGGGGAGGACCATTTAGGTATTTTCGTATAAAAAGCATAACAGAAACTGAAGATGGGCTCATTAATTACCAAAAAAAAAGAGTAAATACACAACATACCATTTTTTAATAAGGAAGAAAAGATTAATAATTAAATAATTCTTGTACACATAGTAGCAAGACAAAAGATAAAATCACTGGTTGTTTTGTAAAGTGACTTTAGATAGTACAGCTTGACATTGTATAGAACAAAACACAAATACATGTAATTGCCATCACATTCAATCCTAACAATGTATCAGTATCAGAATGAAGCTATTTCTTAGAAAGACTGTAGAGTTACACAAGATAATCTCCCACAACAAATTCATAAGAAAAGTTCAAGACAGTAACTTAGACTTACTATATTGGAAGATTTTCCCCAAATCTGGGAAAAATAAGTTTAGTAGCAGAGAACGCATGTTTGAACAGAAGTAATATTGCATTGGAATTAGATAGCAAACTTCTATTTTAACACGCTGCATATTGAACACTACTGATTTCCTTAGGCAAGTTTAGAAGTAAATTGCTCACAATTGTTTACGGTATGTGACTATTCATGCACTTAATAATACGATGGAAGGAGAAAGAATCTAAATTCTTCCCTTTGTTCACTATCTACTTATATTTAAATATTTTTTCTGTGATGAACTTTAAATTATTCCTACCATTAAAGTAAATATAATTCTAAATTTAAAAAAAGAATACTTGCTCATGAGCTGGCTGTAGATGAGGCCAATAAACATCAAAATTCTAATTATTGATCTCATGAAATATAGTCATTATTGAGCTAAAGTCTTATTTGAAAGCAGAACAACAGCTTATTCTAGATTATTGTTATTAATCTCCTTAATAAAGAAAGCAGTAGTCTATGTTGCAATCTTGAAATTGTTAGGTAATAATCTCCACTAAAGCTAATGCAGCTTCCAAATAAGATTGCAATATCCATTTGTATCATATCACCACTTTCTTCTCACATTTGTGCAACTTTTATTAACCAATTTTTTGTTACTAAATCCTTAAAATTCCTAGTTCTTCAACATTTAGGTTTTTTAAAATAAAAATGTGAATGTTCTTGCTCTGAATTAAAAAAAATCCGTTAAGAAATAGAACCTACTTATAATGGGGCATATTTATGAGAGGCAAAAAAATGCAGATTTTGTTTCATTACTTGTAAGACAAACATAAGGCCTGCTCTCTACTTTAGTAGAGAAAACATATACATGTAAAGTACCTGTTCAGAATTAGTAAAGAGGGTTGGCAAAGATAGTAATCATTCTCCTTATCAAAGAACTCATCAAGTACCTTAAAGAAACTAAGAAAAACATCCACATTTACAACATGGAAATAATAAAAACTTACCTATAATTTTGAATGATCGAAAGTGCTATTCTAACCCAAATTTGCAAATTCAGTAATTTCAACTCATGTGTGCATTGCAAAACATTTTTTCTCCTTGCATCACTCAGTGCAGTGTTTCCTAAAAGATAGTTCTAGAAGCCCTCCAAGAATCTCTCAGGAGACTGCAAAATGAAAACTATTTGCCAGCCTCAGCTGAAAAACAATACAATTGTGAGAAATGGTAGCAATAGCAAATACACTGGTGTTAATTTTTAATATGGTAAATAGTAATAAATATAACCCATAGAAACAAAACTTCTTTGTGGGTCTTCTGTAATTTTTAACAGCAGATTGTGAGAGGGAAAAAAGTTTAAAGAAATGTCTTAGAACATTTACTGGTACTGTGTCAGGAATGTGAGGCTGGTTCCCTTTTCATTTATCTTGCCATTCTGCTCCAGATATCTCCCTGAAAGTGAAATCATACAATTTTAAAGCACATTTCTCAGCTTCAGCAACTTTAAGATATGTGGTGGACATGATGGATAATTCTGAAAGTCAAAGTCCACACATCTTTGTTGATGAGATTGAGAAACACTGTGCTAACGTATGTATAGAATTGAAGTTTTATCTGTTATTTAATTTTTTGGGAGTAATAAAATACAAGCCTGCTCTGGCTTGTCTCTTTATTTTAGCTATTAATACCAAATTAATTAGAGATAAATAGGAAAAAATCATAAAAATAGCAAATATGCAAAAGTATACATTATTAATTGAGGAAAGCATAGCCTTATTTAATGTGCAATGAGAACATTTTCAGCAGCTTCCTAAAATGCTAACACTAAAGAAAAAATAATGGGCATCACAATTTCGCTGAGGCTTAGGTATTATTTTAATTTATTTTGTTTTTTAAAATCTAGACTTACCAGCTCGGTAATGAAATGACAGTGCAAAGGCTAAATTCTGATATTTTTTTTCTGATGAAAGAACCAGACAATTAAATATTTAAACAGCAATATTTCTCTTTGACCAAAAAGGTTAAACAATGTTTAACTGGAGCATTATATACAACCTCTTCAATATGTAAAGTGCTGAATATGAAGAGTTTTAAGTTTAAATGTCTGAGAATTTTAAACACTGAACTTGAAAAGAAATCAAAACATGACTTGATCTGCCATGAAAAATACTGATTAAATAATAGATATATACCAGTACACCTTTCATCATTAAAAAAAGTAAAATTCTCTCTCTCTCTCTCTCTCTCTCTCTCTCTCTCTCTCTCTCTCTCTCTCTCTCTCTCTCTCTCTCTCTCTCTCTCTCTCTCTCTCTCATCTATTTATCTATCTATGAATCTTTTTTTATATATATACATTATCCTGCATATAGTTCTATATATAGTACTATATATTTTCTCTCTCTCTCCCTAATGTATGCATATATGCAGAAGTGTACACAGGATGTAGTTTTATGTTATATACTATTGTATATACTATCGTATATTGTATATACTATTATAAACCTACATATTCTTTGCAGAATCTTTCAAGAGATCCTAATATTCAGCTTTGGATCTTTGCTAATTCACTGAATCCTGAAATATAAATTTGAATATACCTAACATTTTCAATTCTTTTCTAATGCTAATTGCCCTGAGCATGTAATGGAAGCAGTGAAATGCTACAAGAAATTGTGCTCCACATTTTCACCTATTAACTGCACTTTCCCCGTAGCTCTAATACATTACCTGTATAAATCTGTAATATGACTGTGTCAGTAAAACAGAGTAGTGGGTTAGCAAAAGCAAAGCATGAATGACAGACTGTTTTAGACCCTTCACAGCTTCTGCATTACTCAAGATTAGAGCTGGCACCTACCTTATGCTAATGATCACCTCATTACCGCTCCTTTCCTCGGCAGTAAACTGTTCTCATCAGTCGGATTACCTGACAAAGTCCCTTCCCTCCCATTTTGGCCCACCACAGATCTTCATCCATTTTTCCTCTCCTATCTTCTTTTCTCCAGAAAGGCCTGACTCTGGAATAATGTCATTTACCTCTTGGAAGAGACTTTGCCTCTCTCTCTCTCTCTCTCTCTCTCTCTCTCTCTCTCTCTCTCTCTCTCTCTCTCTCTCTCTCTCTCTCTCTCTCTCTCTCTCTCCCTCCCTCCCTCCCCCTCCCCCCTCTCTCTCTCCCTCCCTCCCCCCCCTCTCTCTCACACACACACACAAATCAACTTAATGGAAGCAGTAGAAATTCTATTGATCTATTCTCAATGTAGTTGCCTGAAGGATATGACAGATTTCTTTGCAACATCCAAGCTGCATGGCTTTGTATTTGGCTTTTAATTTTTAACTCTCCACCCCTTCCTTTCCTCCAAAATCCTCGTTCATCTGTAATGTGTAATAGCTCAGTTGATACCCTGCAGAGTAAAGGCTTATTTCTTTGCTGAACTAATCTAGACACTGTCTACTGTTGAGTACAGTTGTCTGATTCAAATCTTCTGTTACAAAGCAGATGACATCTCACTAGATGTCACAGAGAGACACTAACAATGACAATTCACTTATCCTTAAGAAAGAATCAATTCTCCCACAATGCATTTGTCAGAGGACTCTCACTCAGTAAAGCAATTTTTCTAGCTGTCTGACACTGTAATTGCTCTTAAATTTTCAGTGAACGTTTTACAAGAACTCCCCTGAACCATGATGAAAAACTTAACTTTTTCTCAAAAATGAGAATCTGACAGGATGAAAGAGGTCTTTCTCTTTTAAAGGCTTGCTTGCTCAAGTAGGAATTCTTTCATACTATCAACAAGCTGTTGAATAGAGTATAGATTACTTTCCATTTATTTCATCAATCAGATTAAAGGCTCTCCTTCACAATGCCCTTTAAACAAGAGCTGTTTATGATTTTGTCCCAGATTCTACTTTAATGTAGTATTAAATCACTGTGGGCCAAATGGCAGGGAAAACATATAAATATGATGAATATATGACAGCATTTATGTAGTATATACCTTAAGATTGATTTCCTATTTCTTGGCATGTTTCAAAGTTATATTAGGAATAAAATAGGAAATTCATTCTCTCCTGAACAACATCAAATAGTGCATAAACAAATGAGCAAAGATGACTGTGCCTGACCTACTCTATATATGTAAATTATGAACCACTAATTATAAAAAGGAAGAGGTAAAAACCTTCCCAAATGCATATGTGTTCATTCCTTGCTAAGATAAATGTCTGCTGTTACAGACAACTGTGGGAAGAATGAGTTTCCATGACCCCTTTCTCTTGATTAAGATCTAGAAGATTAATTTTCTTCAGGTATAGTTTTATTTTTATATCATCTCAATATACAAAAATTGTCTTTCTTCTTGATAACCAACTTTATTAGAATGAGAAATATTTGCAAGATACACTAGATTGCTCAGGAAAAATCAATATGACTTTTGGCTTTGTTATTGACTACTCCATTTACCAGCGCAATGCTTTCCTGGATAGGTAATAATGCCTCAGCTCAATAATATTAAACATGCTAAACATTGCAGTTTGCTAATGGTGGGATTAGACTATACAAAATGCATTCTAAAATTGTTTAAAATCACACTGAAGTTTAATAAAAATATAGACTTTCTAAATTCTAATTATGACCCAGAAGAGTTACAAAGACACATACAAGAGCTGAGAACCATTTGGCTTAAAATAAACCTGAAAAAGAGCCAGGTTATGTTTAATAAATTCACCAAAGAAAGAAAAAAATTATATATGGAGAAAAACTATATGTAATAGACCACTATATATACCTTGGCCAACAGATCTCAATGGAAGATAATACAATAAAGGAAATTGAACAGCATATTAAATGTGGTTGGCAGGCATTCTGCAAGCTGAGCATAATTTTCAAGACCTCACACTATATTCGAAGACAAAAGTTTTTGATTACTCTAACATGCCGGTGAAACATGGACACTCACCTCATAATCATTACAAAAGTTACAAGTGGCACAAAGAGCCATGGAAAGATACATGCTTGGCATTACAAGTCAAGATAGAAAGACCTGCACATGGATTAGAGACAAACAAAAGTATACAATATCATCAAGAGCAGACAAGTCAAACACAAGGCCTGGGGGCCGGATGCTGCCCACGATGTGGTTTCATGTGGCCTGCGAAGCCATCCTGGAAACAGTGAGGGAACGGCCCCCACTTCCTTGGCCCTGGCCCAGGCCAGCTGGGAGCCAATGTACAATTTTGTGGTGGCCATCTATGCTGAAACGCATTCAGTCTTAGCTCCACAAGGCCATCTGGAAACAGCAAGGGACTGGCTCCTGCCGCATCGGCCCTGCCCCCTGGGTGCAAGCTGGGCAGGTGTCACCCTTTGTGAGGAATGAAGAAATGCACCACCACCTGGAAGTGGCCAGCAAATGGCCCTCAATGAAATTGAGTTTGACACCCCTGATCAAGAGAGTAAAAGAATTGAAATGGAAATGGGCTGGTTTCATAGCAAGAAGAAAAACTGATGGCAGGTGGACCAAGGCAGTCATAGAATGGATCCCACTTGATACAAAGCATCCATGAAAGAGACCTAAAGCAAGATAGATCAACGATACCAGCTAATATTGCGGGCCCAATGGGCAAAGGAAAGCTCAAGACCATACTGGTTGGAAACATGCAGAAGAGGCCTTCACACTACAGTAGATAGACAATGGCTAAAATGATGATGATGAATTATGTCCAACAAAACAGGATTCTAAAGTAGTCATTGAATAAATAATTACTCATAACAGGCGCATTGAATGGAAGGAAAAGGTATTTTATATAAAAATGGGGATGAACATTATGACCTAAAAACACAATGCATTATGATAAATTAAAATTACTTTTACTTTAAAATGTGGCACTTCTAGAATTAATACCCAGACTTGATTTTTTTCAATTCAGAATAGTGTTTTATTTGTTCAAAGAACAGAGATCAAGGATCTCTGTTCTTTGGCCAACTGGATAATTCAATTCCATATTCATTAGGGCAGGGCTTTTCAACCTTTTCACCCATTGTACTACTTTTAGGATATGGCAATATCTAGGAACCACCAGTCACCTAGCAAGGTGTCAAAAACTTGATGACCAAAAAAAAGAGGAAAAAAGTGATAAAGTACAGGTAGTCCTCAACTTACAACAGTTCGCTTAGTAATGGCACTGAAAAAGTGCCCGCCAAGCCACAGCCAAGCAAGACACCTGCCTGCCCTCCCTGTGGCGCTCTTCCTCCTATCCGAGGTTTTCATTGTTGTGAGCATTTCTGTTGAGGATTGGCAATGGGGATGGGGTGGGGGTGTTTGGTTTTTATTCCATCTGCTGGGTGATTGCAGCAGGTTTTGGTCACTTCACATGATCCTGGGACACTGTAACCGTCATAAATATGAATTAGTTGTCACGCGTCTGAATGTAAATCACAAGACCTTGGAGATGCTGCAACATTCCAGCTGATTGTCACTTCTTCTGGGATCAGCAGAAGTGCCAGGATCAGTGCTGCTTTCCAGCTGATTGGTGCTTTTTCAGGGCTCAGTAGAAGCACCAGGATCAGCACCAAGCTCCAGCTGGAACCTGCCGTTAATCCTGGCACTTCCACTGACAGCCCGAAAAAGCGCCAATCAGCTGGAAAGCGGCACTGATCCTGGCGCTTCTGCTGAGCCCTGACAGCCCTGCAGCTCCAGCCATCTCTCGCTCAGGCTTGTGCGGTGCTGCAACCGATTCAGCTCATTCCTCTCCCCTGCTACCACTTTTCTAGGATGGCCGCGTACCACCTGCCAGGTGCCAATGTACCACAGGTGGTACCCATACCACTGGTTGAAAAGCCTTGCATTAGGGGATTCCCAATTATGGAAAATATATACTCAGAAATAGCAGTATTCTCATTCTTATTGTTATTGGTTGATTCTGCATTCTGCAGTTCTGCATGGTTTTTCAAGTATTTTGGGCTTCCTTTAGATAATGATTTTTTTATAGATCACTGAAGATAATTTTTTTTTTAGAATTTTCAACAAAGCAAGCCACAGAAATACCTATTTCTTATGCACACAAGAATTTATTTCTGGTGATCAGAAGCCTAAATGTGACAGGTAGGAGGGCAAAGTGGGCTCTGTTCTCAAAATACAGAGTACAATATACAAGATGGAAAATAATGTTCAAATCTAGAATATTTCTAAATCACATTTTTAAAACTATTATTTTATTAGCTAACAAACCTACCACAGCTTGATTAATACCTACCACAGCTTAATATTTTCAAAGATTGTCTGAACTACGCAAGGCTATTTCAGGAGTTATATATATGTTTTTAATTTAAATTGCTAACAAAGAATAAGGGAGAACTGGTATAGCTATTTCGAGTTTCTTAACTCTCTTCAGCCAGAACTTACCCTTCTGAGATTCAAACCTGGGCTGTCTGCATGTTAGGCAGTTGTATTAACCTCTAGGCCACAGGCTCCCTCTCACTTTGCCAGCAGTATCAGGGAGGGAATATATATATCATATATCTGTTATTACATTTATACAGCTAACCATTTATTGAAAATTAACTCTAGGTAGTGTACAACAAAACTATAAAATAGTAAACATATAAAAATAATTACTGTAAAAAAGTTAAAAACACAAGACTAAAAGAAACAGTACATGTTAACAATAATAATGGAGCCACCTTAAATTTTCATGAGTTCCCTGATGACATAACCAGATTTTGAGAGACTTCCAGAAAATCAACAGGGAAAGCCAACCTCATTTTGGGAGAAAAACTATTCCATAAAGTGGGTGCCATGACATTGAATAATAGCTAGGCTCCTGCTTTTTTTGGCTGATCAATGGGCCAGGAAGATGTAAGTCCCTCAGATAACCTAGCCCCGTAGTATGAACGGTTTTAAGGATCAAAACCAGCATCTTGAATTGCACCTGGTAGCATATTGGCAACCAATGCAGTTTGTGGAACATAGTAGGTATGATATGTGTTGTTCTAGAGGCCACCCAACTGCCTGGCCAAAGCATTTTGCATCAGCTCAAAGTTATGAATACTGTTCAAGGGCAATCCCAGGTAGAGCCCATTACAGTAATCCAATCAAGAGGAGATTAATTTTATTTATTTATTAATCAAATTTCTATACCGCCCCTCTCCCAAAGGACTCGGGGCGGTGTACAGCCTAAAATTTAAAAAAACATATAAATATACAAAATTTAAAATAATTAAAAATAAATCAAATAATTTGGCCGAAATCCCCATTTAAAACCCAAAACATACAAAGCTAAAATCTTAAAAAATACTCAGTCCCCCTAAAACATTTTGACCCTATTGGAACCGAAGCTTCTATGCCAGGCCGGCCTGTCGAAAAAGGAATGTTTTTAGTTCCCGACGGAAGGTGCGTAAATCTGTTATTATACGGAGTTCGGGGGGGAGCTCGTTCCATAACGTGGGAGCTCCCACAGAGAAGGCTCTCCCCCTGGGGGTCGCCAGCCGGCACTCTCTGGCCGACGGCTCCCTGAGGAGGCCCTCTCTGTGGGAGCGTACTGGACGGCGGGAGGTATTTGCTGGCAGTAGACGGTCCTGTAAGTATCCGGGTCCGATGCCATGGAGACTGTGAGCAGACTTCCCTGAACTAGGAATGGGTGCAAAGGCCTCCTAGACATAAAGGCCATCTGCTCTTTAAACAGGAGTCCAGAAAGATCCCCAATTATGCACTAGGTCTGTCTTGGCTATTGCAACCCCATCCAGTACCAAAGATGGCATAATTCTATAATCAGTGCCCCCCAAAATGTAGAGCCACCCTGTCTTGCCAGAGTTCAGCTGAAGCCTATTGTTCCCCATCCAGATCCCACACAGCCTCCAAACACTAGAATTTAGGCATTCACAGATCATTTCATTTGCCAAAGGCAGAGGTATACAGTATAATTGGATTAGTAAAGGAGAATATTTGAAGCTCAGGATTGAAATGTGGGGGTACTCAGAAGTGGTCTCTGATTTTGGTTGTTTTCTTGCAGACATTTCATTACCCAAACTTCTCAAACTCAATCCCAGAAACAAAAAGACACCAGAGCATGTCCAGCTCTCCACTATCTGCTGCAGACCATAGGATTCTACAGACAGGTCTCAACTATAACACAGATGATGCCAATCACCTGGACTTCTTTGCAACCTTAGAAGGAGCATTTAAAACTACTGGACTTCCTTCAGAGGTCAAAGAAAACATCAGACAAAACATCATTCCACAGACCAGAAAAAGACAAGAATAAAATCAACTCACAGCAGATGACAGAGCAGCCCTCATAAACCTAAAAAAGAACCAGACCACCATCATCATTCCAGCAGACAAAACCATGGTTATGGACAGATCACAATATTTACAAAAAGTGAAAGAATTACTAGAAGACAAATTTACATCTCAGTGAATATCAACAAAATATAGAAATTAGACAACCAGATTAAGGTCAAATTACCAAACAGGAATAGCAGCAATGAGAAGCAGTGAACCCATCCTCCCATTCTTCTATGGACACCCCACAATACAGAAGCCTGACATACTTCTCTATCTAATTGTATCATTACCAGGGACCCCTACCTACAACATTACAAAAAAAAATTAACAAAAAGCTTTGGCTCCTCACAAAGGGAAGCAAACACTCCATCAACTCCCCATACAGGGCCTTCAAACAATCAGAGATATGACTATAGATGAGGACAAAATCGTCGTCTCATTTGATGTCCATAGATCCAGAATTAATCTGAGAATCTATGAAGAACCCTGTCTTGCAACATAGTCAGGTACAATGTTCAATGTTATCTCTTAATTCACACACACACATTCCCCCCCCCCACAGACACAATCCCAGAGAAAAACCCAGTGGTTGGCTTAATTTATCGAATAGCCATGACTGCTAGAAACAATGAAAAAGGTTCTTCATGTACATTAAAAAAAGAGAAAAAACAGGTGTTCAGTAAAAATGGCAAAAGAGGTAAGAGAGATATCTTTTGTTGTGCTTCTGAATTGTTGGTGTGAAACTGCAAAAGACAATGGCAGTAATAATTATGAAACAAATAAACTAGATGCAGATAATTTGCCAAAAAGTCACTCCATAAAATCATGGTATCTATCTAATAGCTATTTTAGGGACATTTGGATATTCATTCACTTTTGATTACAATACTCAATACAGAATGTCATTTGAACTAAATATAGGGTATAATGTTTCCAAGTGGAATGTGGAATAAATTAAAATAGATACAAAAACCAAATCCTGTGCAGGACAGAGAGCACTGAATCATACAAAACATAATCCAAAAGATAGAGCTTTGTACACATTTTTTTTATCGCCACATTAAATCTGTTTTTTCTAAATCATACTCTCTTATTTAAAGATCATCAGACCAACCATTCAGCTATTTCATTATTATCAATCACTATGTGAAATAGAAAAGAAACCCATCCTTTCTTCTTATGCAGAATTTGTTAGTCCACAAAAGTGGTAATAGAGAGAAAATAAGCAAATTTAAAGGTAAAAGAAAATGGTCTGTACCAAAAGATTGAACAAAGAAGACTGGAACTAATATTCTGCTAAAATTTCCAAATTCTGCGTTTATATATTATATTATATTTATTCAATTTCTATACCGCCCCTCTCCCGTAGGACTCGGGGCGGTTTACAACCCAATAAAAACATATAAAACAATAAATATTTAAAATTAAATTAAATTAAATAAATACAAGGCTGTTACTAAAAACCTGTTAAAAAACCCAATTCTAAAACCCGAACAGCCTTGTTTAAAAATTTAAAACCCGAGGAGATCTAGGCCAGGCCGGCTTGATTGAAGAGATGAGTCTTCAACTCTCTTCTGAAGGTGCGGAGATCATGACACGTCCGGAGTTCAGGGGGGAGCTCGTTCCACATCGTCGGTGCCCCCACAGAAAAGGCTCTCCCCCTGGGCGCCACCAGCCGACACTGCTTAGCCGATGGCACCTTGAGGAGGCCCTCTCTGTGGGAGCGAACTGGTCGATGGGAGGTATTTAGGTTTGATGCTGTATGTTATATTGCAAATAATATTCTGTGTTAAACAATAAGTACATTTTTTTCTTTCTTGATAAATTAAACATACTTTTGCTATAGTAATTACCATTGGAAAATTATTTTAAAGTTAACTTAATTTGTGCAGATTGTAGATACTGTGATGATTATGAACGGCTATAGCCTACAGTCAATAAGGCTGTAATGAAATGTTTTATCACAAAAACATGCTACACTTCAACCAGAATTAAGAATTTTTAAGTTTTATGAATTACCATATGTGAAATATATTTATCTGTAAAGTTTATATATGTATGTATGTATGTATGTATGTATGTATGTATGTATGTATGTATGTATGCGTGCATGTATCTAGTCTAGTCTAGTCTCCTTTTTTGCCCCTCTCGAGTTTCCTAAATAATCTAGACAATTCAATAGGTCAAAAATCTACATAGGTAAGTTGGCCTGAAGTTCAACCTAGAAAGTAATCTTGCAATTTCATTTAACAATGTGCTTTGAGGATATCTCCACTCAACTACTGAGACTGAATGGATTTAGCCAGATCAGTAATTCCACTGCCTGCTTTCAGATAGATGCAGAGATTTTACTTTGATGTAGTTGAATTAGCAGACTAATTTACTGCGAACCAAGATACAAAATTGCAGAGTAAGGTCAAAGTAGAATCCAGAGTATCTTTGTCACTTCAATATCATTGCCTTGAAAAACACTGACTAGAAAAAGTAGATGACCTCATTTCAAAATTATTATAGTACAGAGAACTCAATTTGAACATTATAATTCATTTTCTTCCAGAATATTTCAAATTTATTATTACCTTCCTGACAAATAATGGTAAATCATTAAGGATAACCACTTTAACATAATATGAATACGTATTTCTCTTTAGGTGGTGCAGTGGCACCTACATTAGCATTATTGACTAAGGTGCATTTAACTTCTTCCCTAATACTTAATGGAAGGTTAATATATAAGTCAGAGATTAAATGGGCTTTTACTTAAAACAAGTATATTGATTAAAATAATTTAGGGTGGGTTTTAAAGGCTGGCACTAAAAATGTTCACATTTTTAAAATATTTTATTTCATATTATGTGCAAAATTGTGGGGGATGGCTTCCAAAAAATTAAGGGGAATTCTCACAGTAATTGCATCTCAAACTAATTATTGATGTGATTACCAAATGGATACTTTAGAAATAGCCGTTCACCTAAAGAAAATTTAAAGCTTCCAACTATAAATTCTGTTCCACTAATGTGCAAATTATCTTTATTTTAGTGGCAATATCAAATAATGTCCTTCATATACCACCTTTTAAGAACTTAAGGACTGCCATGCTGGCTCAGTCAAAACAAACATTTCTCTTTGTCTTCAATATTAGCCAGCAAAATGTTCTTGGGACATAGTTATTTTTATGGTTTTTCTGAGCAGTAAAAGCCATCATAATAAATCATGAACTTATAGAAGGGTTTTTAAGAAATATGAACATACACATTTCTATTTAGTACAATCAGTAGGGAATATCCTTGTACAGACTCCAAATTTTAAAGTGACGAGAAATCTTCATAGACTCTCTATCCTTGGTGGAACAATATTCTTGACAATACTATATATACCTATTTATTTACCAATTCCTTAAGGACCATCACTATTCAATATGAAAGCATAAGGCAAGTGAAAATTGGGAAAATATGCCTTTAATCCTAGGCTTCCCTTCCTATCCATCTACATCTGAGGTTTCCTCAAATGTGTGGATCAATCTACACAAAATTCCCAGCCAGCCCAGTCAAAGGGCAAACACCATCAAAAATGGATTCTTATTCCAAGTATCATGTAGCAGAAGAGAGCTTCGAAGACTGACTCACACAAGTATAGTATGTGAACTAGCCTTCAAAATAAAAGGATTGCGTGAACTTGAATTCTAATTTGAACTTGAATTCTAATCTATAAGTGAATAATTTTCCTTCTGCTCCTTATTTCTTCATACCTTTTGTTATGTGTGCCCCCCTTTTTGTTTTCATATACGAGTCACAATTAAAGGATAGAGTAACTCTCCAGTACAGAGCAACTATTCAGTGCTTTTGAAATGAGGTTCTATGTTCTTTTCATGTTTTCCCCTCCTTTATTATTATTGAAATGTGTGTGTTAAACCTAATACACTCCTTGCATCCAATGGCTTAACTTACAAAGCTACAGTGCTATTGGTAGGCTAATTTCAATGTTGCTATTTTTTTCTTTCTTTCTTTATTTCAAGTCAGTCTTTTCCCCAGCATACAGTGCTTTAGAATTGACCTTGTATTCATGTGAAATAAGACACCTGCGGGTCATTCACCTTCTCTGCATCAGTTTCAGAGCTGTAAAAGGCTCATCCTGAGAAATTCTGCTTTAAGGTAACCTAAGGTTGCAAGGAGAGCTTTTGCACTATTCTCTTCAGAACATTTCCACTGGCACAGAATTGTTCTTTTGCAGGAATATATGTATAGAAAAAATGGTGTGTGGGCTGGGGAAATAATGCAAAAATTATGCGAACACATTGGCAGCATCCTTGGGTATTAATGGTGGAAGATTAAATTTATTAGCATCGTTAGTAAATACTGAGCATTGGAAATGTGTTTGCCCCAGCCACAGAATTAGTCAAGAAAAGAAGCATTTATTGTGGTTAAGAAATAAAAAAAGTGGCCTTTAAAAAAAAATCATGTTGCAGGACTTCCAAAAGTTGCCAATGAATTGCAGTTTTTTAATAGGAGAGAAAGACAAAAGTAGTAAATATCTAAAAAGAAGGTTAACTACATAATTAACTGCATGGTGAGAGTCTCAGCAGCGCCTGCCTGACCCATGTCAGCTTGGAAACTAAGCAGGGTTGAGTTTAATAGATGTATGGGTAATCATAAGAAAAAAGTAGGACTGGAAAAGCAAAAGACACCTCAGAAGAAGACAGTGGGAAAAACTCCTACAGCACAGCCAAAAAAATTTCTCAAGTGTGTCCTTTTAGTTACCGGAAATCAAGGTCAATTCAGAAGAAATATTATGTTGACTTGCCTGGCAAGCAGTTATATGAACAATTTTTAATTTCCAGTTTTGTCCTCATGCCTACATTTTTTGAGTGTGACTCAGGGCCTATCATTCAGGAGCCAGGCATGTATGTTGGCCTGAAAAAAGATCTCTACTATGGTTTAAAAGGGGCTCGATGGCTTAGCAGGTAAAGATGCTGAATTTGTCAGCTGGAAAGTGTTCTGTGCACTTTGGTGTATAATCATGCTGGCTAGTTGCCATGGAAATGTCTTTGGACAATGTTGTCTTTCTCAGTTAATAAACAGAGATGAGCACTCTAGAAAGAGAATAGAGAAGAGCAACAAAGATGATTAGGGGACTGGATGCTAAAACATATAAGGAATGGTTGCTGGAATTGGGTATATCTAGTTTAATGAAGAGAAGGACGAGGGAGAACATGATAGCAGTGTTTCAATATCTCAGGGAGATATTGAAGTCAAGCTATTCTCCAAAGCACCTGAAGGCAGGACAAGAAGCAATGGATGGAAACTAATCAAGGAGAGAAACAACCTAGAACTAAGGAGAAACTTCCTGACAATTGGAACAATTAATCTGTGGAACAACCTGCCTCCAGAAGTTGTAAATGCTACAACACTGGATTTTTTTAAAGAAGAGACTGGACAACCATTTTTCTGAATTGGTATAGGGTTTCATGCCTGAGCAGGGGGTTGGACTAGAAGACCTCCAAGGTCCTTTCCAACTATTATTATTATTATTATTATTATTATTATTATTATTATTATTATTATTATTATTATTATTATTATTATTATTATTATTATTATTATTATTACCTAGAGGTGGACACAATGGGACATGGAAAAACTTTACCTTTACCTTACCACTGACTTAGCTGAAAGCAGTTTAAAGAGAGACTGCCACATTCCCAAGTTAACAGAATAACAGAGGAAATAGCATTTGAGACAAATGGATGTCCAGTCTCTTAAAAATCTCTAGTGTTGGAGCACCCACAACTTCTGGAGGCAAGTCCTATTCCACTGATTAATTGTTCATAACTGTCAGGAAATTTCTCCTTAGTTGTTAATCTCCCCACCCTCTGAGCCCCACTCTGAGGACGCTGGTAGGGGACCAGCGAAAGCTAAGTTATTTCTTTTAACATTGTAAATAGTTGTTTTTATTGTTTTTAAATATCTTTTTAGCAATAAACAACTGGTTTATACCTCTCCCGGAGATCGAAGATTGTGTTATTGAACGTCTTTGGTTATTCGGGTTTTCTCCCACGTAGAATTTGAAGTGTCTTGGCGATGTTTTGACGAAGTCCCATTCGTCATCATCAGGCTGGTGCTTTCGGCTTCGTGCTTCTAGGAGCAATGTGTGATTATAGCTGTTTCTTCCTTTTAACTGCCAATGGGGGTTTGAACTGATTGGCTGGGAGCTTGGCTGTGTTCCGATTGGGTGGAGGTGTGTTCTGATTGGTATGGGGCTTGGCTGTGCTCTGATTGGATGGGGGGTTGGCTGTGCTCTGATTGGATGGGGGAGTGTTCTGTTTGGGTGGGGGCTTTGTTGTGCTCAGGTTAGTCTGAGTTGCAGGAGGATTAGAGATGGTGAGCTGCATAGCGTTCGTGGTCATGCCTCATCTTCATGGTGGGTGTCAGTTTGCTTCATGTATGGATTGGAGGGGTTTAAAGTGGCTAATGATGCAGCTGTGATCTGGCTTCTGGTTTGTGGTCATGCTTCATCATCAGTGTGGGTTTGGGTTTGCTTTTTGCGTGGATGTATGGTAGTGACATCCTGTGTGGTTTTTGTGAGTGTGGGTCAGGTGTCATTCTTTGTGTCATGGACTCGTTTGTCAATAAGGGCGGGTTTCCAAATGGCTGGTAGGCAGGAGATATCATCTCATTTGTTCATGCTGTGTGGACGTTTTTCTGTCTCGATGGCTTCTCTGATTATTCTGTTATTAAAGTGTTCAGTTTTGGCGATACTTCTGGTCTTTTTGAAGTCAATTTCACGTCCTGTGGCTTTAAGGTGTTGGACCAGGGAAGAAGTTGGTTCCTCTTTTTTGACTGAGTTTTTGTGTTCTTCAATGCGTGCACTTATTCTTCTGTTGGTTTGTCCAATGTATGTGGTGGGGCAAGCAGTACATGGGATTTCATATACTCCTTGATTTTCTAATTCAATTTTGTCTTCAGGGTTTCTTAGGATGGTAGATATTTTTCTGTTTGTGCAGAATGCTGTCTTGATGTTATGTTTGTGGAGGATCTTGCTTATCCTGTCTGTGGTGCCTTTTATGTATGGGAGGAGGACTTTGCCATTTTCTTGTTCTCTGTCTTGGATTTTAGTGGGGGTTTCTTTTTGGATTAAGTTGGAAATCTTATTTCTTTGGAATCCGTTGGATGTTAGTACATTAGTGAGAGTGTGTAGTTCAGTTTTTAGGTGTTGTTCGTGAGCTAGGCATTTGGTTCTGGAGATGAGTGTCTTGGCTACGGAGTTGATCTATGCTGGGTGGTGGTGTAAGAGTGCGTGCAGATAGCGGTTTGTGTGTGTTTTCTTCTGGTAGATGGTGTGTCCTAGGGAGCCATTGGATTTCTTGTAGACTAAGACATCCAGGAAGGGAAGTTGGTTATTAGCTTCTTTTTCCATGGTGAACTGTATTTTGGGGTGTAGGTTGTTGAGGTGTGTGAGGAAGTTGTCCAGTTTTTCTTTCCCATGTGGCCAGATTACGAAGGTGTCGTCTACGTATCTGATCCAGAGTTTGGGTTTGTGATCAGATTTTTCTAGAGCTTGGGTTTCAAAGTGTTCCATGTAGAGGTTTGCAATGACAGGTGAGAGGGGTGATCCCATGGGTGCTCCTTCTATTTGTTTGTATTTTTGTCCATTATAGATGAAGTATGTGTTGCATAGGCAGTGGTTGGTCAGATCTAGGATGTGTTTGAGGAGTTATATTTGTTTTGGATAGCTGTTAAGGCTTTTTGATTGGCACTTGGGTGAAGAGGGATATGACATCGAAGCTAACGAGTAGGTCGCTGGGCTGTAAGTTTTGTTTCTTTATGATCGCTATGAACTGGAATAAGTTTTTTACATGTGAGGTGATGGATTCTGCATAGGGCTGTAGTTGTTTGGCCAGAAATTTGGCTAGGTTTTGTAGAGGTGAGCCTATGGAGTTGACTATGGGTCTAAGTGAGGTTCCTTCTTTGTGTATCTTGGGGAGACCATAGAGCTTAGGGCATCTGGATGATTTCTTTCTGGGAATGATTCTTTGCTGGATCTCTTTGCTAATGGGGGAGGCTTTTATTTTGGATCTAGTGGTTTTTTCCAGGTAGGTGGTGGGATCTGTGTTTAGGGGTATGTATGTGGAGTCTTGGAGTAGGTTGGTTCATTTGGTTTGGTAGTCAGATGTATTCATGACCACCATGGTGTTGCCCTTGTCTGCTGGTAGGATTATTATGCTGGTGTCTTCTTTCAGGTTAAGTAGTGCTGTCTGCTCCTCTTTGGGTAAATTGCTTTTGGGTGGCTTGCTGGTGCAGAGTATGTTGGTGATTTCGAGTCTGATTCTGTTAGCGTCGTCGGGGTTGATTTTGGTCAGGCTGGTTTCAACTCTGCATATAATGGTTTCAGTGGGGATGTGTTTGGGAGCGACTGCAAAGTTGAATACTTTGCAAAGAACATTGGTTTCGGCTTTAGTGAGGATCCTATCTGAGATGTTATGCACTGTTTCTTTCATGTGTGGCTGTGAGGGAGGAGAGGTTTGTTTCTGGTGTTCTTGTAGTCTTCGGAGTTTGTTGGTGTGTGTGTCTGTCTTGAGGGTGGTCTGTGTTTCGGTTCTCCAGACGGCGAGTTTTTTGGATTTGTCCCAAAGTGTGGGGTGGATCTTGTTGCTGAGTTTGAGGTGAAGTGTGAGGAGATCTTTGTTGATTCAGTTTAGGAGGAATCTTTTTGTGTGAAGTTCATTTCTGATTAGGGCCAATTCTGTTCTTTTCAGGATGCGTTTGGTGGCTGCAGAGTTGGAGTGGAATTTCAATTGGAAGCATGTGGGGATTAAATTTTGATCTCGGCAGTTGCGTAGGAATGCGAGGTCACATAAAATGGAAGCTCTTTGGACTTCGAGTTTTTCATAGGTCCTGGTCAGATGGTGGATTTCCTCCCCGTAGAGGTATGATATTTGTTTTCTGAGGTTTTTGCGGGTGTTTGTATGTAGGTCTTTGGTTATTCAGGTTTTCTCCCGCATAGATTTTGAAGTGTCTTGGTGACGTTTTGACGAAACCAGGACCTATGAAAAACTTGAATATAACCCCCCCAAACACATCCTAGATCTGACCAATCACTGCCTATCCAACACATACTTCATCTATAACGGACAAAAATACAAACAAATAGAAGGAGCACCCATGGGATCACCCCTCTCACCTGTCATTCCATCTACATGGAACACTTTGAAAACCAAGCTCTTTCCATGGCTCTTTGCGCCACTCGTAGTTTTCGTATTGATTGTGAGATGAGTGTCCATGTTTCACTGGCATCTGTTAGAAAACTTTTCTCTTCAGGCATAGTGACAGGTTGTTCTTGAAAATTATGCTTAGCTTGCTGAATGCCTGCCAACCACATTTAACAAGCCATTCAATTTCCATTGAGATCCATTGGCCAAGGTATATGTAGTGGTCTACTACGTCTAGTTTTTCTCCAGATATACAAATTTTCTTTCTTTAGTGAATTTATTAAATATAACCTGGCTCTTTTTCAGGTTTATTTTTAAGCCAAATGGTTCTCCTGCTTTGGGTACCTTTTGTATGTATCTTGTAGCTCTTCTGGGTCTTGTGAGAAGAGAAGAACATCATCTGCAAATTTTAAGTGATTTAAATAGACACCATTGATTTTTAATCCCAGTCTAGTTTATGAATACTTCTTCAAGACAAGCTGAGAAAAGGATAGGTGATATTGTATCCCCTTGTTGTGCATCTCGTTTTGTGTTGATTTCCATTTAAGATCATTAAGGCAAATTGTCACCATTGTTTTTTCATATATTGATTGTAGTAAATTTATATAAGCAGTCTTGGTTGAGCAATGCATTAATTATTGCATGCTGGAATACTGAGTCAAATGCCTTCTCATAGTCAATGAAAGCCATGCACAGAGGCATGGTGTACTCATGCCTTTGAATGACTTGCTGAACAACATGGATGTGATCCACTGTGCTGTAACCACTTCTGAACCCTGCTTGCTCCTTTGGGTGTGCATTTAATGTTCTCAATATTCTTTTTGCTATTTTCTTGGTGAAAACCTTGTAGATGACTAAAAGGCTTATTGGATTATAGTTCTTTAAATATGTATCTATCTATATATATGAGAGCAAGTTTGATATAGTGGTTAAGGCAGATTAGAATGATGTCTGCATATTAAAATGGAATGCTGAACAGAAAAGGAGAGGCAGTGCTTGGGAGATAAAGTTTTCTTACCCATTTTTTTGAATCTATACCAAAATTATTTAGATCCTAATAAATTTGTAAAAAAATCCACCTGATGTAAAGCAAAAAATAAGAGATTATTAGGACTGGTTTAATGATTTTGGTTTATTCCCATTTAGGTTTTATGAAAGCACTCAGGAAGTACAGTTATCTCCTTTTGAAGTCAACATAAAGAGTTTAATCCAGTGGTGGGATTCAGCCAGTTCGCACCACTTCGGCAGAACCGGTAGCTAATTTTTTGTTACCCAGGACCAGAGAACCGGTTGTTCACATATTTGAATCCCATGACTGGTTAAATCTTTGCACAAATAATTTAAAATGTATCTTTTAATATTCAAGACAATAATAATGCAGCTTTTAAATGTTCTTGAAACCCTTACTACGCATGAATAATTGCTATTTAACAAAATTATAGGTGCTAAGATAAATGAAAGCCAATACTCGTGTGCTATAAAGCTGAAGAGACCTAAGTGATAGTAAAAAAGGATACTATATCCTTAACTTGCAAAAGTTCAAAAGACATTCAATCCAAACAGAATGACACAAAAATATAGTAAAAATATATTTTCAAGTAGTATTGTTGCACTGTCTAGCTTTTTAATCATACTGCTAACATAATTGCTATTAGAATTTCTGTGAAGACACCCAGAGGTCAAGGAAACAAGCGGAAAAATATAAAGGAGGAATTTTAAAATTATCAGTGCTAATTGTCTCCTCTGGAGCTTATCACAACAATGAAATTAATAACTTATCATTGCAGGGTGTGGCCAGGTAATATCTCATTTTAAAACAATGATAATGCTTCATGTTAGATAACATAGAATAATAAAACTGTAGAGCTAAAAAAGGCCATTTAGACCATCAGTAAGAACAAGATACCTGTTGAGTGCAAGAATTTAAATTAAAACATCCACAATAAATGTTTATTAATCTTTGTGAATATATCCAATAAAAAGGAGAGCTATCCCTAGTTGTACATTCCATTGTTAAAACTACTTGTTCTATTAAGAAATGTTTCCTACCGTTCAACTAGAATTTGCATTTCTGCATTCAGAACACGATTCTGAAGGCTGCGTAGGAAAAAACAATCTTAGCCTTTTCTGTGAAATAAAACCTTAATATTTCAAGAGTGCTATTATTTTTCAGAATATATATTGTACTAGTGATTATTATTCAGCAAGTGATTCCATGTTTTTTTACATAGAGTATAACCAGTTAGATATCTCTGATCCTATTCTTAAACAATAGATTTCTTTTTCTAAAGCGAACAATTCTGTGTTCACTTCCATCAAATTTAATATGGTTATTTTTAGACTACTTGTCTTTATAACTTCTAGATACCTGTCTTACACAGTTTTGTATTAACATCTGCTAATTGAGCAAATGAGAACCAGTTTGGTTTAATATTAAAGAATCAGGCTAGAAATTGGAAAAACCTGAGTTCTAGTCCCACCTTAGCGATAAAGCTAACTGGGTGACTTTGGGCCAGTTACTCTTTCTCAGCCCAAGGAAGGAGGCAATGGCAAAGCACTTCTGAAAACCCTTTCTAAGAAAACCCTAACTCTACCCCCCCATTAGCAATCACTCCTTTAATCTCTCTGCCTTGTACCTTGTCTTTGCCCTGGGGACTGCCTTTTGTCTTGTGCCTTGACTTTGCCTTGTGGACTACAGTTTGCTCTCTGGACTCACTTAACTGGGTGGACTTGACTTGGGACCCTGGACATTGCCCTGTGAGCATGCTCCTACTCTGTGGACTTTCTTTGTTATATACAGGCTGTTGTTTGGGAGACTGAGGGTGGCTGCCTTCAGGGTAGCATGGGATGAAGCCTTACCAGTTTTTGGAGGGCTGTTTGTTGGAACATATACTTAGAGCAATAAAGGACTCTCTAGAGGCCTGATTTTCCTTGACCACCTAGGACATAACATGATGGCTGATTTGTGTGAATTCTGTTTGGTTTTCATAAATTCTCTAGCATTTTTAGATTTGGCTTGGTCTAGGACAGCGGTTCTCAACCTTTTTCAGGCTGCGACTCCGACCTGCGCCGCGCATGCGTGGCGCGCCTGCCCGCATCGCGCATGCACGGTGCGTGCGCCTGCCCGCATCGCGCATGCGTGGTGCGATGGCCCGTATCGCGCATGCACGTCACGCGTACGACGGCCCGCATCGCGCATGCGCAGTGCTACCCTGCGCATGCGCAGTGCTGCCCCCTGCACCGGTCGAGGGGAAAAGGGGAAAAAAATGGCGGACTGCGGTGTTTGGCGACCCCCGTGAAATGGTCGTTCGACCCCAAATGGGGTCGCAACCCACAGGTTGAGAACCGCTGGTCTAGGACAAGGGTATAAAACTGGCAGCCTGATGACTGGATACATCAAAACACAGGCCATACTCACCTCAGCTCCACAAAGGCAAAAAAAACAACACATCACTATACATCATGATACATCACGTGACATGACTGAGTTTGAGACCCATGGTCTAGGATGTCCAATTTCCCAGTCGAAGTTGAATCCATCAATGTGTTGTGAAATTAAGGAATTTTCATTGGGTCCTGGCTACTGAATCTTTTGGTTTGTTTGAGATGTTTCAGAGGGCTTTAGTTGGCTTGCATGCTACAGTGATGCCATGTGGTTGTAATAGTCTGTTGGTTATTTCTGAGATGTTTTCGATGTATGGTAGTATTATCCTTTTCATAGTTCATGGTGGTTGTTATATGTATGGCTTTATGCATTTATGTATGTATGCAGGTAGTGGGTTGCATGCAGTGGTGGGATTCAAATATGTGAACAATCAGTTCTCTGTGTGGATGCTGCTTCTGGAGGTCCATTCTGGGCCTGGGCAACAAAAAATTAGCTACTGGTTCTGCCGAAGTGATGCGAACCGGCTGAATCCCACCACTGGTTGCTTGTATGTATACATTTATTTACTGTAATTATACACTGCTTTCTCCACAAGGACCCCCATAGAGTTTACAAGTGTGAATACATAATCCATAAAAAATAACTTCACAACATCCATATTACATATTGTAAATAACAATAATTCATTAATATTCACTAAAAGTTCTGGACAAAGCTTAGTCTTGACTGCCTTTCTAAATGTCATCCAAAAAGACCCTAGATTTCAAGTGGTAAAATATTGTAGAAGATGAAGATGGCATCTGGCTTGTTCAGTCAGCTCTTCACAACTTGTTCTATTTTAACCAAAGAGAAGGAGTTAAATATTTATGTTTTTTATTTATTACTTCTTACCCTTTTGTTTTATGCACTGAAGAATTCCAGTACAACCATTTGGCTATTCATGACCATTTTTCACTAGCCTAATATCATTCTGTTTTAGTTGTACCAAGTCATCTCTACAAATCTAGGCTATATGAATGCCCTCTTCTTCTATTCCACGTATTATTTCCTACATTTGTTCCTTTTGAAATTTGTATTTTCGCTAAGATTTTTGTGCAGCTGCTTTTGCCCTCTTACATTTTTTCTTCATTGACATTGTTTATAACTGCATTTTTAATATCTCTCTTAACAACACTCACCCATATTGAATCAATATGAATTTCTTCTGCCCCATACCAATCAATTTATGTTAAATATGCACATATATTCTGGACAGAGATGGCACTATATCCTGGGCATTTGTCCAACATAACCAGATAATTTATTATTAGTCTCTGCAACCTGGTATTATTCTATGATAATATGCTCAGTGGATCAATTTCATTAAAACCATGCAAAGCTAAACCATCAGATGCTCTAGCATCTGGTATGTTGATCAAGGAAATCCCTTAATAGCTACTTCATGAATATATATATAATACTATATTTTACAGCGCATGAAAGTTTGTTCATCTGACAAAATAACATGGAAGTATACATATTCTTGAATATATTTGAAAAATATGAAGAATCACAGTAAGCATTCAGATACCTCTCTGATATATTTTCTACAACTCTAATTAGCAACTAGTTGAAATATTTGCAAGTTTTTTAAAAAAAATTCCCAAACCTGATATCTTCAATGTTTTAATTAAATAATTAAAATTACAGAATCTCTTTACTATGTTTTTTTATTTGAAGAACATATCACCAGATTAGATCAACTAGTTATAACTCTTGACTGAAGAAGCTGTTGGAAATATTGGGAAACTGATATTAAAGTCATGTCAGTTATCCAATTTAGCAGTTAGGCAGATGTGTTCCTAATCCTACACTCACAGACATGTGACAAAGTTAAAAAATAAGACAAAATAAAATAAAATCCCCTTCTCCAGCATGCCAACCTCAGTTTGCATCTTCCTTACATTTCATTTTCATTAAAAAAATAAAATAAAGAGGAAACTTTATTCAATTTGTTGCTTACAAAGTTCTGTTTGCAGTAATGTTTCTGCCTTATCTTATCTTATCTACAGCAACCATTAGATATTAGTTGCTGAATGAGAAGCTAATTTTAAAATTGCAATTCTAATCAAATGCTTCATTGATAAAAAGTAGCCGAATGAATGTAGGTTGAAAAAATAGTACTTGCTATTTTTTCTCTCTTCATAACCCTTCTTCCGAAATAATTCTTGTGTCCTTCAGAAAAGGATTCTGAAAGGCAACTTAAACTGTAGAACAGAAATCAATAACGTGATGTCTCCCAGAGAACTGCGATCCTTTATGGATGGTGTTCCAGAGAGCAGCAGAAATAAGAATTGGGAAATTAGTATGTTGAATCTTTTTTGGTTGACCGATTTGTTCATTTTTTAGCTCTCATGCTTTCATGTGGGAATCTGTGTTGCTTTCCCCATCTATAGAGGGGAATCTAATCTTTGTAGCAATACATTTAATTTTATTCATACAATCCAATCACAGAAGGCTTCACTAAGGATGTTCAGAGTGCTATGCAAGAAATATATATTGTGAGTATTTTCACACTGGTCCCATATCTTTGAACAAGTTTAATCAGATTGAAATAGAATGATGGGAAATATTTTTCAGCACAGTAGCTGCTTTGAAAAAAATAATTCAATATTGTAGTAATGTTGACCATACTCAGTCCTTATTTTGTTTGGCTTTCTTTTACTTTCATACTTACTTCTGGTTTTTTTAAATGACTGTTGTTAATTTAGCTATCTATGTATTCATAGAAGTGACCCCAGACTACAAACCTCGAGTTAAATGAGTTTAAGGATGTTGCCAGCTTAATGTAAAATTTCAGTTCATTACCCACAATACTACAGTGCATGCAAGAAATGTGACTTCTGTTGAACCAAATGCACAACATAATGCAAGATCTTTGAGTGGATTTCCAACACTTTCTATAAAGAAATAGAGCCATGCTTTGACAATACATGCATAGGTGCACACACAGTTGAACATGAAGCTGCCTGGGCACCTAGGCCAATTGGATCAGAGTAACCTGATCATAGTAGAAATCTAGTTTGTAATATGTCATAACTTGGCTGCTATTTCCTCTGTGGAAGAATAATGTAAGAAACTGAGTATGATTAAATTGACAGCTTCCCCCACAACTGCATCAGAACAACCATCACAACAACAATGGTGTTCAGTGACCCATTCATTCTTCTTTCTGGTCACCGATCTTTCAATTTTCCTATTATCTGCTTAACAATATGCACCAAGCTTGTCCTTATATATTGATCTTGCCTTCTCTTAAGTACATTATGTCCAAATTTGAGTTAAAAGAAAATAGAGGTGGTCATATGCAACTATCTCCCTTTTTTCTTTGAGGACCAAAATCTGGAGACTGTCATTTCCTTGCCTACTCAGACGAACAAACACAGCCAACCTGACAAAGCAACAATTTTTGCAGGATATAAATATTTGTTGTTTGGAAACCTTCAATAAGGGCTATTTAAACTGAAGAAAGAAAATGGCTGTTAATGATTAGTTTCAGGCTAACAAAATTATTATTATTTTTTTAAATGTAAATTTGCATGCCCTTAAATATGACCTGGAAACAAAAGATTGCTTAACAGTTACTATTAAGCAATACATTAGAAGATCAATTAAACACAACTTCTTTCTAATGAGAAAGCAATGGGAGAGTCACCATGGAAACCTGGAATGAGAGGAAGCCAGTATGCAAAATAGCAGGAAAGAAACGAATAATATTTGTAAACATGCATTTTGGAATTGGTATAATCAGCTTGCTGATGAAAGACAGATTCAATGCCTGTTTTGCGCTAATTCAAGGAAGACAGAAGCTAGGACAAAGGTACCATTTCATGCAATATTTCACTAGCGAGAAACTGAGGTGCCAGGCTTATTATGAAGCCTCCTGTAATAATTATGCTTGCTATTTATAGTTTTACAAAAAAATACCTTGGGTTGAAACCAGAGCTCTGCAGGTGGCTTTGAGATCCATAAAGACATCTCTTCTTCAAGGCAGTCATTGAGCTAGACTGTCTGCCAACTGTGTTAAAAAAAAAAGGCACATATGTAGAATAACAAAATAACAGAGTTGAATGGGACTTTGGAGGTCTTCTAATCCAATCCCCTGCTCAGGCAGGAAACCCTATACCATTTCAGACAAATGGTTGTTCAATCTCTTCTTTAAAATTTCCATTGTTGGAGGACCCACAACTTATGGAGACAACTGGCTCCATTGATAAATTGTTCTCGCTGACAGGAGATTTTTCCTTAATTCTAGATTTGTTCTCTTCTTGATTAGTTTCCATCCATTGCTTCTTATCCAGTCTTCAGGTGCTTTGGAGAATAGATTGACCTCCTCTTCTTTGTGGCATCCATTAATATTGGCACACTGCTATCATATCACTCCCTAGCCCTTCTTTTCATTAGAGTAGCTATAGCCAATGACTCTTATTTATAATCCACCTTTTCTCTGGAAGATCAATATAGCTTAGATTGAGTTCTAGTCTACTTTTATCCCACAGCAACATTTGAAGAAGGTTGGACTTCAGATTCAACATTTTTGCCACTATGCCCCTGGATTACCTTTACGGTAATGATTGAAGGCATGATTGAAATTCATCAATTAATCTACTAAAGATTAGTTTTCTTGAGTAAGGAAATTCTTTCTTTGGTAGGGAGAAGGACATGACTGCACAATTATTAGTTTGGCATTTTTGTTTTCTGACTGCCTTCGCCACCAGCTGTTTTTCAAACAAAAAGGAAACCAGCAAACCGAGAGAGAGAGAAAGAGAGAAGGTACAGAATACATAACCAACTTAGGGCAATCAGCACAAAAGAAAAAAGAAAAGAGAAAGAAAAAAAAACATTTATTTTGTCTTCCACCTGGTAGGAGAAGGCCATTCCGAGTGACTAGCTCCAGTGAGGTAATCAAAAAACCTAATTAGCTTGACGTGGAATTTACAAAGCTATTCTTGCTGAAGGACATGTAGCCATACAGCTCAACAAAATAGCATTATCTTTCTCACTATAGAGGAAGCAATGGCGGTATACTGTTAAAATGAATGGGTTTAACCGAGTTTAGCAACAATGAAGAGTTATTAAAATGTAAAGCACTCCTTTCACATCAGTGGTACTTTCTTGTGATGATGTAAAGCCATTGTCAAGGTGTACTTGGGTATTATTAGATATAGAATTTCATCAGGATTCCAACTAATGACTTTTGCCTAAATGCATGTTCTAATTATTTATTCTAATCTTCTATGTTCACCCTGAAAGAGATGAAACTGGAGAAGGAGGAACCACCATTATTGAATGGTGATGAGGCTGACTGCAATATGCCTATTTTGTTTTTACATCGCTTTAATACATGGAAAGAAAAAGATGCCAAAAGAAATGCAAAGCAAAACAAAATAGACAGTATAGAAAAAAAAATCAGATTTTAAACAACTCATTAAACTTTCAGTATAATATTAATTAGCATTTCCATTTCACAAATAAAGGATCAATTATACACAGAGAACAAACCCATGTTATCACTCCCAAACTATAAATCTGGGTTGTTACTATCTTTCCATTGTAAAAAAGACTCTTTTTTTGCTATTTTTTAAATTTTTATTTATTTATATGTTAACCATATATACCTCCCATCTCATTGTCAAGTGACTCGATATATACATGTGCATGACAAACTATTGGTATATAATTCAAAATTGCATTCATATATTTCAACCAACTTACTCTTCCCAAAGCCATATTCACAGAATTATAAATATTAAATCAAAGCAAAACAAAGTTGAGACAAGCCCATAACATGCATGCAAGTGTATCTTCCATCATTTTCACTTTCATCATAATGAAGTTGATGACCAACTCTTTAAAATATTGTGTTTTTAAATATACACTAAAATAATGTTGAGTAAGTATCACTTAAGAATCATAACAAACATATTCTTTTAATCAATGATTTGTTAATATAGGGTATTCCAATTCTTGATTCCAAGATTTGTGCAAATAACTGCATTATATAATAATAGTATTATATAAAAATAATGAAATCCTGCAGGCCACTAGGGAAAACAAGTGTTCACTTTTAACATCTACCTAGTTTAATCCTGAAAATGCCTGAAAAGGTACTTTCTTGTGGCCTGACTTTTAGTGATCCCTGTACCAAACCTAGGTTTGACCTGCCTCGCTCTATCTGGGTAAATTGAACAGAATTTGGTGTGATACTGGAAGAAATGCCTAGAAGTCTTGTATCAATGGGGATGGAAAGATTCCTCTTGTTGCAGTTGCAATCCTGATATGCCAACTATTAAACATATTGTGCATTCTCTGATTTGCTAGAAGATCTGCATGAAGCAACACCAGGGGTGATTGCCTGGATAGCTGAAATGGACATCCAGTTATGAGGCCAGTAGAAGTTTTGTGTAAAATTACATGGATTGTGTGTTTATGTTTACTTCTCTTCTGTCATGTTCTCACCATATGTGAAATAAATAAAAAACAGTAGTTGATGTTATATTGAAAATGCTGTAGACATATATCCAGAATACATTTCATGTAATTTAAGAGTTTAGTTACTGGACCAAATTTATGTTCAAAATATGTATCAATTAAATATACTGTACTACCATTCTCCACAGTGTTTGATAATTGAAACCACTCTTGCAATAAGCTATTAAAACTCAATTGTACATCCAATGATAAAGCTGACAATTAAAAAAATTAAGCCCATATGACATCTTCACATGATAACTGTGATTTAACTAAAGAAAAAATATCTTCCCCAAAAAACCTTGACTTATCCATATCTTTGAAATATTAATATTTCAAGTATTAACCTGGAAATCTACCCATGGAATAATGAGAAATAGAGTCATATTAATATTTTGTTTATATTTTAAAAGATATTTCCAGGTTTTTTTCAGAAATGGTACTGGATACTCAATTCTACATAAAGTAATCTATCTGATCCCAGAAATTTGAATTCAAAACAGCAAGGTATTCTCTCATCAAATGTAATTTGCATTTTTCTTCTTGATGTGGCTTCTGACTTTTTCCCTTTGTGAAAAGATAGGTGCAAAATAGGAGCTAAGCATTTCAGGCTTCTGTTGTCTACTACCTGTCTTTCTCACTTCTCCAACCAGCAGACCAAGCTATCCTTGATCTTCTTCTTGTTCTACTCATACATAAATAATTATTTGTTATTTTTAGCATTTATTGTAAGCCTCACAATAAATGTTAGCTTCCACAACTTCCTCCTTACAGATTCAGGTAATTTCCTGGTAAAATACTTTTGTAATTGGTCCCTCTTTCTGATTTTGTGGGAAATGTTCTTTCCATTCCTCAGTTTATCAAAACAATTTATGCAATCATGCTGGCTTTATCTGTTGTCTCTTATTTTTCATTCTCTTCAATATTTAGTATTGTTTTTGGCCCTTAATTATTTCATTTTTCAGAATTTCTCTATCTTCTGAAATGTTCTTGCCCCACTGTGAAATATATATAAGAAAGTTGCATGAAGTATCTTCTTTTGCTAATGTTTGTAATTTTTTATTGGACTTAGTAGCATATGCTGTCTGTGAAGATGTTTTTACACCTGAAAAAATAATAAGCACTCTTATATGCATTTTATTTTTTATTAGTGTATATGATTTTGCAAATAATTTCCTCAATATATGCTTTTTGGCATACAATTTTCTCATACATACACATTGTAATACACTTTTTTTAAAAAAAAATCAGAAAACATTTCAATAAGTATAGAAGTGCTAAAATGGAAGGATAATTGCATTCCAATTTATCTGTTAGACCAATATATACAAACTAGAGATTTCTGCATTAATATGTATAGGAAAAAAATATTCTCTGTCCCATTGAAAATGTAGCTTTCACGACAGAATCAGGCATTACTTAGTCAAACGTCTTGTTAAGGTTTTGGTTTATTTTGTTGAGACAAATGGGATTATATACAGCTTTATTTGTAACTAAACAACCTGTGCCCAACCAGGTTATTGTTTCAGAGATATTTTCCTCTCTCCCATCTTTCAACCCTCCCTGAGTTGAAACCTAGAGCCAGAGATGGGAAGTTGTATCAGGTGTCAAAAAAGAGAAAGATAGCTTTCTGAATGAATCTCCAACATTGAGGTTTTTATCTGTGGCTGTTATGAGCTCAGCTAGTCACATCTCATCACTGAGGCTTTGTTATTGCTGCTGAGATCTTTAAGACATATTCTCTGTAGAGGAGAGGAATCTGACCTATTTATTAGCATCTTTATTAGCATTAACACCTTAGATGTTATTCCCCAGTTTCCTAATTCTGGATAAGGGAGTCACTTCAATACCTGGGAACTTTGTTCTGCCTTGGAAAAAATTCAGGCAGATTTTCACAATTATAGATAGAATGACAGATAGATAGATCTCTGTGGCCCATTTGGGGGTACAGAAGGTCGTTCAGCAACAGTGGAAGGAGGAACCATTGTTATGCCAAAATAATGATGTGGACAAGTTTTATATTATTTCAATCATGGCTGGGTGATTCCGAAATGATGCTTTAAATCAGTAGAATTGAAATAATTAAATATGCTTGACTTTTTAGAGTGTTAACAAGATAGTCAAAATATTCGTGGTAGGTTTTCGGTTTTCAAATTGAAACAAACATTGGACAATTAAATTGCAAGTGATTTTCATCAGAATTTAATAGCTGACATGGCTATTTGAAATAACAATAGCACTTAGACTTATATACTGCTTCATAGTGCTTTACAGCTCTCTCTAAGCAGTTTATAGAGTAAGCATATTGCCCCCAACAATCTGGATCCTCATTTTACCGACCTTGGATGGATGGAAGACTAAGTCAACCTCAAATAAATATGCTAAAAGATTATCTACACTACATTAGAATTAAGCAATATTTAAGTTCCCTGGAGAATTTGATATTACTAAAGAATTGCCTATCTGGGAAAGAATATTGTAAGTTGTAGTAGACTTTGTTAGGTAGAATCAGTTTGGCA